>CM040441.1:25166052-25207234 GCA_022749755.1 Azadirachta indica | reverse complement strand
AACATAAACCATTTGGGACAAATCTAAGCATAAATGGCCTGTATGCTTGCTGGTCCAAGCTACCCAATATCCTCATGGATTGCCCCAAATCAACCATCAAGCCTCAAACACTCTAAATTTACTCTCACAAGTTTGCTGGCTCACGGAGCACTGTTCACCCGTGGCACTGTTCATCCGCGAACCGTTTTGCTTGCACGCTCGTGCGTCGGAAGGTGTCGCTTGCGTGCCCATGTGCTGGAGGTTATGCGCTGATGTGCCGTTATGTCTTTGATGATTTCGCTTGTGTTTCGGCGGCACGTGACACTCTCCCCCACCAAAATGCTTGACGCCCTTATCAAGCTCCCTATCGAGGACTTGAGTTCGGCCCGCTGCATTTCACTTTCGCCTACATGAACCGGCACGAACTGAGCGCGCTGAATCTTCCTTGATGTTGCAGGTGCTGGATGTCACTGATGCTTGGCTTTTGGGCTTGGATTTTTTGGCGTGGTCAGCTGCACACCCTTGTGGAAGGTGTTTCGGTAGTCTCGGTGGCACCATGTCGCCACTGTCTCGGAGCTTGCCCTGATCTTTCCCTGCTATAACAAGCCTCAGAGATGAAGTACCATCTTCCTTGCGCTGTGACAAGCAAGTCTCCACCCCATTTACCACCTGGAAAGCTGAAAACGCACAACCACCAACTCGAACTCTGTCAATCGGTACCTTGTGTCGCTTCTCGGCATCATGAAATTCCATGCACTCGTCTTTAGTAAATGTGAAGGGCAGCAACCTGTCAATGAATTCATCGCCCAACACAAGCTCGAAGTCACTCATCGGTACCACATTTAAGTCAATCTTGCCATGCCAGGTTCCGATGAAGATGGGTACGCTGCGAGCAACTCCACAAATTAGCCGAGAAGGTTGATCTACAACCTTAATCCACCCCGGCTCATTGCTTAGCACCAACCCCAACTTTGCTGCTGACTTTTCCGAAATCAAGCATTGGTCAGCACTGCAATCAATAAAAACCCCTGAAGCTCACCCCTTTTATGCTGGCGTCGACGAACTTAAGCGTCTTCCCGGGTTGCAGCTTCGATTCTGACTTGGCCCCAAACGTCTCTCTCTCTTGCGCCCGTTTAGCCTTCATTGAATTGAGGATGCGCAATGCTCCAATCCGGGCATCCTCATCTGATTTGAACGAACTCAGCATGGCATTGAGGCAGTTCCGTTGCGGGCACTCCTTAATGTGATGATCCCCGCCAAACAAGTAGCACGTCTATTGCTTCCGCTCGCACTGCTTGTCAAACTATCCTTTACTGCCATCTCGCTAGTTGAGAGCTTTCGGTGGTCGCCGTGTCTCATATTGGGGTCCCGACTTGTGAGGCTTCACTCCCCTACCTTTGTCATGGCCACTCTTAGGTGGGCTTCGGTTTCGGTCTCGTTTCGGAAACTCTCGGCGATGCTCGATCAAGGATTCTGCCGCTGCTATTGCCGAGGCAAGGTCTTGGATATTCCTTCTCCTTAACTCTTGCTCTGCACATAGTTGTAACCCATCCATGAAAAACAGCAACCGGCTCTTCTCCAGCATATCAGTGATCTCGAGCATGAGTGAATTATATTTCCGCATATACTCCACAATCGACTCCTGCTGCCTAAATTTTCGGAGCTTCTTTATCGCAGCCTCCTCAACAATTTCCGGGTAGAATTGTCTCTTTAACTCACCCTTAAACACTTCCCAAGTATCTATCCAGCACAAACCCTTCTCTATCTCCGTATGTCGGCGTCTCCACCATAACGCCGCATCACCATCAAAATAGAGAGTAGCGGTACTGATTCGGAGCCCATCTTCGTGCATTTGGATGGTGTCGAAGTAACGCTTCATCATCCATAGGAAAGTATCGATTTCTTTGGCATCCCGCTTGCCTTTAAACTTAGGCGGATCCAGAACCTTAATTCTCGATGTGTTGTTCGCACCTACACCCGAAGCGATGGCGGTTTTACAAAGCGTAAGATCTTGCCGAATCTCTCCCAACTCCGCTTTCATGCCATCTATTTGAGCCAATACCATTCCCTTAAACTCATCCATGGCCAGCTTCATAGAATCAGCGAAAGTATCGAAAGCATGCTGAAGTCGACTTTCGACGCAGGCAGCATCATCCGTCTCGCGTTCTGCCACTCTATCATCGAGGTTGTCAAGATGCTCGTAAATATTGCCCAAGGAAAGCTCAATTCTAGCCAACCTAACTTCGAATGAACCCATCATCTCCTTGGACACTCCTCTCTCCTTTACTGCCTTCTTCGAACTTTGGGCAACATTTCGCCCCTCACGCTCCATCTCTGCAACACTACTAGCTCCAACATCCTTGGTTGCCATTCTCAATTACTACAACACAATTCTACCAAGTAAAGTTTGACAACACAAAATCCACCAACCCAAATCACAAGGCCAAACTTCACAGCAATCAAGCTTCCAAACCCAGAAATTCGGATACTGTTCACACCAAATCCTAAGCTCTAAAATTCAAGATTGCTCAAGCTAGCAACAATAATCAATTACCCATAAGTTGCACAGGTTCTTACCACACAATAGACACACAAACTGCTCTGATACCAACTATCACGCGCTGGAAATTGATGCGGAATTTTGGCTACGTGCAACACTTAGACAAGCTTCAAATGCACTGTCCAAGTAAGCCTTGAAGATCCAAGATCACTTTGTGTATGTGTGTTGGCGTGAGTGAAGAAGCAATGCACTGCCAAAGAAGAGAAATTACAGTGAAAACAGTAGAGAGAAAGGAACCCACGTTCTGCCTTTATTTGGAAATGGAAAATGGTTGGTTTATTACATTGCACTACACTTACATTTATATACATGGAATCAATAAATGAGATTTGGCCCTCCCTATACAAATGGATGGTGGAGATTACTTTACACATAAAAATCCCACCTACCACCACTAAACATAAAATTGGGCTAATTGGATCATTTACAACAATGGGGTGTATATACAAGCATGGCCACATTGGGCCTATAACAACATAAACCATTTGAGACAAATCCAAGCATAAATGGCCTGCATGCTTGCTGGTCCAAGCTACCCAATATCCTCATGGACTGCCCCAAATCAACCTTCAAGCCTCCAACACTTTAAGTTCACCCTCACAAGCTTGCTGGCTCACGGCGCACTGTTCACCTATGGCACTGTTCATCCGCGAACCGTTTTGCTTGCACGCTCGTGCGTCGGAAGGTGTCGCTTGCGTGCCCGTGTGCTGGAGGTTACGCGCTGATGTGCTGCTACGTTTTCGGCGATTTCGCTTGCGTTTCGGCAGCACGTGACATGCTGCTTCTTTTTAAAGTAGTAATTTTCACATCACATGTGGCAACAATTTTTAACTGTACCAACTCTTATGTTTTGTAATTATTTATTTATTAATTTTTTTTTAAAAAAAATAAGCATTATAAATTATTATCACAAAAATTTCATAATCATTTTGATAATAATAAGTATATCGAAAAATTGGTCATAAAAGTTAACTATTTATTTATTTATTTATTTTAAATGCGTATTAAAATGCAAATAATTTTTAAAATATTTTATTATATTAGCTTTGGAAGTATATTTTCTATTAAAATTTTACAACAAAAAAGTTATCCCAAATGAATAAAAATATTAAAGAATGAGAGTAAGGGATAATAATTCTTCACATACGAGGGTTCCTAAACTTGTAGAATGATAAGGACAAGTCCAAAAAATAGATGAACCCGATATGATTCAATGAACTAATTAATTCGATTGGTTCTATTTTTTCGTTTATTAAATTAAAAATCATAATTTTCACTCCATTTTTGGTTTGACAACTAAAATCGAAGCTCGACCAATTTTATCTCCATGCAAAAATATAATTATTTATTATTTATAAATAGTTATTATGATTTAAGAAGGCTCCTATTCACAATTACTTTAAATGTATAAAGAATCTTTGTTTTTTTGTTTCTTTTTAATTTAAATTAAAACCAAAAATATAGAACGCATCAAGTTTTGTATATTACAATTTTTAGAAGAAATAATGTAAATCACACTAAGGGCTGTTTGTTTTTTTTTTTTTTAGATATTTAAAGTAAAAGAAAAATAAATATATTAATCATTTCGGTCATGTTTAATATTAAAAAAAGAAAACACTAGATGAATAGATTAGGATTCATTCTCTTCTTTTTCTTTTTAATTTTTAAATATTTATAATGATATTGGTGAAATTGAATTGTCAAATCTCATTTTCTCTTTTCCTAGAATTAACTAAACTATTATTGTCACCAAAACTTTGGTTCATTCTCTTTTCCTTGATTTGAGGGTAAGTATCCTTTAATTTGATTTATAGTGTTATCAGTAAATATGGAGATACACTATAATTGTGTTATGTAAATTTTCTCCAAGAGAAAAAAAATTAAGTAACATTAGTTATATAAAGATTGGATGTTAAACAAAGAGTATTAAAGAGAGGATCCTAATCTATATTTGATTTATTCTATGTATTTGGATAAAAGTTGTTATTTATATTTAAATAATATTCGTGATTTACGGAGAAATATTATTATTGATTATATCTAAAGTAATCCATAAAATGTATCTCAAAAAGAAAACAATAATAATTGAAAAAAAGAAAAAAAGAAAAAAGAAAACAAAAAGGGAGAATGTAGCCATAGCCAAATTTAGAGTAGTTGCCTCCCTGTCTGGCTCTCTCCCTCCAACACCTGCCAAGTATGTATTCAAACATTTGACCATTGCTAATATCACTAACGGCTCCAGCGGAAGATATCTCTTTGACCTCCTCTAATTTACTTTTGACTTCAATTTCATTTACTTCACTCCTCCTTCCTTTTCTTTCTCTCCCGTTTCATAATAGCCGTTGCACTCTCTCTCTCTCTCTCTCTCTCTCTCTCTCTCTCTCTTGTTCTTCTCTCTCTAATGCCGAGTATCATAGCAACGACAACAATGTCTTACGATAATTCGAAGATGGATACGAATCGTATTGTAGGTAAAGAAAATCTCTCTTCTGCTTCTTCTTCTTCTTCTTCTTCTTCTTCTTCCAGTGTTTCCTTGAAGCGAAAGAGACCGCCCAAGATTGAGATCCCAAATGTATTGCAAGAAATCCAGAGGGATAAGCTCAAGTTTAAAGACTTCACGCCTCAAGACGATTCCGTTTGTTTCAGCGGAATCGGAGTCGCCGTTTTCTCCCTCAAAGGCAAGAAAAAGTTCATGGAAGACACCCATAAGATCGTTTCTTGCTTACATGACAACTCCAACAAAGTAACAACTTTGCGCTCATTTTAAATGATTTCTTAATTTTTGTTGTTTGTTTCTTTGCCTGAGACTTTTTTTTTTTGGTTGCTCATTTCAAGAGTTTCTTTGGCGTCTACGATGGACATGGAGGCAAAAAGGCTGCAGAGTTTGTTGCAGAGAATTTGCATACCAATATTTTTGAAATGATGAAGAATTGTGCAGGAGACAAGGAGGATGCAGTTAAAGCTGGCTATTTGAAAACAGACGAGGAGTTCTCGAGGCAGGTAATGGCAATTTGGTTTCTTGTTTTTACCACATGCTTGCATATTTTCATTTTAACTCTGGTGATTCAATTAATTGCTTCAGATAACCACTTTTCAACAGTTATGGTGTTTTCACTGTGTAGCCTAAAATAAAATACTGAATATTTTAAAAGACAAAAGAAAAAAAAATTAGTTTCCTAGCAGTTGTTATGCATTCAATGTCAATGAATTTGAAATAAAGAATCAGCTAACATTCAAATGACCATCTTAAATGAAGTTGACAAGAAATCCCGTACCATGCAAAATGGCCAATTAGTAATCTTGGCTTCTCAGTTCTCCTTTATTCTTGGTCCAAAAATTCTGCTAGCTAATTACAGACTAAGAATGCATCTGTTTTTGGTCTACCAAAAAAAGAATAATGTGCAAGACCAAAGAAACCTCTTTGTAACTTGAATTCTATTGGTCGGCCTCATTTTGAAGTCTTCTCACCCTTATGAAACCATTGAACAGGATATGTTCCGTTAGGGTTCCTTCAGTTGTCACTGAATATGACTAAAGTTAATCCCAACTATCTGCATTTATTATAAGAAATTCAGAATCCATTGTTGCATTCTACTATAAAGCCCTTATTACTGTTGAGTAGTAATACTTAAAATCATTGGTGAACAAATGAGCAAATCCATTGCATTCATTATCAGAGGTTTTTGTTGGAGTTTTAATTAGAGGGTTCTAGACCATTGTTATATTGAAGTATCAAGCTCCAATCAGTGGGTTCATGTGGTTGTATCCATACGGATTTGCATCAGATACTTTAACTAGAATCATGTTATCAATTCTTTGAAGAAGAGTATGCTATAAATTCTTCTTAATTTAAACATGTTAGAGAGAGAGAATAACTGGATTGTATTCTTTAAATGCATGAGCTTAAACTTCTGTATATTTGAAGGCATTTCTCTATTGTTAAACCGAGTTGGGATGATATGTTTGAGCTGTAATAAATATTTGTTTATTTGCTGATGTTGGACTTAAGCTTTTAAAATTAGAACTTGCGTAAGATTGGAGTCAATGTTCCTAAGGACTCACATCACATATCTATATATCTATATATCTATATATCTATAGGTGACATGCATTTGTCTTTCCATTAACCATCCCTGTCATCTTTCCTTACCCTTTATTTTTGTTGATATGCTGACTTAGTGTGTGAATAAATGCCAGGGTTTAGTCAGTGGTGCCTGTTGTGTAACAGCTTTTATTGAGGGACAGGATGTTGTTGTCTCAAACTTGGGAGATTGTAGAGCTGTTCTATGTCGAGGAGGAGTGGCTGAACCCCTTACAACTGATCATAAAGCAGAAAGAGAAGATGAACGAAGGCGAATAGAGAATAAGGTGGTCATTTTGTGCGGTCAAAGTTATAAGAAGGAGCTAAAATTCATGTTGATAGTTTCTATTGATACTTGTTGCAGGGAGGATATGTAGAGTTCCATCGAGGAGCTTGGAGAGTTCATGGGATACTTTCTGTGTCTAGAAGTATTGGAGACGCTCATCTGAAGAACTGGGTGCCAGCTGAGCCTGATACAAAAAAATCCTTCATTTTACTTCAGACATGGAGTTTCTTGTGTTGGCTTCTGATGGATTCTGGGACGAGGTAAGACAGGAAAGACTCTTTTATGATCCCGCTGATTTATCTTTGCTATGTGTAGTTGCTTGTCCTAAGATGGTTTATTTTCTCTTGTTAAATTTCATTTCATATGCATCATTAATTTCCATTAACAAGTGCCAACCTTGTTAGACTCAGCCTGATGATATAAACTGTTAAGTCTTCTACGAAGTACTTGCTTAGTTAAAGAAGATAACAGATAATCAAGCCCCATCAGGCACTTTCTATTGTCAAGCACTGTCTCATTGCCACATTAAAGATCATATAGAGTGAATATGGGTTATATATCTGTTAAGAATAGTTATTATCTTCACTTGATTGTTGACGTAAACCTCTTATCTTTTACCCAGGTTGGCAACCAAGAAGCTGTTGATACCGTGAAATGGTTATTAGCTGGGAAAACAATAGGACCTTCTGATATTAGTAAAGAAAATGGTGATGGATTTAGCTGTGTAAATGTAAGTCCTTCATCAAAGATACGAAGGGTTTCGCTGGTCAAGCAGCCAAAAGGGACATGCCATTCACCCAGATGTAAGAAGACTATTGATACCTGGAAAGACAGTGAAGATGACTTTGCTTCTGAACTTGGATCGCCTCCATCAAAGTCCAGGAGAATTTCAATAGTCAAGAAAATAAATGTAAGGACTGAATCTTGCAATCAAGAGAACAGTGGCTACAAGAAGAGTCCAGCTTCTGCAGGACTTATGGCTGCCTGCAAGGAGCTTACAAACCTTGCTGTAAGTAGGGGTAGTTTGGATGACATCACTGTGATGATAATTGATTTAAACCGCTTCAGATGCAACAGCTGATTTTGTAAATTAGGCTAGCCCCATGGGTTAGGCACACTCATATCTCTTATCCTGTATATTTAGCACCATTGCAGTAACCCAGGATGGTCTCTATGTGATGGAGTTGCAGTGATAGCAATTAATTAGTTAAATTTTTTGTTTGACAGCAAATCTACTTCTTGCCTCTGGCCATTCTCTCAATTTTTTTTTTTCTTTATTTAGTAATACGAATTTAAATGTCTTTTGTAGGAAAAGAATTGTTAGAGATTTAACTGATTTTGAATGATTATTCAAGTTTCTATCTTGTAGGTTTCATTATTTGTGTTTAGAGAAGATTATCATGTAAACATTTGCTTGTATACACCTATAAAAACACAATACGAAATGGCGTAATCATGAACTGAATTTGGAAAGTTTATAGATGCCCATTTAAAGAGGATCACAGGTATGGAAAACATAACTCAGACATCATCAATTGTTACATGAGATAAGTGAATTAATAAATTGTAGGAGAGACCTTCATACAATGAAGCATATCTGTCTTTGATCTTAGGTTCTGATCCAGAGAAGTAAGGGTAACTAAGTACTTATCTCCGTGTAAGATCGGCTACAAAATATGCAGATCTTTGGGATTTCGGCATCTCTTTCTTCCAAAGATTTTGCATACTCTTAAACAGTAGTTCTATTGACACTTAAAATAGCCGTAGAGAAAACCCAGGAAAAAAGTTCCATTTTCAATATGTCCATGAATAGTTTCCAAATTTAATTAAACAAAATAAGAACAGACACTACAAATCCAATTTTATTTAACTTATTATTTTTTACCAGCCACCTTTTTGCCCCCACCCACTTGATCTAATGCATGAAAAGGCCCTTCTCTCTCCCATAAGAACTATTTTTTTGAGGCACACTTTCACATAAACTTCAAATCTGATGAAAAGGAGTATGCTTGCTTTTTACCGTGCATGAAAAAGCAAAAAATTTTATTGGGACGAATCCTATCATTGGAGAAAGCCAACCCACTTTGAACAAGGAAAATGTGGGTTTGTTAAGAATGGAAAGAGAAAAAGGAAGAAACCGATGAAAAAGCATACATATGTAGCATTGTATGATGTATTTAGTTGCATTTAAAATGAGTTGCTGTTCCATAATTCTCACTACTCTCCCATCGTTCAAAAACTGCCAACCTGGAAATTGAGCATTTTCCTCTTGATGATAACAAGCTGCCAACAGAAACTCTGGCAGCATCCATGAGTGCAGATCTTCATCCGTTACTTGCATTATTCTACTATTCTTGCCACTTAAGGGATTGAATTCCAATTTTCTAATTATACTAATCAATTTTCTGTCACTCTCTCAAGCCTCAAGTCTCAAGTACCATGCACGATTCAATAGGAATTCCTGCTTGCTTTTCATCTGGCGAGAGGCAAGCTGATGATCCAGCCACGGTAGCCAGGTCAGGCCAGAGTGTGTTTATGTCTGTTTATCGAACAAAGCTTGCCTGTGAGTGTCGTTTGATCACTGTTACATGGTGCAAGAATTTGCTGCTACATGGTCTGTCTGTTTCAGTAGAAGGACCTGAGGGAGACGAACATTACCGGTGCAAGATTGAACTGAAGCCATGGTACTTCTGGAGAAAACAAGGCTCCAAGCACATTATTGTAGATGGCCGAACTGTCGATATCTTTTGGGACCTTAAAGCTGCAAAGTTCAACGGCGAGACAGAGCCAAGATCAGATTACTATGTGGCCATTGTTTGTGAAGAAGAGGTAGTTTTACTTCTCGGTGATCTCAAGAAAGATGCCTTTCGAAGAACAGGTTGCAGGCCATCTCTCATTGAACCCACGTTGGTTTCAAGGAAGGAATATATATTTGGCAAGCGGAAATTCTCTACAAGAGTTAAATTCCAAGAGAAGGGACCGTTTCATGATATCTTGATTGAATGCAACAGCAATATCAGCACCGACAGCAATCTTGATGGGTTTGATCCAGAATTGGAGATAAGGGTAGATGGGAAGCTAGCAGTTCGGGTTAAACATCTCCATTGGAAGTTTAGAGGAAATGAGTTCATTACTATAAGCATAACAAGAGTTGAAGTTTATTGGGATGTGCATGATTGGCTATTTGGTTCTGGTCCAAGACATGGTTTATTCATATTTAAGCCAGTTTCATCATCATCTTCAGTATGTCCATCATCAAAATCAGCTCCTTCATCCCCAGAATCATCCTCGCCAAAGTTGGCAGAAATATGCAGCCAGGACGCATTAGCAGAAGAAGATAATGCAGGTGTATCATCCAGGTTTTGCTTGTTTCTATATGCTTGGAAGACAGAGTGAATGATAAATATGCATGGTGCATAACATAAAAGTAGTTCTTCTAGTACCATTTTCATATATATGATAATGCATATCATCCTCACCTCTTCGGAATTAAAGAAGAAAATGGTGATCATATTCATGGTCGTGCAGGATGTTGGTCAATCAGACTGAGGTTTGGTTTGGTATGCAAACATGGGCCCAAAAATAGCTGGATTTATCACAGCTGGACAGGATTGGACAGGCCAGATTGGATTGCATATGCATTTCGTGCCCAATAATTCTCCAATCTCAATACCAATTAGTGTTTATAATACTTAATGCAGTCCCATTCTTATGGTTATCATTTTCTCAATTTGCGTGTGTCAAAAAGTTCAGCAATATCAACATACATGTCCGATCAGGTAAAGACAGCTTATTTTTGGGATTATATGCAAATTCAATTGATGGTGATGGATGCAAATTAGCAGTAATGAATCAAAAGAGGAGCTTATATATATATATATATATATATATATACACACACACACACACACACACACATATATAGCTTATGTATTGTGCAATGGAATTTAATATTGCTTTCTTATATAGTTGAACTATTTTTTGTATTTTATCAGTACCCAAGACTTGATTGGTTAACTTTTTGTTCATTCATAACATTTTTTTTTAACCTATTCAAGTAGATAAAAAGTGCTTTTAGAAGTCGGAAAACATCGAAGTGCTTTTTGATAGACGCTTGCATTTTACCAACAAAAATCGATTGCTAATGAATTTGTAAAAGATACTAAAATAGGATGATACCAGAAATTTTTATTAAACAGAAAAAAGGAAAAGTGATTGGTGTAGCCCATTACAACCTGCCTGCCACGTGCATGCAATGTCCTGTAACCTAAAAGAGAGAGAGCGCTTACATAATTTGGGCCAAGTCGAGGACCTGACACCCTAAAGTTTACATTCTTGTAAGCCGAAAACAGAGCCCAAAAAAATTCAAACCTCTCCTCTTTAGTCTTGACCATGCTCGTGCTCTTGCTGCGTAAAAAGTTTTCTTCTTCAGCTTCTAACTTTTGAAAAGTGCTTTTAGAAGATAAAGGCTAAAGCAGAATCAGTGGTCCAATCTATGACAAGCCATTTTCAATGGAATTGGTGGGTCTGAAAATGAGCCATTAATAATTTGCTTGTATACCCACTTATTGGCTGCTTCGGTGTAATGGACCCCGTCCCAATTTATCCGAACAGATGGATCTTTGCAGGAATTTGCAATCAATATTTCCTTCCCATTTACAGTAATCTTGCTTCCGCATTTCCTATTCTTGTTGTAATTATACTTCCCACCATGTCCACAGCAGGCTAGTAAAGGATTCTCAAATCCTGCAAATCATGAAAACATTATAAACGAACAAGTAATAATTGTCAAGTATAAGTAGAAGGGTTGGTCAATGAAATGACCAAATACCTATTGTCTTGGCTTGAGTGATAAGAGAAAGCTTGACAGAGTACACATCAACATACGTTATTGCAGCTAAAGGAAGATCTTTCCGTAACTGAACCACAGCTTGTTTCAGTTTACTGTTGAAGAATTGAGCCACCTCATTGAAGGGCGTAGCGCAGCCGTATTTATCTACTTGGGACGCCAAAACAAGAAAGCGGTCCAAAGTGTATGGGAGGCAGCCCAATGGACCTGTGTTGTGTATCCAAAACGATCTTCCTCCTTCAGCATAAACTTTCTGTATGAACCAGAATATATACATATATATATATATGTATATATATACCATTAACCTAGCTAATTTATTCATGGGCAAAAAATATAAAAGGAAAGGAAAAAGGGTCTGTTTACTTTTACACCTCAATAACAATGGAGAACTGGCGCAGAACATCTGGAACATATGCTTTAACTTGTTCAAATGTCATGTTTTGTTTGAAACCAGTGAGATCATTTTGGCCAATGTCAAATGAGTACAAAGCCTTGGAGAAATGATCCTCCTTGGGCAGCAAATTTTCGTATACCCCACCTGTTCATATATATGGTATATATTAAAACTATTGCGTTTTTGTTGGACTAAATGTAAAGTCAAACATAGCTGTATCAATTCTTGATGTGTATGTAGTATTCATTCACCTTGTTTTCTAAATATGGAAGATCTTCTATGGAAATCAGAGTATTGAACCGATTGAACGTCTAATGAAATCGGACTGTATCCACTTTGGGAGATGGTTGTGTTTTGAGGTCGAACGGTTGACCCACCGGTGGCGAAATTAACTCCGTGGCTGAAGTTTGATCCCACAGAGTCTAGAAATGGACTAAGATAAGGAAGTCCCAACCCTTGAGCTGAAACCAACACATCGATCCATTGAATTTAATCGAGCAAAACGCAATTTAATTCAGCATTAATAAATAATTAATAATAAAATTCCTAATCCAATTCAACCATTGTTTGGCAAAAACTCGCGTGTCATTAGTCAACTATATAGGTTGATTTCGCGTAAAAGATTATGCTATTTTGAATTTGATTCCCCATATATACAGTCACGTGCTTTTGTTTTGCGTATTTTTGCTTCCTTCTAAAGTTTAAAAACTAAACTATTATTATTATTATTATTATTATTATTATTATTATTATTATTTATTATTATTATTATTATTATTATTATTATTATTATTATTATTATTATTATTATTATATGCTGTTCCCTATTTTTGGCCGACCGTATTCTTGAGATCTCTGCATATGTATATAATATAACATAAATTTGAAGTATTTTGAAATTAATGTGAACTCAAGAATATAATAATATTAATTCCTCCAAATTTGTCGTGCAACTCTAAAAAATTTAAAAGACCAATGCCGGAATTACCATTTACGTCAGAAATTAGTAAGGAATCCCGTCCAACGTCTGAGCACAGAATTGATTGCATAAAGATGAAAGAGATCAAATCAATTAAAGAAGAATATTGTACCAATGAAATCAATAATCAGACGGCCGTCGGTGTAGCGTCCGGCTGGGAAGTGGAAAAATGTCTCTCCGTTTGGGAAAGGGGCTTGTCCGAATGCCGCAGATAGACCCCCAGTGTCCGAATTTGAGTCGCCGAAATTAAATATGGCAGGAAATTTGCACGTTGGTAGTGATGTTACTGAAGGTGAGATTGAGAGGGCGACGGCCAAAAGGATTAGGTGTTTCAGGTAATAACGAAGCTCCATGAATCACAGAAGAGAAAGAGAATAGAGATGGGGAGGGGCTGGCTGAGCCCTGATTTACTAATTAAGTAGCAATTAACTGATGAAACTCAGCTTGTGGTTGACCCGGTGTTCCGGTCATTGAAAAGGTAATTAAGTAAGGCCCTACAGAATGTGACAGACGAGATAATATAATATGCTGATTCACTGAATTGGATCCTGCTTTATTTGCTGCATTTTGTTTAGTAATTAATTATTTCTTGTGTTTTGAATTTCCTTTTCCGGAGAATATTCATGAGATTGCAAACCGTCATCCTTTTTCAAATTCATTCGTTGAGAGATTTTCAGTTTATTAGATAAAATATAAAATATAAAAAAAAAAAAAAACATGCTTAAATTATTTTAACTAAATATTCTAAATTATTATACCCGCCGTGCTTCTTCTGACCTGTTCTAGATGAGTAACATAACCTATCATAAATGAAAAGAACAATTTTGACAAAAGAAAAGTACATATGCAATCAAAAATTAAACGACTCTGTTGCAAGCCATATGCAATGAAATGGGCGGATC
This sequence comes from Azadirachta indica, assembly GCA_022749755.1. NCBI lineage: Eukaryota > Viridiplantae > Streptophyta > Magnoliopsida > Sapindales > Meliaceae > Azadirachta > Azadirachta indica. Next base: position 25,193,201 of record CM040441.1, on the reverse strand, counting down.
TGAATATTGCCTCCGGCAATCTGTTGATAAATAAACTTGTTAGCTGCCTCAGTAAAGTGTACGCCATCCCAAACAACATATCCTCCTGGATTTTGGCATGCCTTTCCCACCACCACTTCTGTCCCATTTATCATTGCCGTTCCTCCACACCCAATGTCCAGGTTGAAATTATACCTTCCCCCATGCCCACAACAAGTCCTTATCGACTGCGTGAATCCTGCACCACACCAATTTCCAAAAAATATTATTTATTGTTCATATCATCTCCTGCATAACATAAAAGTTTTAATATATAATACTAACCGTGCTTTCGTCCCTGGTGAAAGAGAGCATATTTTATTGAGTAAATATCCACATATGTGAGTGCTGCCTTCGGTAAATCCTTCCGTAATTTCACAACGGCTTCCTTCAATTTACTGTTGAAGAATTTAGCCACATCATTGAAAGGAGTTGCACATCCAGCCTCGTCTACCTGTGAGGCTAAGACTGGAATACGCTCTATCACATACGGCAGACACCCGACCGGACCCGTATTGTGTATCCAGAAGTTTCTACCTCCGAGTCCGTATATATACTGTGTATAAATGCACAAACGATAATCATTGACAAGCTATAAGGATTTCTATTTTTTTTTTTTTTTTGTTAAGTTGATCCATCGATGACAATGTTTTATAACTCACCCTGATAATGTTTTGCAGTTGAGTGACTACTTCTGGGACGATTGCTCTAACTTCATCAACAGTCATGTTTGAGAAGTAACCGGCAGTGAGATCGTTTTGGCCAATGTCAAATGTGTACAAAGCCTTGGAGAAAGTTTCAGCCTTGGGCAGTCTTTTATAAGCATCCCGAAGATTAGGTAATAGTATTTTGTAAACTCCACTGTTGTTACGAACAACTTGGGATCTAGTATGAAAATCAGAGAATTCGTTCCACTGAACATCCAGGGAAATGGGGCTGAAACCACTTTGACGAAGCGTTGTGTTCTGGGGTCTGACGGTCGACCCTGCCGTGGCGAAGTTGGCTCCGCGAGTGAAATCGCTGCCCACCGAGTCAAGAAAAGCGCTCATGTATGGTAATCCAAGGCCCTCAGCTACAAATAGAAATGTTAACATCAATTAGAAATTAAACAGAGAAAGAATATCATTTTCTGCCAAATCTTCAATCTCAGTCCACGCCTGCAATAATTGAACACAAAAGAGGCGCATCCACGCGCACACTGAAAGAATCCAGCACATGCACTTTGTTGGCAATTTCAGAGTGGGACCAAAATTAAAGTGGATAGAGAGAAAGTGAGTCTATTTGGCTTTGGTTAGCGTCCGTGGATTGTTTGAACCTTTTTAAGATACTGTAATCAGAATCCTACAAAAAACAGACAATAATACTTACCCGACATTGGTTCACGTGTTAAAGTCAGTACAATTACAAAGCCCTGCTTCATTAATTCACAGTGTAAACATTTCAAAAAAGTGAAGATTCAGACAGCCATGCAGCAAAGCATCAGAAAAAAATAAAAGCGACCATCAAAATGAATATTGAATATTAATTGATAAAGCCAAACGTTACTGCTGATAGTGAGACTGCAGGAATTAATTTCCGTTTACCTATGAAGTCAACAATGAGGCGTCCGTCGCAGTACCGGCCTGCCGGACCACCGAAGAATGACATGCCATGAGGGGAACCAGCCTGGCCAAAAACCGCAGACAGGCCGCCGGTATCTGAATTTGAGTCACCGAAGTTGAAAATTGCTGGAAACTGACACTTTCTAGTTGTGGCCAACACCGGGGATGGAGTGAAATTTAATAAGAGCAGCAGAAAGAGAGCGACAACAGATGAAAAGAAACGTGTCTCCATGACAATGTCAGTGGGTAATCACAAAACTCCGAAGGTATAAAGAGTACTGAACCACCCGACGGGATTGTGATGTATATATAGGCAGAGGCGTGACGTGCAGGGGCAACAAGGTACGAAGTTACCATAGATAGTTATATGGGGGTATTATCGGAAAGATCCGTGGAATTAGTGTTCTTTCGCTGAGGGCAAATTTGTAAAGGCTGGAAATATAAAGAGTAATATGTTGTTTTTCATTATATTTAAAAAATATGATTAATCCAAATTTGTAATCTCATATTGTTAATCTTATCCTTGTATCCATTGATTTACTCCGGCGGTTTTGGGGAAGAGAATTTTATCCAAAGTGAATGAATTTGAATTTGCAAGGTTATCGCAGATTTTATTAATTAATTACCAGGGATGGAGGGATTAATATGGAACTCGACAGGTTTGATGAATAGTGAAGGAATTAACTAAACTGATAAAATTTTTAAGAAAATTATTAAGTTTGGATCTTCAATAATGAAAGAAAACTCAGCAGTTCAGGATTATATAATTTGCTGATCAACAATAATAATAATAATAAATAATAATAATAATAATAATAATAATAATAATAATATAATAATAATAATAATATAATTATTATTATTATTATTATTATTATTATTATTATTGTTATTATTGATTGTAATATCTCACAGACCGTCGTTTATTTATTTATTTATTTTTGTTTTGGGTTGAATAGATACAAATTCCTTAATCATGAATGAATCTGAAAACGTAGGTAGAAGCAAGAATCCAATATGGGGAGGATTGGATGACAATCTTAATATGAGAAAAGCAAAAGCTTTTTTGTATTTGTAGTGGTGGTGGGAAAGTAGGTTGGCTGAAATGACATAGTTAAAGTTTTGGAGGTAACTTACGTTTAGTTTAGGCAGTCTATGATCAACTGACTGCAGTTGCAGTTTTTGAGACAAAATTGTCACAGGATTTGGCACTTTAGTAGTTCCTCTCCTCCTTCGTAAGATCCTACATAATCAAAATTCAAATCAGTTAGTTCGAATTTTTTTCCTTTTCCTTAAATTGTGGTATTGGTAGGCATAAAAATGTCTGATTCATCTGTTTTGTCACTGGTCAGGATAAGTTGACGGGGAAATTTTTGGAAATTGGTGGATAGGATTTTTCTATATTTTTTTAAGTTGGATTTCTTCTCCGATGGAAAAAAAAAGTAATCAAATATGTTGGCAAGGTGTTTCGAAAACAAAATGACTCCATGGCCCAATGGATAAGGCGCTGGTCTACGGAACCAGAGATTCTGGGTTCGATCCCCAGTGGAGTCGTCTTTTCTGTTTTAACTTTTAGGATTACTTTTCTGGGCTAATTTGTGTTTATAAAACTTTGCGTTAACTTTTACTTATTCAGAATATGTAAAATTACATGTATGACACCAAAATTCTAGCTCAGGATCATTTCTACTTTAATCACAGTCTCGGTTAACACGTTCGTTGGAGAGAGAACAGGCTCTCTAGTCTCTAGTTTCTACATGCTTTTGAAACCGCAATTGGAGGATCAGAGAACGAGCCATCCATAATGCGGTTGGCTATCCAGTGGTTTGCAGCTTCAGTATAATGTGTGCCATCCCAGCTAATGTACTTCGAAGGATCACTACATGCAGTTGCACTAATTTCAGTTCCATTCACCATAGCTTTCTCCCAACATTTGATACCATTATCCCCTAAATCCCCACAGCAATGCTCAGTGGGGCTAACAAAACCTGCAACAACCATGTTCAATCAAACATCTGCTCTAACTTTTAACTACAACTGTCAAAATATATATATATATATATATATGTCATCGTAAGAGCATACCATGTTTCTTTGCCTCACTGATTAGAGTATATTTAGCTGAGTAGATATCGACATATATAAGCACTGCATCTTTAAGATGGGTTCTTAGTTTGGAAACCGTGTCTTTAAGCTGCTTGTTGAATTCTTGAGCCAGTTCATTGAAAGGCTCAATGCAGCCATTTTGGTCTGCCTTATCAGGCTCTGGAGGATAGTTAAAAACCATAGTAGGCAGGCAGCCAATGGGGCCAGTATTATGTATCCAAAATTTTCTTGCTCCCTCTTTGTAAAGTTTCTGTAACAATTCAAAAGCAAGGGGAAGAGAATGGTAAAATATATGCACTTTAAGCTTAAACCAGTTGTTTCAGAAATCAGAAGCATGCCATGATTCTGCACCAATGGTAATGAAAGCCGTCAGTTAAGTGAAGCTACTCATCTGCAACTTAAACCAGTTGTTTTGATTTCTATAGTTTGAACTTTGAATGGATAACCATTTGAGCCATGATAAGTTGCAAAATCCTAACAGGAAATTTCGTAATAAGGCTGGGCTATCTTAGAAGATGTGAAAAATGTACAAGTTACCACCTGTGTGGCCACAGCAAAGTGATTGATTATAGTAGGGATGGATGCCATCACTTGTTCCTCACTCGTTGATATAAGCCCAAAATGAAGATCATTTTGTCCACTGTCTAACGTGTAAAGGGACTTTGAGAACTCCTCCGGTCTTGGTAGAGTACTTCTGATCTCTGGGGCTAATGCTGAAAAGACAGAACCATAAGGCTATTATATGCATAAAAAAGAAAGAATGCTTTTGCTTTGGTATTCTTTTGAACGTCTCTGACCTTGATTGTACAACTCCTCAGTGCGATCCTTAAATTGTTCAAACTGCAAAAGTTGAACATGGAGAGATAAGGGGTTAAAACCTGCTCCAAATAATTTACCATCCGCTGGCTGAATTGTAGATCCACTAGCAGCAAAATTTGCTCCATGTTGGAAATTTGGCTGTAAAGCATCAAGATATGCATTCAGGAACGGTAACCCCAACTTCTCAGCTGCACTATTAGAGTGGAAGATCAATCAACAGATATCCAATATAAAGTTTATGTGGTGTTGTTTTCAAGATGACATATCTCAGAACCAGAAACATAAATGATCAGGTCAGCAATGGGGCAAGAGCAAGATTCTTTCTAGCTATTATTAGTATTAGATCAATTAGTGCGTACAAATAACAAAATCTCCTTAAAGTAAATGAATAGCAATTAGTAAAGAATTGCGGCATAGTAGTATATTACCTACAAAATCAATGATCAGACGACCATCACAATTACGACCAGAAGGTTTAGCGAAAAAAGTTTGGCCACTGGGGAAAAGAACTCGACCAAAAGTAGCTGAGACAGCGCGTGTGTCAGAATTGGAGTCGCCGAAGTTGTATATTGCGGGAAAGCGGCAAGCACTGGAAGAACTAAGAAACGAAACGACCAAAACGATGCCTGTCACCATTGCTACAGAGCCTTGATAAATTTCCAGCTGCTCTTCCATCTCTTCCTTCTAATAAATCTCAACCAATCCATAACCTTGAAATGCTACAATAAATTAACGGGTTAGAGCAAAAGATTTAAAATGGGAGGTGGTTATGATACGATACTTTCGCTCGCCTCAGGAGTTAAACAAATTTGATGGATGTTGAATTGGATCTAAGAGTATGAAACTGAACTGAAACATGTTGAGGATGGATTGACTGGTTTCTATCGGAGCAAATTTGCTACTGATTGGAACTTTGTAATAAAATAATGAGATATAATAATTAAGATAAACCAATTGTATCTTGGTTAAAGTGATTAATTGTTTACTGTAAATAAAATAATGTAAGAAGATGAGTGGTCAGCTGGACCCTTAAATAAAATAATCACAACTTGAAGCTGCAGGTTTCTTTTGAATAAACAGGGTCAGTCGGCCCAATGGTAGAAGTGTGAGTAACTACCCCTAATCCACAAAGTGTGGGGTGCCCTTCCTCCAAAAATAAATACTAGTCAGTTATATGCATGCTAATTACACCGGCAGCCGACTTTGGATTCTTCAGTGTGGAGTAAGTTCAGAAATGTTTATATAAAGAGCACTTCAAATCACTGAAGTGCTTCTTGGAATGCAATTCAAAGACTTTTCAGACTTTTTAAATTCTTTAATTCTTTTTCCAAAAGCATTTGTTAAAGAATTCTATTTATTTAATGAAAAACAGTTCTATATCTTTCAAAACAATATGAATGGATATAAAAACAAAAGACGATTTTCAAGCTTCTGATAAGTTCAAAGCACTTCCAATTCCAAACAGTTCGGCCCCAATTCTTTGTTGCTAGTGCTATTGTTATTTGTTGTCACCAACCCACTAGCGGAATAATAGCACATTGGCAGCAATAGAAGTAGACATAGACAAACTTTCTCATTACGGATAATTCTTGAGTGCCTACTATTAAAAGATTTTAGAACTAGAGAAAGGTGTTCAAGTGAAGCTATTACAACAGCAGTCTTACTAGTATGCAGGATACAAGGTGCAACCTAGTACTCCAACAATATACATAGATGAAAATATCGTGTATTTAGATAGAAGGGATGAACGGCTAAATTTTAGCCAACTCTACCGCCTGACCAAAATGATTGAGCTCAGCATGGAGATCATTTTGTCCAATATCAAATGTGTGAAATGCCTTAGAGAAGTCTTCGGGTGTCAAAAGATGGCTTTGGACATATGAACTGGCACCTGGAAAATAGAAAACACTAAAGCATCGTAATGAACTGAGGTTAAATTTGTTCCTCGACTGTATAACTTTATTTTTTGTGCTTTTTTCCAAGATCTTTTTTCACCCTTGAACTAAATGCAAAATTAACTTCTAGAGTACTAATAAGTATTAACCTTCAATTGTGCGGGCTCTGAATTGTTCATACTGCAGAAGCTGTACATCAAGAGAGATTGGGGGGGTAACACCTCCATTAAAAATTCTAGTATCCAATGGCTGAACTGTTGACCCTCCAGGAGCAACCCATATAGAAAATTTGTGCCAATGGAGTCCAGATACGCACTAAGGAATCGGGGTTCCAGTTTCTCATCTATAAAGATTAGTGGAGTAAGAACACTTTCTAACCAAAGAAGTTATAGAAAGTAACATCAATATCAAACACCCCGATATTATATATAGAACACCTCATAAAATAAATAAAATATACATATACATTAATAGTCTTTCGGAAAAATATTTTATTTTATGTTTTATCAGGTCAGGAGCTTGCGATAAGAGTACTTATTTATTCACCAACCCAAATGAAACACCGAGTCCTTTCCTGTCCTGTCCTGCTGAATGCTTATGGTTAAGAAGACTAATGAGAAGAAAGCAATACATATCTATACTAAAAGAAAGTTAGTTAGATAATTACTAACCTATAAAATCGAGAAGGGGCCAGTCCGTCGGAGTACCCCCTTGATGGCTTTTGCGGAAGAAAGTGTCGCCGTTACCGTTAGCATTAGGAGAAGGAAGTAGATGAAGAATTGGAATCCCTAAAGTTGAATATAGCCGGAAAATCACAACGGGTTAGTATGAATAGAATACAGCAGCCTTTCGTCGTTGCAAACTTATAAAAATGGCTACCGAAACAACCGAAACCGCTGAAATTATAAAAAGCCTTTAAATTATTGTTCAGCGTCCACTCGCACCAACGCCATTAGGTCTGGCCCAGTCCATTAAAGCTCCTCCAATCTCTTTCCTCAGAACACATGGGCATAACAATAACATCTATTCACCAAGTTTGTTTGCAACGCCAAAAATCCAAATTGAAATTTTTTTTAGCGAGCAAGGGATGAAAACTCTACTATAAAATTGGAAAGCAAATGTTCCAAAATTAAACTTTAATATGAAGTGTCCACATTTTAATCAAGATTTTGCTGAGAATGCATGTCGCACGATCATAAATTATGATGTATATTTTTCAAAACTGTACGATATACACTATATTCTTCAATTTTTTTTTCACTGTAATTTTTAAACTCTTGTATTATAATTTTTATGTATTAATCAAAAATTATAAACAAAAAAAAAAAAGAAATTAAATATTGCAAGGAGAAAAATTGAAGTTTGTAATGTCATCGTTACTCGAATTTTATTTTTATTGTAAAGAAGTTTTCTGCTTTTAACTCAAAAAGACTCAAAGTCAACCAGTCCATTTACAATTATCAAAAATAGAAAGGGACTAACTGACGGCGTTGTGGTGACGTTGAGTTCCAACAACTTGAACAGTCATATCTTATTATGCTGGCAACATTTAAACATATTGCTGTCTGCGCTACCACTACTGCTAGTAGTAGTAGTCGTCGTCTTGCATGTTTTCTGAAAATGTATCCAAGTTTGAGATACTGAAGGAGAAACAACACCAACAAAAAACCCTAAAAAGAAATATGCTTCATGCGATTAAATGTATATAAGAATAAGACCGAGACTTGCAGTGCATTCTCATCCAGAATGGAACCAAGATCAACTGTATAACACTCAATTGACTGTCACAAGGGAAAACCAAAAAAAAAAAAAAAAAAAAAAATTATTAAACTAGCGAGTCCCATAGCGTTCAATAAAATTTGATAGTCCTAAGAACATTACAGGCTCGTTGCCTCAGAACAGACAAAAAGGGGGAAAATTTTGCAATTTTACATAGTTTCAACTTCAAGAAGTGACACTAGATCAACGCAAAGAGTTTCCAATGATGCCGGTTCTCAATAATCTTAGCTCCTTTTCTTAAGAGCAAAAACAAGAGATAGACTAGAAATAAGTGAGACAAAATATATTATTTGCTTCGGTTGTCAAGTGCATATGATATAACAAATCTACACCAACTGTTGTTCACCATCTTTCTCTTGAACTTTGCCTGCCACATTGGTTTATACATTGTTAACACAGAGATATTATGATCAGACAAAAAACACTTGAAACAGAGAACACAAGATGTTACATATCAGAGCTGTGTCCACTTTTGTAAGTTAATGATAAGCAAGAGAGTATGTAATGCAAGAAGATGAGATATTTAATGAGTTATATACTTCTCTTGGAACTTGAATTCTCCATTTTAAAATCCAGAAAAGAAAAGAAGTGGCAACAGGCCAAATACCTTGCTAAGATATAAAAATAAATGAACAGAACATAACAAGATCCAACTTTACCTGTCGAAGTCCCTGCTTCCCAGAAATCCTCTCTCTCTGCCACCTTGATATGATCTCCTGTCATCTCCAGGCCTTGTCCATGCATCACCTATGCCCCGTGAACGAGGCCTATCCATGGACTCTGTGCTCCTAGACTCATCAAATGACCCAGACCGGGAATGTGGTCTCTCAGAAAAGCCAGCTGTGCTACCTCCTCCAGATCCAGGTCTTTCAACAGCTTTCTGCCCAAACCGCACTTTGTCATCCAAATCCCGGATAAGTGTTTCCAGTTCCTGTTCTTTGCTGCGTATAATATCATGCAAACTGGGTTGGTTTTCACCAGACACTTGCTGGGATTCCTGATTGGCTTCAGCTGTAGATTCTTTCTCAAGTTCCTTCTTCAAGTGGTTGATTTCTTCTTTCAAAATCTTTTCCTCCTCAGTTTCAGGCCTGAAACATTTTCTCCCCATTAGAGTTCAATACAGAACAAACAAGAAGACAGGAGACTACCAAGTCACATCTCAGCAATGTATCCACCAACAGAATTGACATAAAATAAAATAGTACACGTGAGAAAAATACAGATAATAATAAATACACCAGAAAAGCACAAATGTAGAAAGGTAAAACCAGCAAAAAGATCTCAAGGAAAGCTTATATTGGCATAAAACTAACCAAGGATTTCCAGTTAACAGCAGTAAACAAATTGTGTGGATAACACTTCAGCAATATCACTATGCTCCACAAACAATCCAACATCTGTCAAAGACAACTATTACATGGAATTAAATAACCAAAAGAGAAACAACATTGTCATAGAGCTCCTGAAAAGAGCTGTGAAAATATAAGCAAACAAAGGGTCCAAAAATATGCAAGAGAGCTCACAAGCTTACAAAGACAAGCCAACATGAAAGAGATCTCACGGAAAGCTTAGCATAGATTTAACACTTCAGCAATTTTGGGTGCACAGAAAGTAAAGAGATTGTAAGGACAACAAATCATGAAAAACACTTAGCTCTATAAACAATCCAAGAGATAGAAAAGGCAATTACTGCATTGAATTAAGGAACAAAAACATGAGCAAATGAAAATGGATTGGCACATGGCCAGAAAAGCTCCTGAAAAGAATTATGAAAATACAAGCGAATGCAATTGGGCCTAAATGTTGAGAGTTCAAATAGGAAAATGGTTGTAGAATGATTAGGTAAAATCTAAAGATTCCCCAATTATTTCACCCTTATGACACATATAAATTGATCAGGTTAGCAGACAAAGCTTCACATGCAGTTATGCTCAAATCCAAGTAACTATACCATACATGCTACAGCCAATAACTCAGTAGTATGTACATAAATAATATTTGACAAATGCTTAATTTCAGCAGCAGCGGTAGCAGTCAAGTGGCCTAAATGACAGCCCACTAGCATGAGGTGCACATCATCTCCATCACTAACTTGCATGTATAGTTATGTACAAGATTGTCAACACAAAGAAATGAGAGAGGACCCAGGGGTTAGGAGCAGAAGAGATAACTTTTAATTTCTTTTAACTGAACAAAAGCAAGCAACAGTTGCAATTAGCAATCCAAGAAGGCCTCAACTCAAACCCAGATATGGTTGAACTTGGCAATTAAAAGTAGGTAAAGTGATTTATTCACAACATACACAATCCAGAAAACTCAAATCCAAGCATCAAATAATTCATATAAACATAATAAGTTTAGAATCTCAATTAAAGAGAGATGCTATAACATTAAGGAACTGACCAACACCCAGATAGAGAACAAGCAGCACAGAGATTACACACTGATAATATGCAATACAGGATGCCATATTCCACAGACAACAGAACCTGGCCAACATCTACCAATCTCTTGCAATAGTATAAGAGGTCAAGTATATTTTTTCCATTCTGCTGTTGTATCAGTTGGATGTAGTAAATCTCTCTTCCACAAAACAAGAAAAATGAAGCAAAATTCTGCAATCCACAAAAAAGTTGAAAATCGAGGAATTTTGCTTGCTAACCAGTTTAAAAGAGCCTAGAAACTTAAAAGATATTTCAGAAGCAATCAGCTACGCTTTAATCACAAGTGCACAAGACTACTAAATGAAGCACAATGCTCATGAATGGCTTGGCTAGGCTCATTAAAAAGCTTAATCACGAAAATAATACAAACCATTGACAACAGTACGAAAAAGGAAAAAAGCCCATCTTGTTTAGGCCTGTGGATAGCTTATCCAATTGAATGTGCCCCTAATTCACTTTAATCCACAAAAACCTTCAAAAGGAAAAGTAGTGTGCCTATCCATACATTGGACTTTCAAAAACTAGTTAATTCAAAATCTATATCATGCACTAACAAACACTTAAACTGTAGACTTCATTTGTCAGATCAAGCAGCAGCACATTTCAACTATAAATAAATTGACTCAGGAAAGCAAAAAATTGAAAGCACTTGCAATTTAAAAGATAGAAGATAGCTAGAGTAGTTGCTTTATACACACATGTTAGGTAATAATATATTTGTTTTACTTTACTTCTAACAACCTTATAAGTGTTACCTTACTTCTAACTACAGCAACCAGCCCTTATGCATAGTTTACGAGAAATAAGGTTTAAGGAACAGAGCTGTGCAGAGCTAGGGAGAGCACATCTAAATACCAGTAAAATGTTCCATAATCATTGCAATTTTGCAAACTCCAGAAGCATGACACATTTTTGCGGGGACATATACTTCAAGTCAGGGCACAAATAAATCCGGTTAACAAAGTACCATGTACAATGTCTTTATATTTTCTAATAAAAGTCATAAAAGACAATCAAACTCAGTATATTAGATGTCAAACATGTACAGTGCAAAAGCTGCCTAAAAGTTAGTGAAGATACCTTCTACATAACATCAGTCTTCTACAACTTATTCCAGATAAAAACAATAGGACCAGCTCAAATCAGATTCATTGCTACCAACATTAGCTATTTCAAGAAATGGTAGCAAATGACATATCAGAAAATATTACATTACCAAAGCAATAATGGTCCAACAAACAAGGCTATCAGTAAATCATTATGCATGTACCCAGCTAACTAGAAAAAACTTCACCTAATAAAATCACAGCTCTCAGGATTAAAACAGCTTCGACATACTTATCTTTTTCTCATTTTCCACACTTATCCTTTTCTCATTTTCCACAATAATTCGTTGTCACATTCCAAAATATTACCAAAACGCAGCAGACTATACCTCCTGATCGTTCTAACCTCAATACATGGATCAAAAACATAAAGGAAATGGAAACCAACTTATCAAACAATCTCAACTAACAACATTTATTAATAGACACATAACTGCCAATCAAATAAAGCAATGTGGTTAATTGCAATGAATAAAAGGAGAACAAAAGTGACGGACCTTTCAACCCCGCGGTGCTCCAATTCAAGATCAATCTTACGCCAATCCTGACCTCGCTCCTCCAACAAAACTTCCCTTGGCTTAGCATCTCCAAATGGATTCACCTTCGGCCTAGTGGGCTTTACCACATTCTCTAATCCCTGCAATCCCTGACTCTCCGACCTGTTTGACTGTGCACTTGATGGCCTACTCGAATGGGAGCTTGTGGGCCTACTCGTGGTCACTTTCTTTATATCCAACTCCATCTCCAGTTTCTTCCAATCAAATCCCTTTTCCGCCAACACCTCCTCTCTCGGCCTCGCTGCTCCAAAAGGATTTGGCTTATTCGTCTTCACTGCTATGTCATTAGCCCCCAAAGCCGGCTTTAGTGGATCCAAATTCAATCTGGAACGTTCATCACGAAATCCGCCAGCACCTCGAGTCCAACGATCAGGCTCCAGACCCGAACTACGAAATCCGGAACCAAATGTAGAGGATCTAGTCGGAATCTGTTTCTTCCCAGCTGTCCAGTTATCCACCTCATCTGCACGTGAAAACCCACCGCCCGAACCTAAACCGCCATAACGATTTTGACGGCTGGAATCATGGGATTGTACGGTTGGGAAAGATTTCTTAGCGGTCGCCCAGTTATCGACCTCGTCGGCTCTCGATGGTTGATCGAATTCCGAAACCCTAGGAGGAGGGCCCCTGCGTTGTGGCTGCTCGTCATCGAATCCGCCGTAGGATCGTCTATTAGCGCTCCCCCAGGAGTCGTCGCGGTCTCGCATCGTCCGCACGGGCCGGCCATAAGACGAGAAGCCTCCTCCGAGACGACTGTGCTGCATTTCCTCGGCGGAGCGTTCTCTGGGGGCGGTGGGGAGGCGGAGCATCTCGTCGGGTGTGAGGCGGTTGTAAGAGTAGTCAGGGGCAGCGGGACCGGCACCGGAGGAGTAGGCGCCCAAGGTAAATTCGGAGAGAGACATTTTCTTCTTCTTCGGCTTTGCATTGACGGCTTCTTTCAGGCTAGGGAAGCTCTGAGACTCGGCAGGTGTGGGTGCGGCAGCTGCAGCAGCAGCGGCTTCACGTTCTTCGGCTTCGGCTCGCTCGGCCTCGGCGGCCCAAGCGCCGATGTTACCCCATGTTTTGGACATTTTTACGATCTGAAAGGAAAATGAAGAGATCTGATTTGGGAAATGAAAATGATTTGGCTTATTTTGAGCCGGGGCTCCGTTAATGGAGCCGGAGCTCCGAGAACATGCGAAGATGACTTAACGGTTGTAGTTGTGTGCGAAATTTGAAGAATTTTTTTTTTTTTTTTAATTTGAAAAAATGCGAAATGAAATGAAGCTGGGAATTTAGCTAATACTCTGCTAAAGCGATTTTTTAAGGTAGGCGAGGAGAGCAAGAGGGAGAGCGGGGTGTAAGTGAGTGTGTGTAATCACGCGCCAATAAGGAGAGTGGATATCACGGTGTAATCAGGGAGAGATGGTAGCTCCTGGCCAGCGGGATCGTGGGAGTGTGTAGATGTACATTTGCTTGCGTCATTACTAATTGGCATAAAACGTTCAAGATGCTGTTAGAATCTGCCTCGTCGGAGTCTCTTGGGCAAGCAGGAAAATGAACTGTACCTGTGCGGGAAATCACCCCTGTCGTGTGGATGATCAAATATTCACCGTCAGATATTACGAACATTAAAAGAACTATGTTAATTTTTTTTTTTTCTTTTCATGAATTTTAGAAAATATTTTTATTAATATTTTAAATGGATAAATAAAACAGACGTCGTCAGTCAGTGTGAAAAGAAATAATATCATTATCGCTTTAGTAATCAAAATCTTATTATTTTATAATATTTGTTATTTTCCTTTTGAAACTGAAAATTTAAAAAGGACAGATATACACAACAAAACGACTAATTTTGTGTTCAATGCAAGAGATGTCGTACAAGGCCATCGTAAGTCTCTAATTGTGGAAATTAATCGAATAATAATAATAAGAAAGATGCATCCCTTTTTAACCAAGTATAGTTAACAAGGATTTTAACAGGTAAAAGTTTGATCAGGGTTCAAATATGCGATAATAATAACTTGGTCAAAATCTTAATCTTAATCTTAATCATAGGTTGGTTGATCTAATCTAAGTCCGATTAAGCAAATTAGTTAAGTTTGTAGTGGATAACTGGATGTTCTTTAAATACAACTCCGTTGCGATTTGTATACTTATATACAAATTTGACTAATGCTAGTCACTGCTTCATATTTTCATTTATACATCAACCTCAATTACATTCATTAAATTTGCGCATGGGATCCTCCAATTTATGAACATGTTTCTTTTACACTTTTGTTAATTTCATCTTTTTTTTTTTTTGGGTCAAGATGCGTTTTGGATTCATGGTTTATCATTGGTTTTGTTGTTAAATTTATGTAAATCAAAACTAGTGTGCTTCACTAAAGAATTTAAAGTTTATAATTCATTATTACAATCCAATGACCAAATTCCATATCGTTTTTATTATGCACACAACTTATCTTTTTTTTTTTTCATTCGCGAATTTTATAACTCAAATTTCTTGTTTTTATTAATAATATAAAATGTGAAAAATATCACCTTTATTATTCAATGCTTATATATTTTTTTTATTAGTAATTTTTTTTATAATTTATTTGTTAAGTTCGCCACTATAAATAATTAAGGATGTGAGATATAACAAATATTTTGCATATAATAAACGAAAAAACAAACGTATGCACTCTTTTGAGTACAAAAAATTAACAAGTTTAAAAAACTAATAACTTTAACATTTTAAAATTACTTAATTAAATTTTTATTAATAATTTTTCTCATAAATTATTTTACATGAACCTGTCTGTAAATTAGTCATCAAAACCAATTCTCAATTATAAAAATTCAAATCAAGAAGAAATTGAAATAAAAGGCTTTAGTTAAATCGTTCTAGAACATTAAGAATAAAATTATTAATTTTTTATACTCAAAAATGGCAAATTTCCTTTCCCTTTAATATAATACTTGGAGTTGGAATTCATGGGTCAACCGATCCAACATTTTTAATAATTCTTCTTTTTCATTTTCTTTTTCTGATTATATGTACAATAGTTTTAATTGAATTAGCTTTTGAAATTAGATTTGCAAAGCAACCTAAAATCAACAAAATTATCCACTTGATCTCGTACCAAAAATACGTTTGTTACAAAATTTAGTTTTATTTAATTTTAAAATATTTGGCGAATAACTGTTAATTTTATAAAGGCACAACACGTTCTAAAATGAAATAGACCTCAAAGAATCGATTCCCTAAGAATAAACCAATACGAAGAAGATGGGCTAAAGGGCTGCTAGCACCGCTTGGACATGTTAATGGGCCAAGAAAAGAACATCTATTTTAAGTCATTATGCTTTCTGTGCGTGTGTGCCTAGACTTTTTGACTAATGGCACCACATACCAGTACAAGTTATGTTGACATACTATATATATATATATATATAAACATCCATCCACCTCTCATTCTTCCATCTTCAAAGAATATAAACTTCAACCAACGAATTTTCTTCATTTTCCATTAGAATTTGATGGAGTCACGTCTCTTCATAACCTTACTTCTCCTCTGCTTAGCAGAGACTTGCTACGTTGGTGGTGTACTGTTCTCCTCTCTCCCAAGAACTCTTGTGATAACAGCTTCCCCCCAACAAGGACAAGGTATTAGCTAATAATCACTCCTTCCAGTATCTCAAATAATTGACTTTTCTATCCGTATGACTTTAATATTACTTAAAAATTGTTGTACTTTGAAAACCCTTCTTAAATGTTGTTAGATTTAGTTGGAAGAATTTCTTTTAGATTTAGAACACCTTGGACTTCTTATGTAAATAAGTTGAAAGTAATAATACAATGATTTTTTTTTTCTCAAGTGACATGTTCAATTGGGGTCATGCATACCTTAGCTTAGTAATGATTTTAGCCGATTTTATATTATATTGGTTTTGCAGTCTTAAAGGCAGGGGAGGACAGGATTACTGTTAACTGGGGTTTGACTCAGAACATTCAGGCAACCGATGCTTCGTACAAGCACGTGAAGGTGACTTTATGTTATGCCCCTGTTAGCCAAGTAGACCGTGGGTGGAGGAAAACTGAGGATGATTTGAGCAAGGACAAGACCTGCCAATTCACCATTGTTAAGAGGCCTTATGATGCTTCTTTGGTAAGAAATCATAGCTTTGAGTGGATGATCGGGAAAGATGTGCCTGAAGCAACTTACTTTGTGAGGGTCTATGCTTACAACTCTGCTGGAGAAGAGGTGGCATTTGGTCAAACAACTGATGCAAAGAAGAGCAGCAACCTGTTTGAAATTCATGTGTCACAGGGCGTCATTTGTCCCTTGAGATTGCCTCTGCATGCTTCTCTGTTTTTTCTGTGGTATCTCTTTTTGGGTTTTTCTGGGTGGAGAAAAGTAAAGCCAAAAGGTCTTCAAACAAGTGAGAAACAGATGGTACATGGTAGTATGACAGCTTCTTATTAGAAGAAAAACAAATGTTTTAGCAACTGCACCTCAGGGTTTCTGCAATCAGCTTCCTTTTTAATATCCTTCAGATGAGTTCATAACCTTGTTGTAGTTTACTAGTTTTAATAGATGACATTACATACAGAATACATATAAGCTCTTATTGTTATAATGAAAAGCACAAAACAAAATAGTTCTATATATTATTGTGACAATGACAAGCACAAAACAAACTAGTTCTATACATGAAAAATAAGAGTAAGCTGCCTAGATACAACGGTAAACATATAAACAGCTCTATTATTTGGAAAACCGCCGAGACGGAGGAAGAAATGCTGGAACTACAGCCTGTTTTCGAAACAACAATCTCCTAATCAAGCTTAGCTTGCAAGGCAGACTTTCAAAATGCTAGCCTTGAGGCAAGCCAGTAAAAAACAGCCGCTGCAACATTCCCAGTTCCAAACTTGGCCCAATGCAGCTTGTTCAGGAATAAGAGGTGATCTGCCATTGACAGCCGAATGAAGGATATATGGACTAGCATATCTGCTAATCCTTCTGTTATCTGCAAATGCAATTCCAATCGAAAGAGTGCGAGACAAGAAAATTGGATGGTCTAGACAGATATTTATTACGAAGGAGAATGGGATGTTTGATGTTGGCAAACACTAACCTGAAAGCGTCTTATTGATCTTGCAAGTGGATTTATCAGAATGAACCATGTGGCTTCACAGGTCGAAGAACATTTTCCTCAATAAGTAGTGGTGACAGACTTCTGGGTATCGATCTAATGTATTCATCTGTCAGATTAAATTGTATGCAATTGAGATGAACTCTGATAGGTCTTAAAATTGCATAACATCACAGTCGAGAAAAACAAGATCACCGATTGAAATCTATAAATAGAAATATTCTGTATTCAATATAATTGTCATTAATTTACACATCATATCACACCCACCCTTCAGTTTCTATTAAACAGAAACTATGCATTAGCTGTGAACATACACAAAAGAAACTTGGAAGAGAATCTTTAACTTTAGTTGCCCTGTAAAAGAAATTAGAAGGAGCTTCATAATTGGCCAGAAGCGGCAAGGCCTGCAAAATCAAGGTATGCAATCCATCACTTCCATAAATGCCTTCCTTTTTCTTCATTTTCCGGGGAAAATTATATCTACAGGAACTCGAAAAATCTGTCAGGTATACATCAGAGTCTGAGTCTGGTTTTTAGCATCTTCAATAAAATGAATTTATTGCCAAATGCATCTTCAATTCTTCATCTAATTTCGTTGACAGACATACTTTCTTAAAGTAATCCAATTAAAAAACATAAAAAAACCGAAACGTAAAGAATATCAAACGCCCAATCATTCATTCATCATTAATCTGGAACATTACCGTCGTTAACAACCAGCTAAGACTTTCCCTTCTCGCTGCGCAACCAAACAATTTGTCCTGTTCTTCATACCTACCAGAACATTCTGCCACGTGTTCACTCTCGACGCCGCCTTCCCAGGATTAATTCCGACGTTCATCTCCGTCAAATCTTCCGCCTTAAAGGCCAACACCTCCTCGGGCTCAGCCCCATCCAGCACCATGATCAAACACGAACAGAACCCTTTTGTTATTTCCGAGTCACTGTCAGCTCTGAACCTCATTCTCCCTCTCTCGTCCATTACAACTTCCAACCAGACCTGGGTGGCGCACCCGGCCACCTTGTTGGCCTGCACGCGTGCCGAGTCATCTAACGCCGGAAGAACCGCCGCGTAATCCAACAGACGTTTGACCCGGTCAATAGGTTGCGTTAGTGACCTAAATTCTGAGACCAGTAGTTGAAGCTTCGTTCTTGTTGTTGTGGGTTCTGGGTTGTGTTTGTGCGCGCAAGTTAAGGATTTAACTCGTAATTTTCTTGGGTTATTTCTCATCTGCAGATTCGTCTGTATTGGCTTAGCGTTCGGGTTCATAAACAAAGAATTTGATAAGAAAGAGGGAGGAGTTGTTATGTTTAAGTTAGAAGAAAGATTCATGCTTGGATGAGGAGAAAGTGATAGAAAACGGTAAGGAAAGGGCGAAAAAAAAAAAAAAAGGAAAAGGGCGAGAAGTTCGAAAAACAGAGCAAGTAAATGGGAGAGATTCTTAAACTACGGTCACTTATTGTACATGAATGAGAATTATAATCCGATTAGGAGAGTGGGCGTGTATGTTATTATAATCAATGCCGATGCCTGTCTGCATCCCTGTTGCGTTATAAAATTATAAAATAATAAAATATTATATACAGGGGAGGGGAGGGGAGGGGAGGGGAGACAAGGTCGTTAACTCGTAAACAGCGTTGCGCCAAAAATAGAACCCTCAACTCTACGTTTATATCATATGGCAACTTTTCTTCACCTAATTACACGGTTTAGTGTCCGGAACGGAAATTTGTGAGGTTAAAACTTAAAAATGTTAAAAAATTGTTTTTTAACAAATAATTTTTACGAGGCCGGGCAGGACCTCACCAGACCATGTTGTAAGTAGCTTCACTAATACATATAGACACCTAAACTTCACGTTTTATATTTATTCTATGATTTTTCTTTAAAAACCAAAAAAAAAAAAGAAAAATTTTCAAGTAATATAGCTTTTGTTGTTCGATTGGAGAATAAATTCGGCACTGAGTTGGGAATAAAATTAAACGCACATAATAATTTATGTTGCACGTGTAAGTTAAATTCGAATTTTTGGTTGAGAGCAAACTATAAGACAATACAACTCATCATTTTGTTGAGATTTATTTATTTATTTATTCATCTAATGCCAACTAGAGAATTTTTCTAGACATTACAACTCATTTCATTATTATGGTTGAATTATAATACTAATATTAATACAAGCAAATCAGATTTTTAACGAGAAGGCATCAAGTTAGCAAATCGATTTTTTTTTTCTCCTAAAGACATGTGAAATAAGTAATTTATTAGTGGAAATTATAAAGAATAAATTCAAAATTCAATTGTTTTTTAGTGTAATGTAATCTTTTCATGATTCAGTGAATAAAAAATGAATATTTATTAATATAAATTAAAAAAATTTATACTAAATTAAGAGTGCATAATAATAATAATAATAATAATAATAATAATAAAATGAGTTTGAGATAAAGTTATAAATTTATGAACTTTTATGTATTTTTATAAATCACAAGGACTAAATGATAAAATATTTTTATCAAAACATTGTCCTGGAGTTGGTAACGTTTCCATGTTTTCCACAAGAAAATAAATGGGAATTGTTTGGTTGATATTTTATGGAATTGGATTATGAATTAATTATCTAATATTTTGCTTCTTAGACGGAGAATACATTGAATGCTTTGTATAATTGGGTGATTGGTTGCAGATTATGACAAGTGGAAAATGATAAATATTTGAAGCAAAGCGCAAGAGCTTGCTATGCTTTTGCTTGTTAACACTTTGGTTCGTACTTTTGGCTTTGCTTTTAACTTGAAAATTAAGGACTTGAAGCTTGTTGATAATGGGTAATATTTGTTTCAGTCTTGCTTTGGATAATGAAAGTTTTGTATCACAATTTGAATTACATTTCTCATTATCATTCTACATTGCAAATACACATTTGAGTTCGTCCGTTTTTTTATATAAATATATATCTAAGGGGAAAACAACTCCAAATTGCCATCTTCTTTTAACATGTTCAAACTCAGTTTCTCTCTCTCTCTCTCTCTCTCTCTCTCTCTCTCTTTTTCAATAAATTAAGCAATTATTGCCGCACTTTGATGGAGCCGCCACAGGAGGACTACATAGCAAATATGTAACTTCCACTTTTGGAGATTTGCTTCAATGACAAAAGGCACTTCTCTAAGAAAATTTTACTTCTATTAATTGAAGCCATTCTTTTACCGCCTTTAATTATGTCCCTATCTTGATTATTGGGTAGTAATCATATTCAATAACAAGTGATTAACCACTTTGTTAAAATTAGGAGCTTTTGGCTTTCCGTGATGCCATGGGGCACAGATCACAGATTGAGTGATAATTCATTTCTTTTTATTTGTAAAAAGCGTCACTTTCTCGATTCTCACCCCATCTTATTGATATGGAGAATATTAAAGCATGCATATGCATATTTAGTAGTTGCTGTTACATTGTAGATAACTCTCAGCATATGGAAAGTTGAACTTTTAAGAGCAACTGATGACCGAAACCTTCCACCAGCTTCCCCCTTCTCTTTCTCTTTAAGAAAGACTCAGGGGAAGTGGATGTTATGTTATACCTCGATCTGAATTGAAGAGGGTAAGCTTATTTCTCTTTCATTAACCAAAATCATACTGCAGTACTTGCAACAAATATTTTGCCGTTTTTTAGCTTCTGTTTTGGAGCATAAGCAACAAAAGTTGGAATTTCAGAAATAGAATAATCCATGTAAATATGGTTCTGTTTATCCACAGTTTAGCTTCTAATTATGTTTGACCATAATCACATGAAAAGGATATTTTTAATTATAGTATATTAAGTGCAAAAGCAGATATTAAGATCTTTGTGGAATCTGCTTAATAATAGTGTATTCCTCCCACCTCATAATGTTCCATTGACGATCAAGAATAAAATAAATTTCAGAACCAACCCCACCTATTAACAAATATCATATTCACAAGCTTCCTTGCTGGAATAACAATATTAAAATGTTCATCCTCCAAATTTCTCCCATTTTCCGTGTAAAACAGCATATGCTGCCATCATGCATGACAAAGCTAAAGGTGCCGTTAATATATAATATGTAATGGACTCCAACACTTCTGCAATCCTTGATTAGTGATATAATTGGTATTAATCCAAATTCAAATGAACACTAAATTCAATATTTTGATGTCGTTATCAGGTCCAAGGACATCCAAATGTTCATCAAGAATTCCAGTTTTGCTCTATGTAAAGAGTGAATCATTCTGGGGTTCTGGTTCCAAACAGCCCTTGTTGGCACGATCCAAAAAATTGAAGGAAAAAAGGAAGATGAGATGAGTAAATTAAGAATAGGGTTCTGTTGTATGTTAATATGGAATATTATTGGAAATTATTAACCTAATTGAATTCCGACACAAATGTTGCAAGAATTGAACTAATATTGAAAATTAAGTGGACAGCCACAATAACACTGCAACACTTTTCAAAATTCCAGAAAAAGTGTACTCTAACTTCTCCTACACTAATTGCAGTTCAGAACAAATAGTGCACAACCGTGCTTCTCTACTTCTGTTGATATTGACTTTCGTAGTACACCAAAGTCTTTTCCACTCCAAACTTCTTGGCACTTGCATGAAGCATTCAATTTTCTTCCAGGGAGTGCCTTAGCCAAGTCTGATGTTTTGGCAGATATCATCATCTTTACATCATTCAGATTGAAAAATGCAAGGTATATTTCTCCTGAGAAGCACGAAGAAGAACGGTCAAATGAAAGAAGAAAAAGAAAATTCAAGAAGTTAACACCATGATTGCAAACAGGAGATAATATATTCAATCCTGAATGTGACAAGAGGCTAACACCATAATTTAAACTAGTGCAGTGCCCAAATGGCTATTGTTAGTCAATCCTAGCAAAATTGCCAAGAGTTTTAAAGAAATCAAACCATTTCTTCCGGTTGCAATCCAAGAACGAACTCCACAAGGTTCAGCATTCGCTGCATAAGTCATAGATTGTATATGAGAATCTGTTGATAGAGCTCTAATTTCTTATCCTGACTGGGCCTATAAATTGAAGTCTACAAAAGAAAATAATTACCTTCAGCTAAATTAACTACGGCACATAGACCATAATAACTGTTCACAAGGGCTCCACTTTCAGTCAACTCCCACATCTGCAAAGGCAACCCAATAACATCAAATTCATAAGAAATGACAATGTCAAGTGCTTTTTTCTGAAAAAAAGCTTATTACGTGTTGCATGATATGCAACATACTTTCATAAGTAAAACTTGTTCATATATTCTCAATTTTCTCTTTTTCTTAGAAATTTTAATGTGAGAACTTAGAACCAATTCATCTTCATTTACAAGTAAATACTGAAAGATACCTGGTTAGCATCTGCTCTGCATGGAGAAAATGAGCCTGGTCTATAACGCGATGCATGCTTTCGCTTTGGAGAAGCATCGAGGCAAGAATCCATCCCTTCATTTTGCAATAAATGTAGTTTGCCTTGATTCTTCTTCGTTGTGGCTTCATTTCTACCTCAGCATCCATGTTAAGTCAAGAGTTACAATATTAACATAATCATATAATAAATCCAAAAATGATACCGAAAAATAAATATTACAAAGCCTCAAGAGGTCTTCTATGGTGTAAGCATAAAGGTTCCGGAGATTTGCTTCCTGAGCTTTCTTTCCAGCAGATCTGTCCATGATCTTGAGCTAGAGATTGAATTGACCAACTGTTTACCTTGGCATCCTCACAGCTAGTGAAAGCTAAAACAGGTTTTTTTGATGTATCAACTACCTTATTTTTCCCAGTAGGTCCACTCATTCCATTAACATAAGGAAACTGGAAAACAACAAAATGTTAGATAATGCAGTTGAGAACTTTTATATTCCTCGTTACTGTTATCGTAACAATATGAGTCTACTTGCCTCCTTGTTGTTTGAGCTAAAATAGTCTATCTCCAGCAGAGTAGGATTAGTAATCAGACCAAACGTAGTGTTGTCAAGTTTTCTGACATCTCCTCCAAACATGAGTGGAGATTTGGCCATTGCCCACAAAGTAATCTATTGAAGAGAAAATCATAATTTTATTTACCAAATATCAAAATACTAATACTAATTCAGATGAGCTTATATTATCATACCTGGGTTTTTTGCTCATCTAGACTAAGGTCACAAGCTCTGTATGGACCTTTATCTGTACCTGGAGAACATGAAAATATTCAAATTATTTGTGGATTACGCTGCATCCTTTCTTGAAACACTTTCATTTAAACGTCCAAGCATGCAGCATAATCAGTGCAACAGAATCTCATCGAATATTCAGGAAAACAGACAATAATTTGGCAAGTTATATAACCGTGATCAGTAAGCCACCCCAGTGGAAGCATATCCAAGTCAGGCCATGATTTCCCCCGCAGGCCCTGGGCACCAGTCATATTAAAAGCAGAGAAATCCCTGAAGCAAAGGGTACTCCTTTTAGATTTTTATATATAGATGAATACAAGGAATAACAAAGCACAAGTGGAAGGGAAAGCGGAAAAATCAAAGTCCGTGCGTAATTCTTCACCTTGCAACATTAAAATGGGTTAAAACATCTTCCCATTTATCCCAATCGTCACCGGTTACCCTGTACATGTTGACGAGTCCATTTATTTGTTGCGCCAAAGCTGGTGTTACATAGGTTCCAGGAGACAAAGAATACATAATTGGACGGTTTTGCTCCCTAAGAACCTGCACAATGAAATGTTGAGGCCCCGTAAAATCACCCCCAGCAAAAATTTGTGAGATTATAACTAAGTAACATAACTAAAAGCAGAATTTTTTACCCCCGAGACAAAGCTTATTTCGTCTACGTCGAAGTCATCACCAAAGATACAGTCATGTTTTACTGCAAAGAAAAGACAGGAGCAGATGATATATCAAAGAAATTATTAGAACAGAAATAGTAATGTCAGTGAGAATTGGTTTGAATTTAACAATAAAATTACCAAAATCAACACCCCATTCGGCATACTGTTTGTATAGTGACTTCAAGAAAGCTCTCCCAGCTCCCAATGAGGTGTTTACGGCCACAAAGCCATGGGGCATCCATATACAAGGCTTTTCCTTGATCGCTATATCTTGTGCCCGCCACGTTCTACCTGACTCCATATAAGCACCTCCCTGATCAATTATCAAAATAAACAACAATGGGTTCAGTCTTCAACTCAAGAGTTGACCACGTCTTGGTTCAAATCCTTTTGGCATAAATAAATGATTAGGACTCTATGTTTCTGCTTAACTTGAAAATATTTATTAAAATGGATTACCTTGTCATAGTCATAAATAGGGGTGTTAGCATTAACAGCTTGGGTACTAATTCCTCTCATGACGTGAATCCCAAGCTTCAAACCCAGGTCATGTACTTTCTTTGCTACTCTTTTAAACCCATTCCCACCTCTTGATGAAGGCCATCTAGCTGGATCAGGCATCATTCTGCCCCATTTATCTATTACATCAAATCCAAGAGAATCCACCCATGCACCTTTCACATGCTTTCTATACCAGAGGTAATCCACCACTACATACTGCACATACAGTATTACATAAAAACAACCAATTAGAAAATAAAGCATCAGTTCTCGTTGATGAGCATGTATTCATGGAGCACACATTACGTTAACATTTGACTACCTCATATCCATGAGGACGTAGAAGCTGAGAAACAATTAAAGCACTTTTCAAGAAGTCTCTTTCTGAAATGATCCAGCAAAATGAATCATACGAGTTCCAACCTCTGGGGGGTAAGATAGCATGTTCTGGTTCTCTGTCTTCAGGATTTATAGATGATACCCTGAATTCCAGTCCAGAACATCGAATACGATAAAAGCTAAGTAAGACCATTCATTCAACAAACAAACAAACAAATGCATTTCCCAATGAGTAATAATTCTAGAACAGTGTCATTCCAAAATTATAAGAGAAGGGGAAGACCTGTGTAGTAGGAGACCGAAGCTGAAACAGAGCGTGCTGAATACTAAGATATTCATTGTTTTGAAAGACTCGAGTAATATCTACCGATAGTGATAGTGGGTATTTATTCATGAGAATTTTTGAAAAAGATAAGAGGAAAAGTTATCCAAATTTTCACATTATTTTCGGGATTATCGGTGACATTTGACTTGTAAGTTGTTATTATTTGACCACCTAATCTCAGGGCGACAGGTAATTAATTGTAGGACCAACGGCATAAATCAATTTAAATTTTTTTCCAAAATTATCGAATTGCACAATACCATGTGTAAATTGGTTACTAAATTCAGAATCACTGTAAATATTATTGAGTGGACTTGTTGCGACAATTAGTGTTACATCAATATATATAACAAAATGAATGCATCCAATAATATAATGGGTTAGCATCAATCTTACAATATTAAAACGCTAAGTACTAATTTATTTATTTATTTTTTAGAAGTTAAAAATAAATTTTTATTAAAATATTTGTTTAAATGTAGATTATAAATTATTACAGGCAATTTTTAATCCAATTAACCTAAAAAGGAATAATAATCCTTACAGGAGAGGATGGGATTTTATTATGAACTCAAATATAAATATATACATATATATATATATATATATTGTGTTTCATAATAAAATTATGATAAAAAGAAGAATTTAACGTAAAATATATATCAATTTTATTGAATAATTTCATTCAAAATGTGACACCTAAAATTATTTTCTCAATTTATATTAGCCATCTGAGCAAGAAAAGAGGAATCAAGTGCAATCTGAAGGATCCCAACTCAGAATAGAGAAGCTACCTCTTAACTCTTCTGTTAAGCGTTATATTTGGGTATTGACAAGAAATAATTCATTTTGGTTAAATTTGTTATCAAGGATATGTTTGAATTTCAAGTCTTCATCCACTGACAAAAGGAAGGAAAATTAACTAAAAATGTTTCTCATTCACAACATGGCTTAAAGGCTTGCATTGGGTTACAACATACAAAAAAACAAACAGAAAAAATATGTAAAGCAAAATGGGGTGGGAAGAATCTGCAGCAGAAATTTCTGCTCCAATCTCTCTGCCCCAATCACAATTCAGAACAAATAATGCAAATCCGTGCATCTCTATTGCCGCTGATATTGACATTTCCAGCGCTCCATAGTCTTCTCCACTCCAAACTTCTCGTCCCTTACATGAATATCCATTTATGTTTTTGCCGGGGAGTGCCTTACCCAGGTCTGATACCTTGGCAGATATTACAGTCTTTTTCATTGTTCAGACTGAAAAATGCAACATATCGTCCCTTACATGAATATCCATTTATGTTTTTGCCGGGGAGTGCCTTACCCAGGTCTGATACCTTGGCAGATATTACAGTCTTTTTCATTGTTCAGACTGAAAAATGCAACATATATTTCTCCTGAACAAGAAAGACAATAAGCCATCAAATTTAGTCGAAAAAACAGCAGGCATCCAGGATTTCAGAAGAGAGATGGACACGTGATTATTCAATCCTGAAAGTGGTAAGAAGCTAACACCAAGCATAGTAGTAGATACATTGTTGAGCTAGGAATTTATGTAAAAGCAATTCTGAAGAATGGCTCAGGTCTCTTCTCATTGCAGAATCTATTATCTATTAAACATAATCCCCTGAGAAACTATATCTTTTCCAAAACGTGGATATCTTTTTGCAATTTGCATTAATAT
>CM040441.1:25124104-25165952 GCA_022749755.1 Azadirachta indica | reverse complement strand
GTGAGCCCCTCTATCTCATTGTCACGCACGCATACCAGACCAAACTAATAAGACTCTTCCTTTTTTCTCTTTATAAATACCATATCCTACACCTCACTCTCTCTTCATGTTTCACTGCTCTTAATTTCTCTCTTTACATAGAGAGAAAAGGAGAAACAGAGTCGTGTTTTGCTGTTTGTTTGTTGCTTGCTTGCTTGCTTGCTCTGTTTCTTCTTGTTGTGTTTTTAGTGTTACAATATTACAGTTAGCGAGATTGAGTGATACAATGTCGGCTTACAGAGACAAGGATCCTCGTATTAACGCCATCAAAGATCAGATTCGGGTTGTCCCCAATTTCCCTAAACCAGGTTTATTATTATACCTTTTACTCTCTTTCTATATTACATCATTTCATTGCCTCCCGCTCCTATGGCTAGCTATGTCTGTTCTTTCAAATCATCTTTTCAATAATATCTCTGGTTTTGCTTTCTTTAGTTGTTGAACCATAATAAATAAATGCACAAAAATGAAGTGGCAAGCACAAAAAGCTTTCGCTTAGTGGATTCTTTTTTATTTTCTTTAGCATCTCAGGATCACAAACGCGAGTGTTCAACTTAATTAAACTAGGACTTTTCATATTTTTCCAGAGCATAAATCCTATAACCTCTAAATTTTGTATCTTTTTCTTTGAGTGAAATTATTGGTTTCCTTTCTCGAGCAAAGAGGTTCTATGTATATTTTCTTTTTTAAAGTAACTCCTTTTGGGAATGTTAACGGCAAAATGGCAGGTATTATGTTTCAAGACATCACCACTCTGTTACTGAAACCCAAAGAATTCAAAGACACGATTGATATGTTCGTTGAGCGCTACAAAGGGAAAAATATTTCAGTTGTTGCAGGTAAAAATGCCAACAGAAAGCTATGGTTTGTTTCATTTTACTCTAGTTTTTGTTTTTTGAGGTGTTGGGAGATTTGATCCAGAGCTTTAAAAGAACCTTTTTATCATTCTGATTAGCTTTCAAAATGGCGGGGTCCATAAGTAGGTCTTCTGTGCATACACAGTAAAGGTTAACAAAGATATGGTGATTCATACGATTGCTTAAGTTTCTGGTGGTCGTCTTTTTGGATGCTTTTGTAAGGTTATCAAATTGAAGTCACTGTTCTTTTCTTCAGAGTGATTTCATGTTTGACTATAATTTCCCTTTCTGTGTTAGTGGAGTGTACCATTGATTGCTCTTTGCTAATTTTTATCCTTTGAGCGGTTCATATCAGCTCCCTTCCTCGCTGCTGTTGTGAGCATGTTCCTGGATCCGATTTGGGTGGATGGTGGTTGGTGATGGATTTCCACCTTGTTGAAGGTGGACCCTCAATGTGATGCTGGTTTTGATTGTGAAATTTTCCTTTTTCTTTTTGAGTTTCATTCTGACGTGGGTTTCCACACTTACAGTTGGTTGAGTTTGATTTTGTGCTTCTTTTATACTCTTTCTTTGTCATCATGCCCTTGTTTTTTATGTCCACAATCATAGCCGTTTTCAACTTTTCTTGAGTTTCAACTTGAGAATCACGGGGAGTTTAATATGATCAATTTTCAGTTTACTTTGATAGGTTTTCTATCTTTTGATCATCTAGGGTGTTCACAAATATATTTTGTTTAGTTCTTCAGATTAACTCTGCAAGTTGCTCGAGTAAATCATTCAGTGATGACCCTTTCTGCTTTTATTTTCTGTTACTTTTTTCTTTTACAGCAATGTTCATGATTTTGACTCGAGTTGTGGAAAAAAATGTTGAAAGTCAAGACCCCTTTTGAAACTGCAGTCTTTACAGACTATAAAAATGCAATGTAGTCTAGTGGCATTTGACATGATGGTGTTTCTTTTGATTGATTACTTTTCCTTTGTATGAACCAGAATGTGCTGTTTTGCACTCACATCTTATAGATAATCTCCGTATGTACTACTATTTCTCCCACAATCTTGTGCGGAGTTGAAAATGTTTAATGATCTCATCATTAAGGGGGCCTTGATCACTTTTATATTAATTTATTTTGATCAAAAGAAATCTGGTGAAGATTCATTATAAATGTGATTTGTCCTATTGTTTGTGCTTTATAACCTATCTCTTTGTGTGCTCATGCAACATACATTGTCTTCTTGTTCTTACAAAAACCTTTATGCATCTTTATTTGACTCATTTGAAAAGCTATACGTCTGGTTCTTCACTTGGTAGATCAGGATTAGGACCATTATATCATTTGTCCTTGATATTGATGGTAACCGGTGGATTGCATGGTCTCACGGGGTTTGATCATTACAAAACGCGTTCTATTGAGATCAAGAAAGGAGAATGTTGCACACAGCCATCGTCTAAACCAAATCTTGCTCATCGAGCTGAAAATGATCTTCTTTGGTTGTTGATTTACCTTGATCAATTTCACGTGGTTTATTTATTTTTTTACTCTTTTTCCTTGTTGCTTTCATGGGCAGGCCAAAGATTCCTGCATTATGTCATTTACCCTTGGTGTTTGCTAGAATTTTCTTTTGTTTATTATGAACATCAGGGGCCTCATGATGCATGCTTTACTGGAGCCTTATAAGTGGCCCTACATGGAGTTCTAATCTTGCTTAATTAAATAATCATTTATTTATGCAATTTTGGATCGACAAGGAAGCAACACTATTTTGTCGCACAGCGTTCTAAGGAGTGTTATATTCAATAATTTGTCTCTGTTTTGCAATATGATTGGCTTAATAAATGTTGGATGTCATTTTCTTTCTCTTGTTGAATATATTGTGATTATTCTGAAACTTCTAAAACTTGTTCTGTTCTGAAATGCTTTAATGATTGTATTCAGGAATAGAGGCCCGTGGCTTTATATTTGGTCCTCCCATTGCATTGGCAATAGGAGCAAAATTTGTCCCTTTGAGAAAACCAAAGAAGTTGCCTGGTAATCTTAAACCTTTTGAAACGATTTCCTGTATATAAATTTTGAGCACATTGGTATTATTTCTTTTTTATTCAGCTTGTGTTCCGTAGTCTCTTATAATAGACATTTTCCAGTTCATATGCAATACTGATTCCCAGTAAATGCTTTTTGATCCATTTCGTTGTCTTTTATTCATGAACCAATCCGTGCTGTGTAATATATAGAATTTTTCTACCATTAGTGAGATCATATGTAATAATAAGACCTAGGTTCAAGTGATGCCTTGACTGCACAACTAACCCTAATCTGCATTTTTGTATTATTCTTGCCAGACCTTCTGGGTCTTGTTTGTGTATGTACAGCATGATTTTTGTTTACCAAAAGTACCTTGAGTCGCATACTTTTAATCCTGGCTTGGCTGGTGAAATGGTATTCCATGTCCCATGCTTTGTCTTATGATGGTGATTTAATATATACAAAATTGTAGTACATCTCAAATTTCAGTATTTTAACAAAAGCTTCTCTCATTGTCCTCCTTTCAACAGAAAACTCAAATTTGTGCTTTCATTACCAGTGCTTCTGTAAAACATATTTCTTTCTTACTTTCTTTAATTGTTCCTAAAACTATAGTGATGTTTTGTTGCTTATGTGACTATGAAAGTACACATGTATTTATGTTCATTTGACCCCCTTCATGAGATCCAGTCATATCTAAATACTAGGAAACATATGCTGGTTTAATTATTTTATGAGCAAATCTTTGGTTTTGGTTTGCTTGCAATTTTGAATTTTTGGACATTTTATGGATAGCTTTGTATTTTGTTCAGGAAAAGTTATTTCAGAAGAGTACATTTTGGAATATGGAAGGGATTGTCTTGAGATGCATGTTGGAGCAGTTGCACCAGGTGAATGTGCTTTGGTGGTTGATGATCTGATTGCCACTGGCGGCACTCTCTGTGCAGCCATTAATTTACTGGGTATGTTATAAACTGTTAATACCTTTTGTAAGAAGTATATATAGAATGAGGCATGATTCTACTGGATGTTAAAGCAAAATAGGCAATGCGAAATGTTAATCAGCCAACTGGTAACCACAACTTACGAGAACTTGAGACAGTCATTTTACTTCTCCGGAAACTAACAAGTGGGCATTCTATTGAGATATTAAATGTCAGATTCTTCTGGTGCAGATCAAAGATCAAATGCTTGTTATATTCAGATTTTGTACTTACTGTCAATGGTTGAGATATGAAGCTGTGGGAATTTATACCAATATATTTACACCATCTATTCACACATAATGCATGATGTAATGCCAGTCTTTTAAGGTTCTGCACCATACATGTCTTTGATGGTTTGCCTGCCTGTTAATAGAAGTAAACGACTCTTGACATTGTTTGTATTGTTGCACTATCATCTGATACACCCAGTGCAGTATGCTTTCTCACAATAAGATTTCTGTGTAATTTGTTTATATATTTGTGCTGTTTTAGCCATTTCAATATTTGTTGTAACAGTCTGTTGTATCTACATTGTTTTCCAGAACGTGTTGGAGCTGAAGTAGTCGAATGTGCTTGTGTAATTGAATTACCAGATCTTAAGGTGTGTTATATTGCTAAGTTTTGCTCCTCTTTCCAGTTGCCAAACAGTAAGAAGATTCTTCCCGGTTACAAACTTGGTTGCCCCTATCTTCCTATATAATTGTTGTGCTGTTGTGAACTCCTAATGTTACTACTGCATGATAAGACACTGCATAAATTAGTTCTTTCATAGTACTAGTGAATTAGTTAAAATTGTTATCAGTAATTTGATTATTTGGATGCAACAGGGTCGTGAGCGCTTAAGCGGCAAGCCTTTGTATGTACTTGTGGAGTCCCATTGATGGTCAGAGATGATGCATTTCTCCTGCAGTGGTGCAGCATGACAAAATGTACATTAGAGGGCATTTAAATGTCTACCCGTAATCTGGAATTTGATTCCTGATATAATCCTACTGTTTTCATGCTAAGTGAATTTTGATGAACCTCAATGATTTGAGACCACCCTTGTCTTCACCTGGTAGCAGTAGATACAATGAATTTATTATATGGCAAGCCGGGGGCTTGATTTGAAAAATGCTGGTAGGATTATTTTCAATTTTTTTTTTTTTAAATTTTATAAAAGATGAATTTATGTAAAACGACTGTCTCTGTTGGGGGCCATCGAAATAGAGGCCATATGATGAGACTTTTGAGTTGACATGAAATCAATCTTCTGTTTCTGTTGGCAAGATTTTTTTTTTTTTCTTTTGGGTGAAAAACAACAGATTCGTTCGACACCCAAAGAATCAATTATACAAAGCTTCCAATATCCAGCTGGCGGGTAGATATTAATTAACATGTTGATATATATATATATATATATATACATATATATATATACGCCAAATACATTATGGTATCTGAAATAGTTTCTTCTGGTATTCATCCTGCTCTCAAGTCTCTACTGTCTGCTCAACCCCTTGAGAAAGCTGCACTTGAGCACATGAGAGAAAATATTATAATTATATATTTTATTCATAGGTTAAAGGGTTTATAAGTTCTTAAAGCTTAATTTATTGGACTGATTAATTTTTAATAATTTTAAAAATATTCATTAAAATCTCAATTTATGAAGAAATGACAATTATATTTTTATATAATATTAGTTTTTTTAAAAAAATAATTATCAAATTTTTAAAATTTAAAAAAATTTAATATATTAATCCAAAATATATTAATAAAATAAATAATAATATATTATTTTATAGGACATTAATAAAATAAAATATTATTATTATTATTATTATTATTAAGTTAGGAGTTTAAAAAATAATTTTTTTATCTAACAACCATTAAGTAGAGATCTATAATCATAAATTCTTTAATAAATTAATATTTAATTGAATATTTTTAAAATTATTAGCATTATAAATCTTTTTCCCTTAGAGATATTGATAAATACCCGAAATTTGGTGAGAGTATAGATAGATATTTTTTTTAGATAATTAGGTGCGACCATTTAGAAAACTGAAGTTAAACTTCAGTTAATTTGACAAGAACATTTTAGTAGAAAAATTTTATGTTCGCACTTTTATCTTTAGCTTTAATAAAATAACATATTAGAATAAGATTTTTTTAATATTAACAATTTAGTCCCTACCACTACCGTAGTATGAAATACCATCTAAAGAGGGGAATGTCTCCGATTTGAAAATGAAATGTCTGTGCCATCCTTGTTCCTCATTCCCCCTTTCCAAGCCTTCATTTCCAACAAATTGTGTAACAATTCTTTACTTCAGAATTTTCTTTTTTGGTTCTCTGCAAACATAATCAATCATTCACCATCTTCATCTCTTATTTTATTTCATAGAAAAATACAAAAAATTTGATTTGTTATTATTCCAAAATTGATGGACGAAAATCAAAAAGGAGGCGAACAAAAATGGTTATATATTTTACGTGAAATTAGTTGTTGTTGATACTCACATTTCGGCTTTTCAAATGTCAACACATTATTTGTCTTCTCTTTATTGGCTTTCTGCTTTTCTACCTCAGGTTTTCCATCAAAATTCTCTGCAATCATGAGATGAGATGAGATGAAGAGAGGTCAAGCACATGCAACGCGATTAATGGATGCGGTGAGGCGAGCCCATTGGTTTTGGATTTGAAGTGGGCTCGGGCTCAGAAGATAAATCCTGATTTGAGATGAGTCCAAAGGTAGAATCTAGAAATTCAAATGAGGTGAATCCATCCACGTGAGGTAAGTAAAACACAAGTCAACGAGGAAGTTTAATGCAAAAGCGATTGAATACATAGCACAAAATGTTTTGTAAGGAAAAACTGTTGGAAGGAGATCTTTTACCTTAAATCTAAAGAACATTGCATGGTAATTTTTACCTCTAAATCTAAGGAAAATAAAAAAAATATATAATTTGTTCAATTTTAATATTTTAATCTCTAATAATACAATATACATAGTTGCATTAAATTGCTAAAATTAAAAATATTCTAATTTTTTATTTTGTTAAAATTTAAAAATAAAAATATTAATATCTAATTTTGATAGCTTCTGATCAAAATATCCTCACCAAACTAATGGAAGTCTAACTTTAGTCCGATTTAGAGAGTATTTGTACATATAAGGTAACGTCAAGGAGTAAATATCACACCTAATTTTTCAAGAAATATCTGCACTTTTCTAAATTTTAAGGGTAACATTAGTTAGTTAGATTATATTTGTGACAGAAATAATATGTACAATAAGATTTTTAGAAAAATGAACTACTCAATCCACATTAGCAAATAAATATCCTAGCAATGCTATACCTAAGTTACCAAAAAAAGAAATTTACATTAGTAATTACAATGCTAATTATAAGATTTATATGAACTTGTAAATTTATATCTAACTCAAATATTTTTCATTTAAAGTGGAATTGTTATATTATAAATACTCTTACGATAAAAATTTGAGTTATGCTACACACTTAACTGAAAATGTGTTATAATAGAGTTAATTTAGATACAATCTCAACAAACATAACAAAAGAAAATTAAAATTTAAATAAAAAAGAAATAAATTTAGACAAATATTTTTAAAATATTAGATTTTCTTTAAAAAAAAATGGGTTATCTTAAGTCCACCCACACCCTCTTCTAATATTGACAATTTTCACTCTACCTAAGATTTATCATAAGTTTGCACCCAATTCATTAAATGCCACCATTTGAGTTAACTGTTAAGCTAAGTTGACGATAAAAAGATCATAATACTATTTATAACATATAATACAAGTGAAATGACATAATCATCTCAAAAAATTTAAGA
This sequence comes from Azadirachta indica, assembly GCA_022749755.1. NCBI lineage: Eukaryota > Viridiplantae > Streptophyta > Magnoliopsida > Sapindales > Meliaceae > Azadirachta > Azadirachta indica. The sequence continues at coordinate 25,158,202 of CM040441.1, read as the reverse complement.
AACAAAAAAAAAAAGGGAAAAGAAATAGAGAGAAGATAAGAAGAAGGGGAAAAAAAAGAAAATAAAAAGGAAATGAATAGGGAGAGAAGATAAAAGAAGAACAAATAGAGAGAGAAAGAGATCGCAGAAAAAGACGAAAGAATAGTTCAAAGAAGAAAAATTATTTTTTATTAACTTAAAATTATAAATTGTAATTTTAGTCCTTGAGAGAAGAAAAATAATATTCATTAATTTATAAATATAAATTATAGTTTTACTCTTTAAGATATCAAATATATTTGTGTAACTAAAATATATTTATATAAATTATACACTTACAATAAATTTGGGGGTGGAGTCATAATTGTTAATATTACAAAGAAGCGAATTGAAGACAACCCTTAAAAAAATAATAATAGTAGTTCGACCATAAACTATGAGATTAATGACAACTTAGAAAAATTTGGGTTGTGTATTCCACTCAAATTCAAAGTTGAGTTCAGTTTATGGACTTACAAATTTGCTTATAGGGTGGGGAATTAAGAGAGTAAATTAAAATTTGAAGGGGTATTGTATATAGAGTAATAGTAACACGGCAACTAGAAAGTGAGGCATCCCTTTCAGCATTTAAGGCAGCTAATGAAGTTTTGTCAAATGGTCTAAATTCTAGCCTCTGTAACTCCTACAGTAAGACTAACCGTTCTTGCTGCCTAAGCTCTGCGTTCTAGACTAAAAGAAAATTAAAAGCAAGAATCAACAAGACTAGGACTAGGACTAGGACTAGGACTAGGACTAGGACTACACTCATTTTGCAATCTATCAAATATTATGATAGATAGACCATTTATTATGAAACGTAGAAATAGAAAGCAAAGTTGTAACATGAGAAATCATCATGCATTAATTGTATTGTGTTGTATTGCATTGTATTATGAACCAAATAATAAAACCAATCAAATCCAAGTCCATTATTATAGCAAACAAGTCGTGTGTACTACTACTACTACTACTACTACTACCACTACTGGTTTTGGGCATCAAGTGTCTGTCAAAGATAGTGACAATTTACCATTGTATTCATTTATTTTAATAAATTTAATTTTTTCGATGGACATGAACCTTTTATTTTGTCTCAAGCAAAGTAAGATCTAACTCTTAATTATTATTAATAATATACAACAGAACTGTTAGATCTGCTTGACTTGCTAGTCACTTTTCTCATTAACCAAAAAGCATCACCTAGCTAGTAGTTGAGTCCTTTCTTTAATGGCTTTCATTTCCTCTAAAACCCAGGTGAAGTTAACAAAAATTTATTGAAAACTCAAAAGGAAAAGCCAAATATATAAAAGAAAGTAGGTGAAGTTAATATCACAATGAAAGTGGTAGATTTGCTTTAAGCTTTTTATACTCTTAATTCCTTACTGAGGTTATGGCATTTAAAGTTTTTAAGTTAAAAGTAAAGCGAGGCCTTATTCTAATACACTACCAGCCACCCCTCTCTTGTCTTTTTATCTCTATTAATATGTATAATTTCTTAATACCATTAATATTTGTTTATAAAATATTTTATACAAAATAAAAATAATTTAGTCTATGTTGGAAATATTTTCTAACTATTATATATAAATATAAATTAAGGAATGTTTAATTAATGCTGTATAAAAATGAAGAAGACAGAGGTGGGCGATGATAACTCCGCAAATATTGGTATGTTATAGTGTAAAATTATTCTGTGATTATGATGGATTTTGAAATATCATGATCCGCTTTTTGACTAAATCTTTGAATTACCTGTCAAGTTGTTAACTTATCCCTTTCACTCATTTTCTTCTATTCTCTTCTCATCTTTTTTTTTTTTTTATTTTTTTTATTTTTTTATGAAAATATTTATATATGTGACTATATGATATTGACCAAGTTGTATTATATGACATTTTCCTTGATTAACTTGTCTTTTGCCGCGATTTTATGGAGATAAATGGATTGCGCAACATTGCTTTCTGTTAATTACATCATTAGCATTCCACTTATCTCACAATTATTATTATGATGGCATTGGAAATGAAATCATTAGAATTCGATTATGTATCATCATTAATATATGTTTTGGCCTAAACCATCATCACAAATTTAATCCATTATCAAAACTCCACCGCACCAAAATGTTTGCAAACACGCTGTTCAAAGGTCTTAATTGTCACAAATGAAACAGTAAGTTAGTTGATTAATTAGCAATTAGTAACAGATATTAATATTACAAGAATATACCAAACAACATAATTAGCAAATATCAATCCAATTTCTTCGTAATCACAAATATTATCAAGAACCCAAAAAAAAATTAAAAAAAAAAAAAGAAGCAAAATGTGTTGATAAATGCAATTCAAACAGGAAAAAAAAAAACCATATAAATCAAATGATGTACCGGAAAAACATCAATACAGATTTTGGTTTTTTTAAATTTTCCATTAATATTACAATTTGTAGATGATAAGAAAACAGGGCAGCACGGCGCGTGAGTCAAACACAAGCAACTCGTCATTTTCCCCACTCACCGAGTCAAACCCGATTTTTTTAGAAACCCGACCCGCAATGACCCGACAAACCAACATTGCCCTTCTACCCCTCCCCCCTCCCGCGCTCTCGTGGGCCCCACTGCTCCCCGAATACGTGCATATTGCCGCTCCTTTCCCTCCCGGAAACCCCCACGCTCCGTACGCTGCGCTATCGGAGGTTGGACCCAGGCAGTAAAACCTCATCACCTCATTACCATCCGCCACGCACCTTGCGTTCTCCTCGCTCGTGCGTCCCGGTTCCAAACCCGACCCGCCCCGACTCTTCACCAAGTCGCGGTACTCCTCGAACCGGGCCACGGTCCTCGACCCATGCTGCACCTTGAAGATCATCTCTATTCGACCGGCGAAAGCTTTCGGCCCCCAACTCGTGTGGAATATTATCTCTACTACGTTACGCGAAGGATGCCCGTCGGGCAGCTCAGTAAGCGCCGGATATATAGCGTGTTCAGGATTACGGGCGGGACGGTCAGATGCAGGATAACTATGACTATGACGGTCAGATGCAGGATAACTATGACTATGACTATGACTATGACTATGATGAGCTCTAACAGAGGAGCTGTTGTAACCCCCACACCGGGGTTCGGGTTTTGTCGGCGGTTTAACTTTTCTGGGATGTTTAGGGTGCTTCTTGGTGGTGGCTTCAATAACGTCCTTGATGCTCTGAGAACTTCTCCTGCAACTGGTACTGGGTAAAAGATTTTTAGGGCTGGGGTGGTAGACGTCGTCGAATGCTCGTGATTTGCACTGCAAGGATTTGACCCACCCGCTTGCCATAACAGGATCCTCTCTGGTACCAGTTTCTAAAGCTATCGTGTGCTCTCTCTCTGTCTCTCTCTATCTATCTATCTATCTCTAGTTCTGGATTTCAGCTTCGGGTTTCATTTTTGGTTTTGCAGGGTTGGAAGGGACGTGGACATGGAGATGGGTGGCGCGATGTTAAATGGCTTGTTTCTTCCTCTGTCTTTGTCTTTGTCAGTAATGAGAGACAAAATGACTATATTGTCCCTGGTTAGTTGCCCACGTGGATTTTCAGTCTTACGAAAAGAAAACGACAGTGGATCATGATTTGGAAACCAAATTACAAATATGCATTTATGAAGAAAGCAATATGACATCGGTTGGTTTTCGGGGTTTGGCAGATCAACGTTGATCATTGATTGTGTGTTGTTGCCTCCACCGTTTACTTTTTTAAATTACAATTTACTTTTCTTTTTAATTTTTAAAATGCTTCAATTTTACAGTTTCTAAACATCAATATCATAACTGAATACAATGTAAATAAATAAAACGAGTTGCTTTTCTTTTTTTTTTTTTTTAATTTTGGGTTGGTGCTATCAATTATCCTAAATGTAAATGCAATTAATTTAGATGTTAATTGTGAAAAATAATACAGGACAAGGTATGTCATTGTCCATTTAAGGCTTATTCTGCCATCTAACATTGAATTGCTTCACCACTGCGTTTTGTTTGCTCCTTCAAATCAAAGTAACATTAACTATACTACAGTGTTCTTGGTGACAATAAAATTTCCAATTTCTTTTTCAAAATTATATGTTATCTCAACATATGATTGATTGAACCAACATATATATATATATATATAATTATTGAAACAAAAATAAAATAAAACTTACAGAACATTTGCCCGATGGTTGAGTAGGGCCCTCCATATCCTTTATATTATTTTAGTAAACATTGGTTTACAATATAGGAATTCTTCCAATTGCATTATTTAGCATATTATGCCCATGAAATCATCCACTATGCCAATAGACAATTGGCATGTTACAATTGCGAGGGTATTTCCGTCTTTACAAAGCTAAATTTTTAATTATTTTCAGAATATTAAAAAGAGAAAAAGAAATAATAAGTTATAGAAAGAGGTGAGGAAGCATACCATGCGGTGGAATCTTTCATAGGAGTTTGAAGTGAAACAGGTGGGAATAGAAGAATAGAAAGAGAATGGAAACTGGCTCCCATTTTTTTTTTTTTAATTATTATTTCATTTTTTATTTAATTAGTTACATTATTAAAAAAAAAAAGCTCTGAAATTTAAACCTAATAAAACGACAAAATTACTTCTACCAAAAGTTTAAAACAGAATAAATAGTTAGGGGGTATTATGAAAATCAACCCACTATAGGTAGCGAGTCACTGTTTACACTAAGTTTGGTGCACCTTGGGATAACTGCCTGTGGTTACAAGAGGAGGCGACAACATTGAGATGTGTAAAGCTTAACAATAGACAAATCAATATTTATCTTTTTGTAGGGTGCAGCTCCAATTCCAAATAAGTTTTATATTTAAATTAAATTAATGATTGATTTGGAGAAACCCATTTCTGAACGATGAAGAATTTGAATTTAGATAAGCTGATTATTAGATTAAGCAGCATTAGCATTAGCATTACCATTAGCATTAGCATTAGCATACGGAGGAGAGTGGTACTAATTAAAAGCAGAGCCTTGTTGGGTGGGGCTTCGCCAGCCTTTGCTCTCACGCCTGCAGAATGTATTAGAGCTCCGGGAACTGCGTTCATTTATACCCGTGCTGCTTCATTTCATTTCATTTGATTTCATTTGATTTCATCTCACCTACATTTTCTACTTTTGACCCTTTTCCTTTTTCTTACCCCCTTTTTTTCTTTTAGGTATTCAAAATCTTCTTTGCTACTGAACTTGACTGATGGGAGTATATGCAATGAAAAAGATTGTTTTTTTTTTTTTTCTCTTTTTGGGGATCATTCCATTAATTCCAATCGATAGTCTTGAGATATCTGACCAAATATTTCGAGCCATGAAACCATGAATGCATTCAAGGACAAAGAATTCAAGTGATATTAATAATGCAACATAAAAATTTTCCCTCCGTCATCCTAATAAATGCAGGATCGTTTTTTATTGTTTTAAAATAACTTTGATACACAGTGATCTATAGCGCCATTCAACTTGCATTAATGCTGCTTTGAAACTATCCCCAGAATGAGATATCTTCTGCTGTTATTCACGCATGCACGCTCATGCTCTCTGCATTACTTCCATGTGCTGCCTGTATACCTTCAAGTTTTGCAAATAATTTCGTTTTCTCCTTTTACAGTTTGATTATCGTTCCTTAAATTCATTAATTAATTAATTAATTAATTAATTAATTAACATCAGTCTTAACTGGAAGCATGTAAGATCTGTGCTTGGGATGACAGAAAGACAATAAGTGAGATGGGGATGGAGTAGAGTGATTTCCGGAACAATCAACGATAAGTACCTTTAAAAGCCCGAATTATTTGTCATGTGATTCTTCTGGCGGCTTGTTTGGTAATTAGGTAAATCATATAAATTCTGGCTGTCTTTGTCCTTGGCCTTGGCCTTGTCCTTAATTAGGCTGATCAAAATGAACGTCTCGTTGTTGAGGAGACTTCGCCTGGTGAAAAATATCGGTCCCCATTTGGCCTTAAGTAACTTGTATGAAATGACTTTTGTCCTCTGTTTTGCTCTTCGTCCACATCCATCTCTAAACGACAATCATCATGTTGGATTCTTCTTCTGTTGTTCTTGTCGTGACAGCATTGGCCTTGCAGTGTTACTATACAAAGCAAATGACATATCAACACTCATAATATTCTGAAATTACATATAAACTCTATAGTTTATAGATGAATTTGTATTGTATTTTAAGAGCACATATGTCATTTATCCCAATATATGGTTTGCAGTGGCACCACTAGAATTAACATTATATGGAGAAAAAAAAAAAAGAGTACGTTTTGTCATTTGTTCTGATTAAAAATCCTACAATATAACGCTTTTATTAAATAATTAGTTCTTCTTCATATAAATCTTTCATGTACTTTAAGTCTAAATTTTGATGCAAGATTATATATATATATATATATATTACTGTACCAAGATTTTAACAAGACATTCATGTGACTCAAATTTAGAACATATAATATTTCTTTAACATTTGAGACCACATGCACTTCCATTTACCTTATGTATAAATTGTCGATCTGTAAGTTATTATTATGAAGTTTAAAGCAAGCACATGGTGATGTAATAATAAGCAAATAATTTAATTAAAGCATATGCTTAATTTTATTTAATAAGTTTTCTTTAATTTGCATGTGATAATTGGGTTTGGGATTGTGATTAATCAGCTTTTGACACATGCACATTTTCAGACACGATCTCGACTTCGAATTTCATACATCCACAAAGGCAAAGGAATACAATCACGTGATGTACGTGGTGGATTAATCATTACAACTGCCTCAACTAAACTGATATTCAACATTAATTGGCTGAGAATCAACTTTCTGTCCTCCTCCCCTAATAAATATTTTACTTCAAATACTGTTTTTTTTTTTTTATTTTTATTTTTAATTGAATTAATGTTTAAATTATTATATTAATAAAAAAGAAGAAAATCTACCGGTGTACGTCATGATTGGAGTAGCCAATTAATGATCATCTTAGTAGACAGACAAGAAGAGGATGGTAAGCTTTTAAAAATGCGGATTCTCTACGTTGATATAATGGCATAGCATATATAAATCAAAGCAGGGAATTTGCTAAAATCATTCAAAACCCTGACTAAAAGTAAAAGACAGACGATCACCGACCTGAAAATCCTTGTATACCAAATCACTAGTTGTTAAAAATAGAAGTTTTAGTAGTCTTTGTTACGCCAATTTTGAATGACTTGCACCCTAGCCAAATAAACAAATAACTTATTGGCAAGGCAACGAGTGCATCAGATTAAACAACGACAAACGCCTCGAGGAAGTTTGTGGGTAGTGATTAATTTGACTTATCTTTACGTATTTTCTTTTAGTTTTCTATATCTGAAAATAAAAACAAACAAAAACTTAGCCAGCTATAGACTGCTCATTTGTCGAAGTCCGACTCATCTGTTGTACTCAAGCCCAACCCACAAAAATTCCGACAATTCAACAGCCCAGCCCGGCCCGGAAACACATATCACGATTTCACTGCTGTCCAGGCGGCACGTTCAATAATTGTAACATCGATTTGATTTCTTTTTAGTTTTTGGTTTTCGGAGGAGAGTCTCACCCTTTCCTTCCTCCGGTCCAGAATGAATGGAGTTGAAGAGACCTCCCCTTTTCCTCTACCGCTATTCCTCAAATATTCTCCTTTTCTTATTTTGGTTTGCTGTCACCTTTTGTTGGAGGATCTATTCACTTGTATTTCAGATATCGGATGATGATGCATACTCTCTTTGTTTGTAAGCAACAGATATCCTCATTGTAGTGGAGTTATGTATTCTCTAACTTCGTTTTCAGAGTTCTATGATCTTCTCGTTGCTTGACAGCTTTTTTGGGTTGGTGACGTGAAGCTCTCCTAGACTCTATCTATATTATGCATTCTTCTTTATCCATGTATCCCTTATTAGCATACAACATTCTCTTTAGATTTTAGGGAGCAGGACTTATTTAAGTTATTTATCTTTTGTCAATATCAAGGATATCCCCCATTGTCTTTCCATTTTCCCAAGTTTCCCATTGGGCCAAAACGGGCTTAACTTTCTTTTTGAGCTTGGAAAAATTTATCCATGATAATGTAAGTTTACTTGTTAAATTATTTTCTTTTTTTTTTTAACATAATTTTTTATATTAAATATATATCATTAGATTTATGTACATTCAATGGTTGAAATTATATCTAACATGTACATTAATTATATAATTAGATGCAATCTTAACCATTAGATGTGTTTAAATTTAACGGCTTACATTTGATGTAAAAAATTATATAAAAAAATAAGGCCATTGATCTTGTCCTTTTATATAATTATTGATAAAATAGAGTTTATAATTATTTACCTTAAATGGTTAAAAATATCAAATTCATAATAAATTAACAAGATTTTTTTCTTAACAAACAGCAAAAAAATTCCATTTCATATTAAGGTAGCACTATTTTTTTTTATCTGAACTCTAAATCTAACTGAAATATAAATATAAATTATATGTTTATTTTTTATTTTAAAATATCTAAAAATAAATATTAAATTATTTGTTTTGACAAAATAAAAAGTCTGAAAATTGATATTTTGACATATATACTCTTTTAAATAATATATTTACATACATAATAATTTTGGTTATATTATCACAATAATAGATAAAAAAATTAATAAATTATATTAGTATGTATATTATTTATTTATTTGATATATGATTTTTTTTAAAAAAATAATTTCTAATCGATAATATAAAAATCAATAAAAATTAGGGTGAATGCACATTACCCTCATATTTTTTCAACTAATACTTCATTACCCTTTATATTTTTTGTAATATACCATCACCCCCCTGAGTTCCTATTTTACCCTTTAATATTTATAATATTTTCAATTTTACCATTTATAAATTAATTGAACTGAAGGATAAAATTAAAAAAAAAAATTAAGAGGGTGATGGGGTATTAGATAAAATATAGGGGGTAATGGAGTATTAGTTAAAAAAGTGAGGGGTAATGGACATTCTCCCTAAAAATTAAATAAAAATAATAGGTCATATTGTAATATAGTTATAATTATGTTAATATACAAATTAACTGTAATAATTAAAGTATAAAATAAGTATGAATGAGAAGATAAGTAAAGGAGACTAATAATAGAGAAGAGATACGTTAAAAATAGTTAATTAGGGTTTTAATTTTGTTAGTAAATAAATTAATAAGATAAGGATGTTTTTGAAAAATAAAACTATTAAATTATTTAGACATTTACTCATTCAAATTTAAATCAAAATTTTTAACTTAATTATATTCAAATGTTTTTAACAAATATTAAGACATAAGTTTAAAAAATAAATAACTTTTAAACATTTGAATAATTATATTCAAATTTCAATAAAAAAAAAAACAAATAACCTCTAAGTACAGATTATAACTTCTAAATTTTTTCCATATTTTACAAAGATCAATTACAATAAACAACCAAAAAGATCTTGAACTTATTAAAAAATAAAGAGAAGATAAAATAAAACCTTTTACAGTCGATATTTTTTTTGATAATTTTAACAAGAAAATAAATTTTAAATTAGAGCTTTATTGGAAACTTTTCCATAACTCTTTTCCTTAACTCTCCATCTTTTGATGTGATCCTTCTTAATAAAACTGTAACAAATTTTCTATAATACACTTGTTATAGTAGAGAATTTTCTAGATCTGAAACATAAACACTTCAAATATTTTCCTATAAATCTTGAGATTTTTTTATCTAAAAAAAATTGCTACAACAAAGTAAACAAACAAATAACAACAAGACCACCATAGATATAAATTTAGGTAGAGATAAAAACACTATTAAATGGATATAATTCATCAAGTGGAGATACGCCATTATAAATCTTATATTTAGGTAGAAATATGCATTCATTAAAGTAAAAAAGATAAAAAATTGAAAAAAAAAATAAAGAGATCTAACTGTCTGACAATAAAAAAATGTCAGTGTTTGATTATTTTGGAGAGAGAAAAAATGCGAGAGAAAAAAAGGGGAGAGAGATAATGTTATTAGTAAATTAAGAAATTCCTAATTTTTAAATAAGAACTATACTGATTAATGATTTGTTAACAACTATGACATAATTAGGCCCGGTCCAAATGCTCAATCAGACTGAACCAAACCAAATCAAAATGTTTGATTTAGTTTGATTCTAAAATGAATTCAGTTAGAATTTGATTTGAAATAATCATTTCAGTTTGGGTTTAGTTTTTAATTGTACCCAAACTGAACCAAATGTAAAGTTTTATATTTAATTTTACGCACTTCTGGTCGTAATATCATTTCTTTTTTTTATTATATTTTAACATTAAATATAAAATTTATTATACAAAATGACATATTAAGGGATGACATATTAATTACGATTTCATTTTAAAGTTCTAATTATATGCACGAAATTACAAATTTAAATAACATTATTCAAATATAATTATCTGAATTTGATCTACTAATTATATTTTTTGAATTTCCGGTTGTTTCGAAAAAGAGAGAAATTGTAGTCATAGATACCTGTGATCTGTTAATCATATCCTATACGAATTATACCACGGAAATTTAAGGTGAAAATATAATTAATGTTGTTGCACGACGTCGTCCAGCTTTCCTACGAAATGATGCTGTTGGTAATAGAACACGACGCCGTTTCTGTCCCAGTCCCTCTCCTCCCCTAAAGTTAAAATCAAATGATCTGGCAAAACTAAAATTGTATTCTGGACTTCGTACTTTGTCAAATCAATCGGAAAAGAAAATATAATGGCTGGAAGATTGAGCAACGTAGCGTCACGGATCATGGGAGGTAACGGCGTCGTTGGAAGGTCGGTCGCTTCCTCTCTTCGGCTGCGCTCCGGCATGGGCCTCCCTGTTGGAAAACACATCGTACCCGACAAACCTGTCAGTGCATGATACGTACACTATTCCTTATTGTTTGCTTAGTTATTTATGCATTCTGAAAGTATTTCTCCTCTTCTTATTCTATTTTCAGCTTCCCGTTAATGACGAGCTGGTTTGGGACAACGGGAGTGCCTTTCCGGAACCGTGTATCGATCGCATCGCCGATACCGTCGGCAAGGTAAATTGATCTTTTTATATATTCCAGTTAATTTATTGCTGAAATTTATTGTTTTGTGTAACTAATTTTATTTGTAATTTTGGACGATAGTACGAAGCATTGGGTTGGTTGCTTGGAGGATTAGGGTTTTTCGCATCACTGGGAGCTTTGGCTGTGTGGAATGATAAAGCCTCTAAGATTCCTTTTGTAAGTTAAAATCTCAAATTTTGATTTTTTTTCCAATTGAATTTTCAGTTACAGCATCAAATTTTAGTAAACATTAAAAATGGCACATATATAGAAAATGCAGTAGTTGTTTTGGTTTATATAATATTTGTATAAAATTATAGGTGTTTTTGATTTCATCCCATATAATAGAAGATGCAGTATAAAAATTGCTCACATGTGAAGTTCTGTATTGTTCCCTTTTATTTTAATCAGTATTTCCAAATTTTTATCTCCTATGATTTCCTTTATTACCCAATGTTTGACCTTCTTGCTCTCTTCATTGCTTCCGTCCCTTTTCTTTACTTTCTCTTCCATCCTAGTTTCTGCCTAGTGGCAATAAATACTCGTGTAACCAATATGGCCTTTGCCCAACTTGTTTCAATAGCTGGGCTATTTCATGTTTATTGAGGCTATTGGACCAATTTTGTTATTTAGTGTGGTTAGACAATATTGTGAGCAAAATATGATCTGAAATTAGTATTGAAACTGACATGCTATTGGAAAATGTTTGATCTTGTTATAGGATAATGAAGCAACATAAGTGTTTAGGGTTGAGATTCCATGGCTCTGAAGCCACAGTTGCTGTGGGATGAAATCACTATAATTAGGAGAGTGAGTGGTAAAGAATAGCTCCATAAAGAAGTTGGTATTTCTCAAACACTTTAGTAGCTATGCTTTCAAAGTTAAGTAGAATCACAATGGTCACAAACATATCTTCGGTGTGATTAAATTTTGTCATGTTTGTACCTAATATGATGCTGAAGTTACACCTGAAAATGTTGTGCAATAGCAAATAGTGGATTTGACATCTCAATAACGGAGCTGAAATCTCTTGATCATGTACAATAGCTGAAGCTAACAGAGTGATATCGTTTTTAAGTATAACTAAGTTGTGGCAGGTTTTGATTGACAAACATGACAGTGAAGTTATAGTGGAAATTGTTCTTAGCCAATAAAAGGAAAAACGAAAAAACGAAAATAAGTTATAATTGAAACTGTGGTGCTATAGCAAACACTCTTTTGCTTAACATTTGAACATTATGAAAATGAGCGTATGTGATAGAGAACTAAATGTTTGCATAATCTGGGAAAGGAAGGATTTTAGGAATAATATTTCTGCCTTGTACCAGAACTTGAGCCTCTTAAGAACATGTTGCTTGCAGTGTTCTGCTTCCTAGAAGTTTTGAACTGAAGCCATTATGTACATTTTCCCCCTTGAATATTTTCTCAGGGAATTCCATGGAGCCTTGAATGTTACTTTCCGCCTTATGGTTTTCTTCCACATTTTTGTCCCTTGCCGCCTTGGGTAACTAGAAACTAGTAGAGGACCAATTCAATTGTCACATTTCTATTTAAATTTGTGCCTTTTACAGAATTACTACTCTATTTGTGCCCAACTCATTTTGACTTCCAACATGGTACTATTGTTTGACATACTGCAGTTTTGTCTTTATTTTTACCATAGTCTGATTTCTTGAACTCGTTGCTCTCATCTTCCAAGGGTATTACTACTGGTCTTTTCAGCTACTGTTTTATTGCCCCTGAATAAGAGTATTTCAATGTTTTTCTTCCACTTCTTTAAGCAAAGCCATCTGCTTATTTTTGTTGTCCGCTAGCACTTGATTTAGAAGGAAAATTTTCTTGTTGTGTATCTCCTCTTCTGCTTATTTTCATTGTCCGCAAGCACTTGATTTAGAAGGAAAAAGTTTTTGTTGTTTATCTCCTCTTTATAAGTTAAAAATTCTTGTACGATGTCAGTGTCTTGTTACAGCCTTTCGTAATTGAATCTTTCTGATCTATCCATGACCAGAGCTCTCAAAAAGACAGAATTTAGGTACATTTGGATGATCTGCTTTTATAAATTGCAGCACACCCTTAAGAAGCGGTCTTTAATTTTATTCTGTATTAAATTAGCGCTCCAGTTAGAACTGCTTCATAGTATATGAATGTCAATACTGAAGGTAGACTTGAGATGAATGAATTTGTTGTTCAATATTGCAGCGAGTGGGAAGGGCACCACAAAAAAGATACAATCGACCAAGTTATCTCTTTTATGCCACCTCATTTATACTGAGGTTGTAGGTCTGCTGAGGGCCCTAAGACAATTGAGATGGTTGGCTGTGGGGTGAGATTGCAAATTTGACAGAACTAGCTTACCACATGAGTATCCAGATTGTAGAAAACCATTGCCTATTCATGCTGGTAGATCAATATGCCTTATAGTGCAGTAAAAAATGCTGCTGTAATTTCAAGTGATAATTATACGCTAAATCCTAGTGGCTTTATGGGGTTAATTATAGGTTCTCTTTCGTTTGTTGGAAGGGTTTATTTCTATTATATTAAGTGTTTAGTGCTCTTTTCTTCCCTTTCTGTTAATGTTTGTGAAAAGAGGCTGTATGTAAAATGGCTCTGGAGCTGTACCTGATGATTTTGGGGGATAATTGAGTAATGAGTTGTATGTTACCTTTGAGTATGCATTGATTAATTGCTTCATCAATTGGTAAGTTTCTGGTCTTGATCATTGTATCATCCGATAGTGATCATGTGTTTGCTTTATTTTGTTTGCCAGACACCAAAAGTTTATCCCTATGACAACTTGCGGGTGGAGCTTGGTGGAGAACCATAGGCTGATTGTGGTGTGAGTACTCATATGTTTATTGTTGCTTTGCATGGCCGTCTTCTTTTGTTCGTCTGTTTGCATTTGCAAATTCAGAGCTGTTGGAAATAATGGAAAATGACACTATGTCTGTCCGCTGCTGAAATTAACATCTTAAGAAAAATAGATTGATGTTTTGTTTGAAGCTTGTTGAAGGTGATTTTCATGATAAGATGTGCAGTCCTGTGGTTCAGTTTCGTTTGTCTAAGTTCTTTGACATTCTATGTGTACCATTTTTCAATTTGTATTTCATTGGAGTACAAGGAATGCAGTCCGCCAGCAGGTAGTATTAACTCATAAAACCTTGAGTTTTTATTGGTAACCTTTTTTTTGTTCATTATTAATAAAGCTTTTGCATTGTAGAGGTTCATTAATTAAAAAGAAAATCATGTATATGGTAAATTCAATATGAAAAAAGGATCATGAAAGTTAAGTGATTCGACAAACAAAAAATATTCTGGAACTTGCGGCAATATGTTCTGAAAAGAATATGTAGGCAGTTTGTTTTGTGATTTGATTGAGATGATAATAGATTTTGTTTTTACTAGATGAAATATCGAAGTGCAAAGAATTAAGCCCTATCAATTTTCAGAATGTTGATATTTAAATTTCAACGTCACTAAGAAGTAGCACATTTTAAGTTTCAAAAGGAAAAAAGAAGAAGTGGAATACTTATGCCTGTTTTAGTTAATGACTGCTGTCATATGGAATTGCCTTAATGTCTGATTTGTTGAAACTGAAAAGCGTCCAGGGGATACTTGCTACCGTTTGACTTTTATTTAACTTTTGAAAGCAAGGTTGATAAAACCCTTTAACTTTTAATGAGGATTCATTTACTTCACTTCTGTCGTTAATATTTGAGCATTCAATCTATTGGCATGTAATGGGCTATGCATAAAAACTGTAAGAGGTTCGTCCTACAAAATTCCTAGCAGACTTCACCGCCAGAACCTATGCAGAATATATACTCTCTCAGATAAAAAAAACTTTCAAAAACTTAGCTGTCTTTGATATTTCAGCTAAGATTACATGTATATGGAACGGCCCCGATTGAATAATTTTAAACCACCCAATGATCTTATTCGGATATGTACTAGAATAGTAATATGGAGGGCAACTAGACCTTATATATATATATATAAGGTCTAGTTGCCCTCCATATTACTATTCTAGTACATATCCGAATAAGATCATTGGGTGGTTTAAAATTATTCAATCGGGGCCGTTAGAAATTGCTGTATGTTTAATAAATAGTCAGCTGTTAAAAAAACAACTCAATAATTGGTAAGATAAACTATATTGTTGAAAGTGTCCTTAGTTTAAGAAATTAAGGATATGCATTTGATAAATTTTATTATTAATGTGTCTTAACAATGTGTAATAATCATAGTAGACTAAAATATATGTTATAATGAATTTTCTGAAGAATTTGCACTCAAAGTTTGATAACATTGATCAGAAGTTCAAAATTATCAAAAATGACAAACACTTGCCGATGTAATAATAACTACAAATAATATAAAAAAATTATATAAAAAAATACTAAAGATATAACCAATTATAATAATTAAAGATATCATAAAAATTAATTTGAAAAGTAAACCATATCGCTTTACAATTGTCATTAAAATTAATGTTTGAATCTTTACCATAAATTTTGTTCATTAAAGTAAATACCTCATCATCATGTATATATATTTTTTAGTAAATCCTAATAACAATATTAATGTATTACTCTGTAATATCATAATTTGTTGTGTAAAGTATAAATTATATAATTATATAATTATATAATGATCATAACAATTTTATTATATCAAGAAATCATCAATTATTAAAAAATTAATAAAAATGATTTGATACAATAAGAATTTTTAATATGAAGGTAAATTAATTTCGTGAAAAATTTGAAACTCATATATATATATATATAATTGATAAAGTAAATTATAATGTAATAATAACGATATATACCATAGAATTTATGTTTATGGAAATTATTGTATTTGTATTGAGATGATAAGGTTGTAATAAGAATTTTAAAAATCAATTTAAATTTATTGTGGTTTAGTTAATAAATTGTTTTGTAAAAGTATCTCATCTCTTAATTATAAGAATTAGTGTGAGAGAGCATTAGTGTATATTTGATACTATTGACTTTGAAAGTAAAGTTGAAAAAAAGTATTTAGTGACACTAATTTTTTTATAATTTTATACTAATATTTAACATTATAATTTTTATCTCATAATAGTAGCACTTCAATCCAAACATGCCTTAAATTATGAAATTGCGGCTTAATTTTTTTTTAATCAAACACACATTTAATAAAAAATTATAATAAACAAATTATAAATAAACTACATATTACCTTTTCAATTATAATCATGTTTTTTTAGTTTTTGTTTCTTGTGAAATAATTAATTATTAGTTTATTTTAGATTTTCACCTCTCAAAATTTATATTTTATTTTTTGTTTATTTTTTTAACAAGTTTTAAATGTGAGTGATAAATTTTATCAACTAAATACCAAATTCTTACCCCCTTATTGTTATTTGAATTTAGGATGGCTTATAAGCATCAAGTTTGTCTTGCACCACCTGAGTTATTACTACAGAATTACTTGTGGTTGATTTAATAAGAGATAACACTTATCTGTTATTTCTATTAGGAAAATAAATAAGTAAAATTAAAGTCTTATCTAATCACCGTATAAATTTAAAGGCAGTTATTATGAACATATACAATGAGTCTGTTCTTAATGCATCGTGTTTGTATGTATATAATGCATGTGTATCATGAATTAAGGTTAGAGCACACACACACGAAACTGCTTGATTAGTGTAGAATCTTGAAAACATTCCCACATTTAGAAAGCTTAAATCTATTATTCAATTACGTTGAGATGGTGTGGGAGATTAATTGCTCTTACCTGTAGAATTTTAGTCCATAACAGCTTTTTGTATAATATTAAAATAAAGCTGTTCAAGCCCACGTGTTTATCAATATTTTAATCATATTACCAGAATTAGAAACTGTTGTATTTATAACATTTTCGATCATTTCATGCTTACATGCACTAATACCCACTGTTAATTAGGTGCAT
Source organism: Azadirachta indica (assembly GCA_022749755.1). NCBI lineage: Eukaryota > Viridiplantae > Streptophyta > Magnoliopsida > Sapindales > Meliaceae > Azadirachta > Azadirachta indica. The sequence continues at coordinate 25,141,081 of CM040441.1, read as the reverse complement.
TCACTCTTTCAATATTGACATAACGAATTCAGAAAATGTTTCCCACTGCCCATTTGGAAGCAGTCACCTAATTAAAAATCAAACCAATATAACACCCACTTTCATTCCACTTGCTAGATAACTTAAGGCCTACTCAATTAACATTAATAATATAGAGAGATCAACATTATAAGAGGCTTGAATTGGGAATCAACAATAGAGATATGGCTTCCAAGACTTCAGCATCGACTGCCCTTTTTCTCTCCTTCAACCTTCTCTTCTTCGCTACACTGACCTCTATCCCTTCCTCATCAGCAGCCAATTGTAATCCTGAAGATTTCCTTAAATTGCGAGTATGTGCTGATGTACTGAAGCTCTTGGTTGTAAACATTGGTCCCCCGGCCTCGAGACTGGACGAATGTTGCGGTTTGATTGGCGATTTGGTGAAACTTGAAGCCGATATTTGCCTTTGCACTGCACTTAAACTTAATGTCTTGAGTTTGATCAAACTAAATATTCCAGAACTTCCATTAAACTTGTTGCTGGGTAATTGTAAGCCGAAGATTGGTCGTGACTTAGTGTGTGAATAAGTCATTGTGATTCGTTGTTCTCTTATATGTTGTGTTTGGATTTCATGATTTTGTATTGATGTTATGCAATGCAAGTCCTTTAATATTTTGTTTTCCGGACGTAGCAACTTCACCTCTTTCTTATCATCTTCTATCTAATATTCTGTCGGAACCAGAGTGCGACAAAATTATGTGGTGTTTCATATCTAATTAATTGATCAGTTATGTTGTTTGTGATAATTTTTCTCCCCACCCTCTTTATCAATTTAACTTTTTAATTTTCTTGTTACTGAAAAAACAAAATTTTGCTTTCTTTATTGAGTTAATTATCATTCTACCGCAAGAAAATACCCATTTTTTTTTCCTTTCTCAAGGAAAAAGAATTGAAAAAAAGAGCCCATGCTTTATAATATTACATATTTATTTCTTAAAATTTTAATCACATACAATGATACAAATAAATGTTTCTAATAACCTTTTCCCAGCCCCTCAGGCTCCACAATTTTTTTTTTTAAAGTTTTTTTTATTATTTTATTTATATTTTAGACCTATTTTTTATATTTATATATATTCTAACCTTTATATTTTAAAAAATTATCAATTCACCTTTTAATTTATTTATTATTTTTATAACATTAACTGTTCAACTTTATTTTTTAATTATTTTGACCCCTTCCAAAATTTTGGCCCCACATTTCCCGTTGCTTAGTTTTGGCTCTGCCCTGCCCTTTTCTATGTGTTTACTTTTATTATTTTAGTAATATACAATTATTTCTTAAAGTTTTAATTACATACAAATAGACCCTAATATTAAGTCATATTGGTTATGGCTCCAAAAAGAATTAAAATTGATAACAGATAAAACAAGCAAATACCATCAGCTGTTAAGATAAGATCGATAATGGAATAGAAGAGCATTTAGACTAATGTACTAACTTCATGCTCTGCAGAATAATATTCGGAAACTAGCAATTTGAACTACTAGTTCTAGTTGACCTAAAATTATTTTATATTTAACAATAATCATAAAATTATAAAAATCTAAAATTAACCCTAAAATATTATTAAATTTTAACTTCAATTGAAAATTTTATATTTTTTTACTATAAATTATTTTAAGGTAGCATGTATATAGGTGTGTGTATATTGACCCAATTTTATTTACTTATTAAAAGGACTAATTAGTTCCTACGTATTTTACAATTACCATTATTACTTTATTTTTTTATAAATAAATTTATTATACTACTATACCTTTCATTTATTGGAAAAATTATAAATAAAAGATAGAAATTGACGTTTCTTATATATAAGTTAATTTTTTATATTGAAAATTTTATTGAAAGGTGCCAAAAGTGCATTAATTTTTATCTTTATATGATTCTTTTCTTAATTTATATAGACTAATGAAAATAATTTAATAAATGTTTGAATATCATAGGTCAAAAATATAGTAATTGAAATGTTTTAAACGGAAATGAAGATTTTAGGAAACATTGGGGCAAATTCCTGATTATCCCCTAAGGTTTTTGACAATACCTAATTACTCCCCTATAGTTTAAAATTTTATCTGTTGAGTTTATTGGTTAACTAAAATAATGGAACATGCACTTTTATAGTAATAACCCTAGTGACAAACTTATTTTTATTATTTGTTATATATTATTGCTTCTAATTCATTATTAAATAATTTAAAAATCTCTTAATAAAAAAAATTATTATTGTTTTGTCATGCAAGCTGACCTTTTTAATCGTTTGAGTTTTTGTGAATATTATTAGAATTATTTTTAAATGCTCTACCCGATGGTACCATTATCATTACTATTTGATTAATTATTCGTTGCATATTTCAAGTTGAATATTTGAATTGAATATTCAATTTTATATTTACGATGAATGATTAGTTAAACGATGATCATAATAGTATTTTTACATAAAACATTCGAAAAGAATTCGAATGATATTTAAAAAATACAAACGATTGATAGTTGCTGACAGTCAGTGGCCACGATTGACCAACCGTTGACAATTACAGGAGTCGCATACTTTTATAATTTTTTTGTTATTAACACTTTAGAATTATTCAATTATTAAGTAATAATATATCATAAAATAATAAAAGTAACTTTTTATAAAATTAATATTGGAAAAATAGCAATTATCCCCCTAATTTTTGATGTTTTTACCACTTTCTCCCCTCATGTTTCAAAATGACAATTTATCTCTTTGCCGTTATAACACTGCCGTCGGGATTAAACTGTAAAAGATTAAATTACCTAATTATCCTTAAGGTTAAGGGGTTTATTTTTTTTTTGTTGAGTTTTGAATATATTTATTCAAATATTTAAGAGTAGTTTGTTTTTTAACTTATATCTGAATATTTGTTAAAAATATTTGAATATAATTAAGTTAAAAATTTTAACTTAAATCTAAATGAGCAAATGTTTGAATAATTTCATATTTTTATTTTTCAAAAATATCCTTATTTTATTACTTTACTTACTAACAAAATTAAAATTATAGTTAATTATTTTTGATTTTTTTTCTCTATTGTGAGTCCCCTACACTTGTCTTCTTAATCTTATTTATTTTATACTTTTTAATTATTACAATAAATTTATATATTTACATAATTACAATTATAGTATAATATAACATGATTTTTATTTAATTTTTATTGATCTTTATATTATCGATTACATTTTTTTTAAGAAAATAATATATCAAACAAATAAATAATGTACATATTAATATAATCTATTAATTTTTTTTACTTATTATTGTGGTAATATAATTAAAATTATTATAAATATAAGTATATTATTTAAAATAGTATATATGTTAAAATATTAATTTATATACTTTTTTTTTTTATTAAAATAAATAATTTAATACTTATTTTTAAATATTTTAAATAAAAAATAAATATTTCAATTAAATTTAGATTCTAATTAAATTTAGATTTAAGTTATATTTAGAGTTTAGGAAAAAAAAAAAAATCGCTACTTAACCATGATAACATATCCTATTCCGTCAAATTTGCAGGCCGTTGATTGAAAATAATAAAATATATAAAAATAATAAAGTATGTATACTTAATGAAATGTAATAATAGATATAATTAAATTTGTATTGGTAAATGTGACTATTGGAAAAACGGTCATCTCAATATATTAAAGAGTGCACAGCTCCTTCATTTCATTTCATGGTTCATTTGCATTCCATTTTCTCTCAAACAAACATAATAGAAAATCCACCTTCATTTCTCTCTGATTTTCTCTCTTACAAAAAGCAAAAATGGTTCCATCAAAATATGATGATGCTGTGGAACTGACAAACTCAATGCTTCATATGTTTTATACCCATGAAACCCATAAATCTGAACCCATAAATCTGAACACCAACAAAGTAAACATGACTCACTACAAATATCGAGCTGCATACAATATGCATTCAAGATGCAACACCAACTCCACATACTATATTCTCAAACAAATACAACTATCGAGTACAAAAGGCTAAACCTATTACGAAACCGTAAATCAGTTGAAAATCCCATCACAAAACAAACGTTTTCTTTGTTTACCACAAAATTTCAAAATTTTACTTTGCGGGTTTAAAAAATTTAAGGTAACTTTTTACCCGTTTTTCCTGTATTCAACACATTTCCCATGTTCATGCAACCATAGCATTCGCAAAAAAAAAACACCTTTCTGACAAAAGATTTGTAAATAAATCAACAAAAAGAAAAACACAAATATTTCCAAATATAGATGATTTTTACTATCCTCATTTTGTTTCTTAACTGAGAACTCGATCCAATAACAAGCTACGATAACTCTGAACCGACCTTGTCGCAGGCTGTTACTTTGCCCTTCACAACGCTATGCAGAAACCAATTGCTTAGAAAATTATTGATGTGTAACAAAGGTTTGAGTTTAGCTGTTTAGGTGAGTGTGCATTAGGCACTGAGTGCAAACAAAGTGAGAGCAAAAATGGCGCGAATATGATAACGGGTGGTTAGTGAAAGAGAACTGGCTCTCCATTTGCTTTGAAAAAACAGAGAAAACAAAAATCTTCAATTTTTTATTCAAACCTTACATAATATTCATGCATATTATATTACTTTGAGTGAGACAGTGTACAAAAAATCTGATTCCTACCAACTCTATAATACTTCTATCAGTCTCAATCAGTTTTCAGTGGACATAAAGACTTATTTGCTCTCCTAAAGTTTAATCCCAACGTTAGTGTTATAACGGCGAGAAAGTAAATTGTAGTTTTGAAACTTCAGGGGAGAACGTGGTAAAAATGCCAAAAAGTAGGGTAATAATTGATATTTTTTATTAATATTTTATAATACAGTCACACACCAAATGTTGTATATTAAATTTTATTATTTATTGTTAATTTTATGATTTATTTATTTATTTATTGTTTATTAATATTATAATATAATGATTTGTAATTTATTAGTTTGTTAATTTAATGATTATTATTTATTATTTTATTAATTTTATGATTTATTTATTATTTTATTAACGGTAAAATCTAAAATTTACTGTTATCTTACTCAACATATGGGCTTAATGGATAAATTTTTAAACCTCAGAGAGAGATAATGGGATGTTACCAAAAATTTTGGAGGTAATCTGAAATTTGCCTGAAATACTGTATATGTTTTTACCTAATGCACAGCCAACATATTGACTAATGTGAAGATTTTCATAAATACTGGATATATTTTTATCTAATATATTAAACATGGTAATTAAAGTAATGTTTTCTTGAATGTTGAGGATCAGGGTGACGAGTTTTAGAAATATTATGAATTTTTACCTAATACATCAAAATATGATACTAAAATGGCGTTTCCCCAAGCATTGATGTTCAAAGTAAAATTATCCCAATTTTATTATAGATATATATTCCAAAAGAAAACAGTCTATCTTCCACTATTATTTCTTTCAATAATGTTACTGGAACCCACGGAAAACTATTATTAATGGACTTATTACGGAATTAATGCGTTAAGACACATTAACTCAAAAGAGCCAAGAGGAGGAGGAGGTTGAGGGAGAGTAAAAGGGCTTACGAGGACTTTGAAGCCACATCTTAAACACAGCCAAAACCTTAAAAATTTTGTGAATAAAGGTGACGGGAGTATGTGAATTATGCGACTGATGAAAATGCCTCTTCCAATTACGTACCTCATGATCAAGACAACAACTCGACCATAAAAATGGAGAGAGGGACAACTAGAGACTTAGTTTAATTCATGCATGAACAAGTATAGATAGCATAATTCAAAGAAACCACAAATACACCACATGGCATCGCCTCATTGGCTGTCAAGAAATTTCTATGAACAACTGTCAAATTATGAGGTTAGTACAACAGCCCGAAATTTTGCTAGAGAAAAATAAATTGAATACATTATTACTAACAAAAAGTTTTGTGTTAATCCTCGATCGGAGAGTTTTCACCGGAAATCTACCAGAGTCTTCCCATCAACCAGAGTTTTCTCAACTTGCTAGGGTTGGATCGCCGAGTGTGTGTAAACTCTGGTATATTATTGAGCAATAATTTGAAATATATAGATGAACAAAATAGAAATTCTCAGCTATAATTTTCATCAGTTTTTGCTTTGACGCTTTCACCAGAATATTTTAATTTGGTCAAATTGATTATAACTTCTAATTCGTTGGAAATTCAGAATTTTTTTTCCCCTCACTTGTGATATGAATATGCGTGAAAGGATTACCAAATTGACAAATAAAAACAACAAAATATTCTCTCAGTCATCTTAAATTAAGCCTTAAAATATGAATAATTTCCTTGCAGGGTAGGGCAATGGTTACCATAATCTTGATTATTATTTCTCTTGAATTATTTTACTAATTATTATTACCATAATTGGCCAGAAATACTTTTTTAATTGTTTTTTTATTTCTGGTCCCAGCAGAAATGGCCCCATCGATAAAATTAAATGCAGTTCTATGATACGTTATTAAGACAAATTGTAATAATTTGTCAGGAAGAAAGAAGCAGCAACTTGTGTTCGCAAAACTGTTGAGCAGAAATTCATGACTCACTCATGAAAGAAAAAAGGCTTCGAAGGTATTGCTCAGAAAAGAGTTCAAAATTAATAAGAGATAAAACGTGGGAACGTCGAATGAAAATCCTAGCAATACCATCACCGATTAAGATAAGTTCGATAATGCAACAGAACAACATGCAGCTTAACGTTCTAAGTTTCAAGATTTGCGTAAAGAAATTAAATTCCAAAGCTTGCAACTTCAACTACTAGTTCTAGCTATAGGAGTAATTAATGTTGTTCTTCTGTTAGATGGTTTGGTAAAGGTCAATACTGACGGCCTCTCTAAAGGCAATCCTCGCAATGCTGCTCACGGGGCTGTGTTCAGGGATGCTTCTGGTTACTTTCTTGGGGATTTGGCTTGCCATTTGTTGTCAATCGGCTTTCTTTGCTGAGTTAATGGCAGTAATTTTAGCCATTGAACATGCCTTCTCTAGAGGTTGGGCGAATCTTTGGCTTGAATGTGATTATTTTTTAGTTATTCAACCGCTTCAAAAGTCGTGTTTACCTCCTTCTTGGACTCTGTCTACTCCCTGGATAAACTTCCTTTTGCACGGATGACCTTCAGCTACAACCACACCTTTCTTGAGAACAATGAAGTGGCACATAAAATTGCTATCATGGGTCTTCTTTGCAATGGTTTTGTTTGGTGGACTCATCCATATTGTGGGGTTGGGCATTTTCTGACAAAGTAATGCTCAAGGTTTTCCTTCCTACCGCTTCTGTTAGCCTTTCGCTTCTGGTAGCTTGGATAGCTGCTATTTTTGCCGTTGGGTTCACAGAAACCCATGATGCCGGGTGCTGGTTGCTGTTGCAATTCTTCAGTTGCTTCTGCGTCTGAAGCTCTGTTCTCCTTGGTCTCTTTCCACTCATTGGCTGCAGACAAAATTGCAAATTTAGCTTTGCTCTGTGATGGGTTTGTTCGATGGCATACTCCTCCCTGTGATCTTGGTCTTTCCAATCTTGATGCTCAAGGCTTTGCTACCTATTGCTTTTGCTAGTTTCATCTTGGTTCGATTTAGTTTGTGTCATTGATGTTGTGGTTTATTGTTTAATTTGAAGGTTTCAACACATTTTGCCCGTCCCTGTCCTTTCTTTAATAAAGTCTTTCCCTCTTTAAGAGGTTCATTAAAAAAAAAAAAGTAATTAACGTTATTAATTATGCAACTAAACCTTGGACAAAATTGGAATCAGTTACTAAAAAGGGAGAAAGCAGATATTAATTGCTTTTTCAGTAAGGAAGAAGCAAATTAATATAAACATATATGACTAAAAGCAATAAAGGCATAACTATTTGACATAAGAGCATAAGTTCTATTTATTAACGAATTATACCGAAACATCACATTTATTACATTCTGTTTCCAGCAGAAAACACTAAAACATAAGGAAGTGGCGAGAACTCGCGCTTCTTTTTTACTTTTTTCATCATCAAGAACACTGGAACCTTATTAAATAGACAACAATTTTATTGGTGGACTATATATTTACGGCTTTAATGCGTTAATACACATTAATCCGGAAGTCCAAAGTAGATATATATGGAAGGGAGATGATGAAAAAAGAGCTAACAGATTTAAAATGAGCACTTGAAGCCCGAGGGAACCTTGCAGTAATTGAACAGCAGGGTCAGTGAAAGATTGGAAATATCTAGTTTGAGGATATCCAAAACATTAATCTTAAGAGAAGTGCAAAGACAAGCAGCAGCATCAATAGTAATCAAATTGTTAATGAGAGTGCAGCATTCGGATGGCTTTGGGTCACCAAGCGTAAGCAAGACGCCCAATACGTCGGCACAGACGCGCAACTTAAGGGCATCGTCAGGACAGTTTTCTAGTGTGGCTGATGATGAAGGGATAGAGGTGAGGACAGCAAAGAAGAGGAGGTTGAAGGAGAGTAAAAGGGCTGAAGACTTCGAAGCCATTTCTGTTCTTCAAGCACAACCTAAGACTTAAACTTTGTTAATGCTCACGAGAGAGAATATACGTGACTGGTGAATGTGGTTAAGAGGCTTAGGGTATTTATAGGCGCAAATACAACCTATTTCGATCGCGTATTTCGATCACGTATTACCTTGGACTACCAAGCAGATGCCTCTTCCAATTATCGCGGTTTTCATAATATTTTTGATTAGTTGTCAAGTTGACTATTAAATATTTAGGCCATTGCTTTCACCTTCAACAATATGTTATGTGCAGTTTTATCAAAGTCAATGCATGAATGCGCAGTTAGATTATCTATTCGTGTGCGCGTAAAACATATAATACAACTAATCCTAAGATTTCTAATTCCAGAGATCTGTTTCAAACAAATAATATTAGTAATAATTGTGTGAGAAGGTTGAATAATCTACTAATGGGACAAAGAAGAAGTCTTCGATTACCTAAAACGTATTATTATGGAGTGTATGTTTCAATTCTCGTTATCTCTTGCTCTTTACGTTTCTGTAATAATTTTTTGTTAAATTTGAAACACAGTTGGGGACGATTGTTGAAGCCGATTGCATCAATTTTTGTGCAATCCATCTAGGATGATGTATTCATGTGATATCTTCTAATACTATGCGAAGAACGACGAAATTCAGCAGCAAATAATAGGCTTACTGGAACGTATTCCAGAAAATAGAAAAAGAAAAGCATTGAGATGCTCTTTGAGATCCGTTGCTCTCTCGCTTGCTATTTGATTTTGATAATAAGATTGTTGTTAGCTTCTATGTTTCTAACGTCTTTGCCGTCAAATGCACAGTACAATCTACTATGTGAATAAAGCATATTTCCATAAATATCATTAGAATAGAGCATATTTTCATGATTATCGTTAGAATCTTTATCAAATATTTTATAGAATAATACTATTATCATCATTGTTTGAATTATTATTTGCTGCAAATTTGAAATTAAATATTTGATATTTAAATATTCAACTTTAAATTTGTAATAAATAGTAACTTAAATGGTGATAATAATAGTGCCACTGCTTAAAGCTTTTAATATGAATTTTAATAATATTTACGAAAATTTAAAAGGACGACGATTGCATATGGTCAATGGTGGTTAATGATGGTTGAAGGCAGCAACCGATCGCTATGATAGACAATTGTAATTTTTTGGTTATAATCAAATATATTTTTAAATTAATTTATTTTTAATTAAAAGGAAGATAAATAATTACGTAAATGAAACTAAATTTAATAAGTTTTATATTTTGTAATATAATTACACACAAAATATGGTATTATATTAAATTTTATCCGATCCAATTCTATCCTATCTTATAGGATTCAATTTAATCTAATCTATTAAAATTAACATAGTCCGGTGTGGCGTTCCAAGCATGCCTAAAATCAACCAGTGGTATAATTCCTTTTAAAAAAGAAAAATGAGAACTTGTATGACTCCCTCTCGACATTCCCATATGTATCACAAGGTTTGGTGCCTTTCATAATTAATATTTAATTTGTTGAATTTTGTTATATTAAGTAATTAGTCTCATTTTGGATTCTCATGTTTGCCCTGATCTCCTACTATCCCACTATTTGTGTAATGTCTGGTTACCCACTTCACGATGTCCTCGTTAAACGAAAATGCTATTTTGCAAGTGCAATTACACTTATATTCTTGCATGGGTCAGAAACTTATGTAGAGTCACCTCTCACTTGTCACTAATCAATCTTCACCTATCTGTTGTCATTTGTTTTGGGATTCAAAATAGAGCAAAATTATATAAATACTCTTGAAAAAATAAAAAAATTAACTTAATAAATAATTTATGCTTTTTTTTTTTTTTGGTTTTGTTGTCTTATTTCATTGAAATGTAGAAAACAATTTGTTGAAAAATATTTTATTTTTAATTTTGGTTTGGTTTGGTTGTTGAAATATAGATATTGTATAAGGGTGTTTGAAGTAAATACCCGAATATCCTTGGTAAATAGAAAAATGATATTGGTTTTCTTTACTTTATTTTTTGTCTTGGGGAAACAAGAAAGCTGGAAGTAGAGATCAGCCAATGAATTTTAAGCCTTTAACAACCACAAAAATGAATACAAGAGATAAAAGCTTCATTTTTTTTTATTCTCTCCTTTCTCAAATCAGTGGAATTGTTAAGGTTAATTGGCCAAACTTTAGAAACTTAGATATTATTTATCCTTTTCTTTTTCTCTCCATTTTTTTTCATAAACTTTCTCAGTATTTGTTTTTCCATTCTCCAACTCGAAAGAACACAAGTTCTTCCATACTCCCAACATAGAAATAAAAGAAAACACTATAATAATCTTCATTCAATAGTTCAACAATTGAAATGAATGTGAGAAAAATAATATTCAGAATCAAATTATGTTGATGTAGTAGGCAGGCTGAAATAGGTATTTTTGATTCTCAGAAAATCCTAATAAGCTTTTCTTCTTGTATGTTAGGAGTCAAGTTGTAGATTCTTTTGCTTTTGAAAGCAAACTAATGATGATTTCAAACAACATGCAGGCTGTATTTTGTACATGAACAGCGCGAACATGTGTCCTTAATGGTTGTTTTTGTTACTTGATACTGTTTATGCTTCTATGTAGGGTTAGGATTTACCTTCCTCTCCCTCAGACTTTCGTCAGTTTTTTTCATTTATTAAAATTTCCTTACTTGTCGAGGTTTATTTAAAAAAAAGAAAAGATCAAGTTCATCGTATATTGGATGGCCGTGTTCATTGGACATGGAAGAAAAGAACAAATTAGCTATGCAAGGAAAGAAATAGGAGATAAAAATATTAAGAAAAAGGACAATTGAAAAGATTACAAATTAGAAAATTTAAAAAAATGCATAAATGAAATCTATTTTATATGTTTTCAACACATTTTCTAATAAAATATCAAATATTAGTCCTTTTGTTTGAACAGTTAGTGTACGTTAATTTGATCAACATCACACCAAAGAAGATAATTATATTTGAATCTAATAGAGAAAACTGCTAAGTTGGAGCATATATGGGGTAGTTGTCATTTTTGTAGGAAAAATTCGAATAAATTTCGTTGCTTTACTAGTCATTATTTACATAATCAGCATCTATATATATAAATAATATCGTATAGATGAATAGTAATACACACAAAATTTGTTGGGAATTTATACTTACATAAATTTACCTCAAGAATATACTATTACAGGAATATCAAAAATGATAATTATCACAATCACGTAAGATAAAAATTTTACGTGAAAAACTCTAAAATAAAGAAAAGCCACCGGCTATAAAGAAAAAGTTCCTATAAAATAAATTTGTATAATTACATAATTTTTCTTTGAAAACTCACAATCCCAAATATACCCACTATAAGACTACCCAAAAAATACTCTAATTCAATTTTTTTCACTTTAGTCATTTTAATCATAAGAATAAAAGAGAATTTAAAATAAAAAATTTAAAATATCTTATATTTCTTCGAGACTCTCTGAAATGGATAACCAATTGAGGGGAAATCTTCTCCTTTATATAAGAGAGGAGTCCTTTCAACAAATAAAGTTTTGCATGCTATTAACATTTTATTAATATTGCATGCCATCTTCAATTTAAATGTTGCATACAATTTTTAACCAAATATTGCATGTCTTTCAAAATATTGTGTGCAGCCCTCTTTTTTTCTTAATTTTTTTTACTCCTGTCACTAAATGTGGTGGACCTCCACAACAATTTTCCCAAAAGACTTCCCTCAGTCTAATTTCAGAACTTGTTTTTCTAAATTATAAATTTAAGGGCTAACTTAATCCCTTAGAAGTGTTCTCACTGTTAAATCTGCTAGCATGATCCGATCTCATATTATTTTATAGGAGAGAGTTAAAAGAACCGGTTATAGCATAACACACATGCAGAGATTCAGTACGAGTAAAATGAGCAAAATTCTTCATCAAGTAGTATTGTTGAGCTGTATGTCTAGGCCTAAAATATAAAATTAATAAAATAGAAACTCTCAAATTATAGCTTTATATTTCATTGGTTTTTGTTTGAAAATTTCACGAGAATTTTTTAATTTGGTCAAGTTGATTATAATGACCAAGTAATTGATAAAAATTTCAGAATTTTTTTCCTTCCATTTTTTCTGCCACATTATGCGGGAAATGATTGACAAATTAAAAAGAAAAAACAATAAATTACTTTTCGGTACTCATACCAATTTAACTCTCTAAACAGGCATGAATAGTTTTCTTCTGGGGCTTGACACGTACGACTATGTATGGTTGACTCTATCTTGAAAATTCTATCCAACGCCACGGTAAGTCAATGATTATCATAACCTTCATCATGATTATTATTTTTTTGAATTATTTTGCCGACATGGGATGGATAAATATTTTTTTACACAAAATTTTAAATTATTTATAGGTCACTTGATTTAATTATATTTAATAATTAAGATTAAATTTAATTATATAATTAATATATAATTTATACACAATAATTAATATATATGGTTATATTGATCAATTTTAACTGTTAATGTGTTTAAATCTAATATATTGTAAATAATGTAAAAGTTTGTGTAGAAAAAGAGGTTTCTAATCCTTCTCCACACATATATATGGGAAAGAGGCATGAAATTTTTTATAAACTGAACTACCAAGTATATGCATGTCTCTTCTAATTATTGCAGTTCTATATTGTTTATTACATAGGATATATCTTTTAATCTAAAATTTGAATAAAATTAGTCAGGTGTTTAAAAGAAGTTTATTTTTTAAATTATATATGAAAAACTTATAAAATATTTGGATGTAATCAAGTTAAAATTTTTTTAATTTAAATATAAATAATCAAATATTGGAATGAGTTAAATATTTTATTTATTAATAATACCCTTAATTTATTACTAAACATATATATATATATCTATCTACAACTTAACATATTAATTTTAAATTTTTTAATATATATATGACAACATATCAGCTTTAATTTTTTTTGAAACAAATAATTTAATATTTATATTCAAATTTATAAAATAAAAAAATAAATATATTAATTAGATTTAAATTTTATTTAAATTTTATATTTCAGTAATATTTAAATTTCATAAAAAAAAAAACACTACCTTAGTTAGATTATCTATTAAAAGATGATAATTGCTATTTAGCCCATTACTTTCACTGAAGTATGCAACAATATCTAGGGTGCAATTTATCAAGGTCAGTCTGAATGTGCAATGCAGTTAGATTATCTGTCGGTGGGCCAATAAAAGTATATATCTTGTACAAACAATAAGTTTTCTAATTTTGGAGTTAATAATAATAATAATAATAATAATAATAATAATAATAATAATAATAATAATAATAATAATAATAATAATAATAATGCCATATAGGAGAAGGAATAAGCTAATAATAGTATAAGCGAGGAAGTCTTCGATTGGATAAAAAGTCTTAATTCTCCGTAATCTCGTGGCATATCAGACAAATGCATGCCTCTTCCATATACATCGTGTTTTTGACGAGATTGCTGATTACTTGTCAAGTTGGCTAATAAGTATTTATAATTGCCCATTAATTGTTTCACCCAAGTCTACAAAAATATTTTCTGTGCTGTTTTTCCTAAGTCAACGCGTGAATATCCAATTAGACTATGTATCCGTCACCCATAAATGTGTCTAATACAAACAATAATAAACTTGCTAATTCGGGAGATTTGATTCAAATAACTATTAAGGGCAAATATAAATATTCATAATAGTAGTGCGAGGAGATGGAATAGTCTACTAATAAGACAAAGAAGCGCAAGTCCTGGATTTCATAATGGAAAGCATCTTACTATTTGTGCCGACTTGCGCACAAATAATAGGCATTCTGCAATCAATCCCAGAAAAAGAAAAGCAAAACATTGACATGCTTTTCAGATCTATTACTCTCGCTTCCCATTTAATTTTAATAATAAAATCATCAGCTTCTACCTATCTAACATGTATTTGTCGTCAAATGCTGAATGCAACGTATGATGTGAATAAATCATATTACACGTACTAAAATCAACCGACGGTGTAATTTCTTTTAAACAAGAAAATGAGAATTTGTATCTGAGTGACAAATAGCTTTCTCGACCTTCTTACATATAAACGCTACCAATTAAGGGTAAGCTGCTTGTTTTTTTCGTTAATATTTAATTTTTTGAATTTCGTTATATATATTAAGTATCATTTTGGGATTCTTGTGGTTTATAAAATAACATTGCTTTTCAATTTTTTTGATAATTCTCTTTTACTTATATATATATATATATATATATATAATATATATATATAATATATATTCTAATTTAGATTTAGCAATTAATTAAAATGTGGGAGAACGTAGCTAATGCTATCCCGAAATAATCGTTGAAGTCTGGCGATTACAGCCTTTGTAATAATGTCCCAACAAGAAAGGTAAAGAGGATCCAAGAAAACCATCCGGGTCTGAGCACTCAAAGGATCAAGTTGAAAAACCACACTTTTATTAATCTCATCTTTGTCTGGGATAGAGAAGAAATAACTATTACCCTCATCCGATACTAAAGTAGGTATGAGATGCATAGGCTAGAAATTATATCTAGATGAGTGGAGCAGGCAGAAAACAAATTCCTCACAATAGCAAGCTATATATTCTTAGAGATGCTCCCTTAATTAATTATATTCTTGACCTGGCGACTGGCGTGCCTGACTTTGGTATAAGTATAAAATTTTTTCCTACTTTTATCTCCATCCTGTAACTACCAAATATGAGCTCGATCCCGCCAAATACAACCGTGCATAACAATTGCATTGAGGCTTGCGAGTAATGTATTAGAAATTCAGAATTATTTTTTTCCTTCCTTTTTATCTGCCACGTTATGCGGGTAAGGATTAACAAATTAAAAAGAAAAAAAAAACAATAAAATACTCCTCAGTCATCCCAAACCAAGTCTGCAAATTATGAATAATATTAAAATACTTCTCATTTCGTGAACTTGTAGAAAACTTGCATCAAAATTCTACCCAGCGCCATGGTAAGGCAATGATTATTATCACCATAATTGTGATTATTATCTCTCCTGAATTATTTTACTAATTATTGTTACCATAATTGGCTAGAAATTTTTTTATTCTGGTCCCCAAAGAAACGGCCCAATCCACGAAATCAAATGTGGTTCTATGATACAAATGAGTTTCATTGAATAAAAATTTTAACAATTTGTCAAGAACAAAGAACCAGCAACTTGTTTTGTAAAACTCTTGAGGGAAATTCATGACTCGCATATGAAAGAAGAGAAAGGCTTGGAAGTTATTGTTCAAAAAGGAGTTGAAAATTAAAAATAGATACAATTTGGAAACATCGAACGAAAATCTAGCAATGCCATCAGCAATTAAGATAAGTTCGATAATGCAACAGAACAACGTGTAGTGAAGTGTAACATACATACTAACATCAAGATTTGCATAAAGAACATTCTAAAGCTAGCAACTTCAGCTACTACTTCTAGCTAGGAGTAATTTATGTTCTTAATTATACAACCAAACCTTGGACAAAATGATTGGAATCATTTACTAACAAACAGACAAAGCAAAATATTGGTTTTAGTAAGAAGTAGATTAATATTGTTGTAAATATGACTGAAAGTATGCAAGGAATAATTATTTCACATAAGAGCAGTACTTCTATTATCAAAACGTGCTGAAACATCACATACTTTTATTACAATCTGTTTTCGAAGAAAACATTAATTACATAAGTAAGTGAGGAGAACTCGCTCTTTATTATTTTTTCTCATCATCAAGAACACTGGAACCTTCCTTATTAAACAGGCAACAATTTTATTGTGGACTATATATTTATGGCTTTAATGCGTTAATACACATTAAGCCGGAAGTCCACAGTAGACATATATAGAAGGGAGATGATGAAAAAAAGAGCTAACAGATTTAAAATGAGCACTTGAAGCCCGAGGGAACCTTGCAGTAATTGAACAGCAGGGTCAGTGAAAGATTGGAAATGTCTAGTTTAAGGACGTCCAAAACATTAATCTTAAGGGAAGTGCAAAGACAAGCAGCAGCATCAATAGTAATCAAATTGTTAATGAGAGTGCAGCATTCGGATGGCTTTGGGTCACCAAGCTTAAGCAAGACGCCCAATACGTCAGCACAAACACTCAACTTAAGGGCATCATCAGGACAGTTTTCTAGTGTGGCTGATGATGAAGGGATAGAGGTGAGGACAGCAAAGAAGAGGAGGTTGAAGGAGATAAAAGGGCTGAAGACTTTGAAGCCATTTCTGTTCTTCAAGCACAACCTAAGACTTAAACTTTGTTAATGTCACGAGAGATTGTATATGTGACTGGTGAACGTGGTTA
>CM040441.1:25047115-25124004 GCA_022749755.1 Azadirachta indica | reverse complement strand
TCAAAAAGTTTGTGGTACTTGGATAGTGGTTGTGGCAACCACATGACAGGAAATCGGGAGATCTTTGTGAATCTTGATCAAAGTTTCTTTTCTCAAGTAAAGCTTGGAGATGGAAAGTTGCAGAATGTTGTAGGAAAAGGAACCATTGCTTTCCATACCAAAAGAGGTAATAAGAAGCTCATCTCTGATGTTTTGTATGTTCCAATTTAACTCAAAACCTCTTAAGTGTGGGTCAGCTTATTCAAAAATATTCTCAATTCATTTTGATGATGGAAAATGTAAAATCTTTGATAAAAAAAGAACAACATTATAGTGGTTATTGTTGAGACGTCAAAAAATAAAATTTTCCCTCTTGACATGCCGTTAGAAGAGAATCTTGCTCTTAAAATTGAAAATTCAGATTCTTCTCATTTATAGCATTTGAGATATGGTCATTTAAACTATAAGGGGCTGCATCTTCTCAAGCAAAAGAACATAGTGGTTGGGTTACCAATGGTTGAAAGAAAAGAAAAATTATGTGAGGGATGTATACATGGAAAATTACATTGACTTCCATTTCCGAAAACTTCATGGAGAGCCAAAGCTCCTTTAGAGTTGGTGCATGCTGATATATGTGGCCCTACAAGAACTCCCTCACTCAATAATAGAAGATATTTCATTCTCTTTGTTGATGACTTTAAAAGAATGATGTGGATTTATTTTTTAAGTGAAAAATCAGAAGCTTTTCAACTTTTCTCAATTTAAAGCTCTTGCAGAGAGACAAAGTGGATGCAAGATGAAGACTTTAAGAACAGATCGCGGTAGTGAATTTATCTACACTCCATTCATGAATTATTGTAAGGAAAATGGAATTCAGAGGCAGCTCACTGTCAGTCGAAGCCCACAACAAAACAGAGTAGCTGAACAGAAGAATCGTACCATTACAGAGATGGCTAGAAGCATGTTAAAAGGCAAGGGAATTCCTAATAACTTATGGGCAGAAGCTTGTAACACAGCTGTCTATATTTTGAATCGATCTCCCACAAAGGCAATTAGAAACAAGACACCATTTGAAGCTTGGAACCAGCGGAAGCCTATTGTTGATCATTTCAAGGTTTTTGGCAGCATTGCATATGCACTGATTCCATCCCCAAAAAGAGAAAAGTTTGATGAAAAAGGTGAAAAGTATATGTTAATTGGCTATAGTGATGAATCCAAGGGTTATCGACTTCTAAATCCATCTAGGAATCAGTTCATTGTCTCTTGAGCTATGGTATTTGATGAAACTTCAACTTGGTAGTGGAAAAATGAGCATGATCAAGCATCTAGAGATTTTGATGTTGCTGGACCTTCTTCATCTTCACCAAATTTAGTCGAGGAAAATGATTCTTTACAGAGTTCTTCACCGAACTCCCCCATTTCAGCAACTGGAAATTCACCAATCAATTTCTCTGATGAAGAAAGTCTACCAAGGAAGATGAGATCATTGAGAGATGTATATGAAGCTGATGATATTGCTTTATTTTCTTGTGAGCCTTAAACTTACGAGGAGGCATCAAAAAATAAAGTTTGGATTAATGCAATGAATGAAGAAATGGCTACGATTGTCAAGAACAGAACATGAGAGCTTGTGAATCATCTTCAACATCTTCATTTGATTCTAGTAATCATCTCTTAAGGTGGTGAGAGAATTTTTAGTACTCCACTCCTTCGTAACTTGTCGGAAAATATAGGGAAAATTTTACAGTAATAATAAAAAAATTCTTGACAATTTCACAAGGAAGCTATTTTGTGTTATTGAAATGTTTGATCACATACATTAAATCACTATTTTTTAGTTTAACTATATATTATATCAAAGTCTCCATGTAATGTTAAAAATTACGGTTGTCTTTTACCAACGCTAACATATCAAAACTTCATTCAACAAATTTCTTATTAGGTGGATTTTAATCAAAGTATGAAGAGGTTATAGTCATAAGCTAATTAATTAAGCTCAAGTTAATCTCCTTTATTAATCCTCAAGCTTATGTTAGCTTCCGCTTCGTAGTCTTCTTGTTATTATAGGATTTTAAGGTGTTCGGACGGAGATTGAAAAAGCCATTGCCAGAAGCTTGCCACATGACACACTGTTTAGGTTGCACGTGGCATGCATGCAAGTGCATAATAATATAATATATGGTACAAAATCAATATTGTCGATGCAAATGTCGTCCATTCGTCAGACTTAAATTGTGGCAATATTTTAGTTTGAACACTGTTATAAATTCAATAAATCTATTTATAGAAAAACTTCGTTCAACAAATGTGAAGAACCGAGGATCGAGATTTTCTATTAAATTGCCTAAACATGTGACCTATTTTTAGAATCGGTTATTGAAAATGAGGTGTTTGCGTCATCAAAATTATTCTCATGTTCAATCCATCATTGCATTATTTAATAGCGCTGCAGGTTGCTTTTTTTTTCTTGCCTTGCGAATTATTGAATACAATGGATCGCCTGGCCTTGAGCTTTTGCATCGTGACTTGCTTATTATGTACACAATCAGGTTAGAGTTTTATCTATTCCTAGCTCTTTAGTATTATATTTTCCAGTTAATTGATCATATAAGTACTCGATGATGACCTCTAGCTAGCTAGCTAGCTAGCTGATTTATTTGGATTAATTAATTAATTAATTTTACTTGTAGTTGATGTAGGAGCACAAGGGATCGGTGTGACCTTGGGACTACAGGGCAACAACCTTCCAGAGCCGCCTCTAATCGTAGAACATTTGAAATACTATAAAATTACCAAAATCCGAATTTACGAGCCTAACCCAGCTCTGTTGCAAGCCTTAAAAGATTCGGAAATAGAAGTTGTTATGGGAACCCTAAACAATGATCTGCAAAAACTTGCAACAGATCCGGCATTCGCCACTCAATGGGTTCAAAACAACGTTGTAGCATATACGCCTGCAGTGAAATTCAGATATAACCGCAGGAAATGAAGTAATTCCTGGCCCTGACGGACAGCACGTAGTTGGAGCCGTGCAAAACATTAACAATGCGTTGAAGGCAGCCCAGCTAAATATTCCTGTTAGCACAGTCGTTGGGTTCAATGTGTTAGGCACAGTACCTCCGAATTCTCCTCCTTCGAATGCCGCATTTTCAAAGGAGTCGTTGGATATAATGTCCAACATTGTCAAATTTTTATCAGACAATCAATATCCTTTGTTAGCTAATTTGTATCCGTACTATGCTTTTGCCGCGGATCCAAATAATATTAAGGAAGATTACGCATTGGGGAACAAAAATGCTCCGACTCTGAACGATGGGGCTCTGAATTACGATAACATGTTTGAAGCTATGATTGATGCAATATATGCTGCCCTGGAAAAGGCCGGGGGACAGAATGTTAAGGTTGTTGTTTCAGAAACTGGATGGCCAAGTGCTGGTGGGGCTTTTGCAGCAGCAAGCGAAGCTCGATCTTATAATGACAATGTGATGCATCGATTGGCAACAGCAAAGGGGAGGGGCACCCCCAGGAGGCCCGAAATTCCTGTAGAGGCCTACATTTTTTCTCTATTCAACGAAAACCTACATCCTCCCGGTATTAAACAGAATTTTGGATTGTTTGATCCCGCCAATAGGCTTCCCGTTTACGTTGCTTATTTTCCAACCATCAACTGATGATTTTCCATCCATCCATCGATGTAACTTATATACATGATCGACATTAATTAATTATATGTCAATGTCATTCTTAATTTTCCATGGTTGATTTTATTTATATATATATATTAATTTCCATTTCGCGGCCCCGCCTCCCCCCGATTCATTCATTTAATTATCTACCACATCAATTTACCTCATTATTTATCAGTTCTTCTTGTTATTTTTACCTGTGTAAGAATATATATATGTATATATCAACAGCTAGCCACGATCAGTTCCAACCTAAAATTGGATCTTCAAATTCCAATAATACATGTGGGAATGATTCGGTACACTACACTATAATATAACACTATTATTCGCATGAATGCCATGTACCAAAATGCCAGAAAGGCCAAAGGAGTTTGTCGCTTAATCATTCTCTAACATACTTTTTCAGTTTGGTTTTCTTAATAGTATGCAATAACCTTATAATAAAATAAAAATAAAAAAACCAACGGCAATATGCAAAAAGAATGTCCCGAAATGAATAATTTTACATCTGCAGGATCCTATAATATATATATACATATATATATGAAAAAGCAAGATAGATTAATCTTCAAGCTTCATTTGGGAAGATTTCACGGTGATCTCTACTCTTCTTATTCTGTAGCATCTGTCGTGGTGATTGGAGAGTACCATTGCAGCACTCTTTTGCTGGCTAGAACTAAAATATGTCGTATGTTTTATATAAATATACAAAATATTTCAAAATATGTTTATTGGTATAACTATATATTAATATAAATCTTAATATGATAAAGTTTATATTATGGAGGTTATATAAATGAAAAGGTATATTAATTTATGTGTGTGTGTATATATATATATATATATATATATGTATATATCAACAGCTAGCCACGATCAGTTCCAACCTAAAATTGGATCTTCAAATTCCAATAATACATGTGTGAATGATTCGGTCATACACTAATAATATAACACTATTATTCGCATGAATAAATTTTGTTTAAAAGGTTTATATCTTAAACATCATTCTAAAATATTAGCCTAAAATATTTCCGCTTTTTATTTTGAATTGCTATCTTTAACATATATTATTACCAAAAACATTTTTAAATTTAAAATTTGTAAATAAAAATATGAATTTTAATTTTTAAAAGTAAATTAAATAACTATATTTAAACGATAGGGCCCAATTTTTTACATAATCATCAAATTGCAAACAAATGGTCGAGTTCCGCTTGTTCAAGGACATGTGTTGGCATGCTAGCAATTATCTTCGCAGAAAAAAAGAATTGCTTCAACTTCAATGGAAGTTTGGTTCAAATTAAAGTTAGAGGAACAATATATTTTTTATATATACTGCTAAATTTCTGAATATATGTAAATACAATTGTATATAAACTTTGGAAGACTGATGTTTAAAAAAGTAAAATATGCTAATTATGGTACATATAAAAAATAAGTAACACTAAAAATTAAGGTGATATCAATGTTATTGATTTTGCAAATTGAAGTGATATTAATGACGAGACATTACTTATTAATCACAGATGACATATTTTTGATAATTTCTTTCTACACCATAATTATAGTTAAAACAAGGCAAAAGATATCACTATGGATTAGAACTTATGAAATTTTTCGTTGAAATTAAAGAGAAGTAATTAATCAATCATGTAACAAGCACCTTGGAAGATTTAAAGAGGCATTCGACATAAGAAAAAAAACAAGCATAGAATCAACCTCAAACCACAAATGAAACAAGCACAAAATGTTGTGTTATTTAAACCAAATAAGGCTATGATTTAAATAACTTATTTTCCATACATTAGCTAAGCTTAATTTGGGTTTCGGTGTAAATTTTCAGTACCATGATCAACGATATATTTGATTCTTTTGATGTTTCATGATCTTATTCTAAATTTTCTATTTTTACATAACTTCACCATTTATAAGTTGTTGATCTAAGCAACTAAAAATTGATGTAAAGTATTGTATAATTTTAAAGAGTTCTTCATCCTTTGCTTATGTATACAGAATTAATTAAGTTGTTAGTTTTTAAATGGTATATAAAAATGAAAATCTTGATCATATATATGAATAATTGAATCAATTAAACAAATTTGAAGAGCCTAACAATCTTCCGTAAATAAATCCCCTAGGAACAGTTAATATAAACCAACCCTGTGAAATTTATCTTATTTTCAACAAACTTTTAAACCCAATTTTAGCAAATATGCTTGTAAATTATTTACCTTTAAACCAAACTTTAGCAAAATAAATGGCTGTAAATTGTTTATGTGATTTTTTAGAATCCGTTACTAAAAATTAGTTATGTACGCCCGCCTTATGTGATCGTACTATTGTACTATTTAATAGAGTCCCAGGCTGCTTTGTTTCTTTGTCATCCTTTGTTTCCCCAGTTATTGAATACAATGGATCGCCTAATTTTCCTAAGCTTTTGCATCATTGCGTGCTTATTGTTTGCACAATCAGGTTGGATTCATTCGTCTTCAATCTCTTCATTTTCTCTCAACTCGATCTCTATGCACTAAAATTGGCAATATTTGTAGCACTTGATTTAAAATTTTTATTTGCATTAATGTCTTGATTAATATATTAATGGATTCTTTTGAGTATCAAATTATTATTATTATTATTATTATTATTATTATTATTATTATTATTATTATTATTATTATTTAATTCCTTTGCCTTTTACTTGTAGCTGATGTAGAAGCACAAGGGATTGGCGTGAACTATGGACTACTGGGCAACAACCTTCCACCACCAGCTTTAGTCGTAGAACATCTAAAATACCATAAAATTACCAAAGTCCGAATTTTCCAGCCTTATCCAGATGTGTTGCAAGCCCTAAAAGGTTCCGAAATCGAAGTTGTTCTGGGAACCCTAAACGAAGATCTGGAAAGATTGGCAACAGATCAATCTTTCGCCAATAAATGGGTTCAAGACAACGTTCTAGCATATATGGATGGAGTAAAATTCAGGTACATAACCGCTGGAAATGAAGTAATTCCGGGGCCTTACGCACAGTACGTACTCGGAGCCATGCAAAATCTTAAAAATGCTTTGGATGCAGCTAAGGTCAACATTCCTGTTAGCACAGTTGTTGCCCTTACGGTATTAGGATCATCTTATCCTCCTTCACATGCGACATTTTCAAACGAGTCCCGGGATACAATGTCCAAAATTGTCGCATTTTTATCACAGAACCAGTATCCTATGTTTGCTAATGTGTATCCATGCTTTGCTTATTTTCAAGATCCGAAAAATATTAGCAAAGAGTATGCACTAGGGAATAAAAATGCTCCGGTTGTGGAAGATGGAACTCTAAAATACAATAACATGTTTGAGGCTATGGTTGATTCGGTGTATGCTGCACTGGAAAAGGTTGGTGGAAACAATGTTAAGGTTGTTGTTTCGGAAACAGGATGGCCAAGTGCTGGTGGGGAATTCGCAACAGTAAGCCATGCTCGATCATATGTTATGAATGTCATTCATCTTCTGGCAACTGCAAATGGGAAGGGTACCCCGAGGAGACCTGAATTTCCTGTGGAAACCTACATATTTGCTCTATTTAACGAAAACCTAAAGCCTCCTGGTACTGAACAGAATTTTGGGTTATATCATCCAGATACTAGGGCTCCGGTTTACGAAACTTATTTTCCAAATATTTGACTAAGCTCGCTGGGTAGGAAGTTATGATTCTTTTAATATTTGATTTCCTTTTAATATCCGATTGGTTGTTGTAAGAGCAATATTCAACTCCCCCACCGGATCAATATTATTATTAATTATCATTATCATCATTGTTCGTACTGCCATTTTTAGTACATATCAAGTATTTAGATGTGAGTTGAATAGGCCATCAAGTCCAAACACAAAAGTGGAATTTGATAAGTGATTAATATTCTATACGTAATTGAATTTGTATGATAAAAATATTTTATGAAAATTATTTAGAAAGCATTAAAAATGAAAATCTATCGACTTTTACAAGTAAAGAACGAAAAAAAAAAAAAATAATTGTTTGATCATATAATCAAAATGACACTAATCAAATAAATTTGGAGGTAAGAATTAATTATTATATGCGTATTAGATAGTATAATTTATTAGAAAAATACATATTTCTCATAAATAATTACGGTATTATATTACTATTTTCACTCTTTTTTATTTAAAATTATTAATTCTGTCGTGTTTAATATTTTAACATACCAGATACACCCAATTGTCTAACAGTAATGCATAATTGTCATATTGCAAAGAGAAGTACAAATTCTCGTTCATCGAAAAACGCTTTTCTAGAATACGTTTGTTTGCAAGTTGGAATTTCAAAAAAACAAATCAGCTCCACCCCAATTGCAATAAACAAGATTCAGCTTAATATATACATATAAACAATAATGAACTATAACGGTAGTCATTTTATAATTTTACTCCAATAACAAATATAAAACATGGTTATTTTGCCATTGCCATTAAACAAAAATGCCACAAAATTTGTTCCTTCGTCTCTCTAGATTAGGGTTTCAGCTTCTTGTTATTTTATAGCTATTCAATTACAACCTTATAATTCTTTGATGAGAATAAGAAAACTAACGGTGTATCCGCAGAGAACATATATCTATCCAAAGAAAATGAAATGATTTTACTGCTACAAGATCTGGTCAGAAGTCATGGAAAAGCATGATAGAGTCATCAAGCTTCATCTGTGAAGATTCCA
This sequence comes from Azadirachta indica, assembly GCA_022749755.1. Lineage (NCBI taxonomy): Eukaryota > Viridiplantae > Streptophyta > Magnoliopsida > Sapindales > Meliaceae > Azadirachta > Azadirachta indica. The sequence continues at coordinate 25,115,607 of CM040441.1, read as the reverse complement.
GGAGTATCCTAACTCTTCTTATTCGCTTGTATCTGTCCTGGAGAGCTCCAGTACGCTTGTCTGCTGGGAGATTTAAGAGCTGAAAACAAGTGTTCGATTTGTAAATGCCAATATGAAAATATGACAGTAATAATAATGGCCTAAACAGGATATGGTACAAAATAATCAATGTTTCATTGATGGTTTACATCAAGGGATCAAAAAATATTAGGACTTGGAGCTAGTTCCTTCTCTAAACAAAACAGAGGAAACCCAGTGATCTGAAACAATTCAAAATCACAAAGACTAAAAGGAAAATCATATCAAAATAGAGAAAGCAAACAAATCCAGTTATAGCCATTATCTTTAACATTTCTTAAAAAGTAATGACATATAAGATGGAGGCCACATTTAACCTCCAACTTTCAGTTACACCACAGTTCAATTTAGGGTCTACCAATTAATTTGACTGTCAAAGATCCACAGACCTCCGTAACTTGGTAACCAACCCTTTTACATTGACATAAAGCCACTGCTACCTAGTAAAACAAGCTTCAAGGGGAAACTGTCATGGTGAAGAAAAGACACAACTGACCAACAAAGGTTCAATGAAGGAAAAAGCACGGAAGAACATTGGTTGAGCATATATTACTAACCTCCTTTTCTTGATCCAGTTCATAAGCCACTCGTAGGCTCAAATTCAAGGCAGCATGAAACATCTCATCCAGTACATGTTCCCGGAGAATGTGCTTATTCACCTTCCACAACAAGAACTGTGATTGTCTAGCTCCAGCTACAACTAATTTCTGAGAAAAAATAATATTGTCACTAATATGAACTTAAGTTCATAATCCCATACTAGTTAACTAAGAGTTCATGATGCATAATAATAGACTTAAGTTCCTAATCACTAACATGATGCATAATAATACTGTGAAAGCTCATCAATTATTTTCTAAGGATACTGCTCCAGCATCAGCTAACAATTACCATCAAAATGTTATGACCACAAATATCACTGTTTTTGAGCAATTTAATCAATTAAACAAATTTCAAGAGCCTGATAATGTTCCTGAAATAAGTCCTCTACAAACAGTCAATATAAACCAACCATGTGAAGTTTCTCTTATTTTCAACAACCCTTTAAACCAAATTTTGACAAAGTAAATGCTTGTAAAATTGTTTTCTGGCACCAACACAGAAATGACAAAACTCTGTATGACATAAAAATGTATTAAAAAAATGCTATTCTATGAAGTATATTATTGGTTAGCACATACATGAGCAGGAAAAATTGTATACCTCCATATGCAAGTAGCCATCCTTCCACAATTTATAAAGAACCTTTGGTGCATCCTTCTTTTCGACAAAGGTAGTGTCTGAAATCTAGAAATTTTATAATAAGATTAGTTGATTAACAGTCAACTGCAAAAATTTCTTCAAAAAGTACATTGCTTCCCAAGAAGCCCATGATTCTTACGACTTTTCATCAGCTTAGGGTAAGTGCAACATTTCTGTTATAAGTCTATTTGGATGATAAGCACAGGAGATCTGGCTAATTAGTCAACATAGTAAACTTCATTCACACCACACACAAAGGACTTAATATCTTGACTTTGTCTCTTCAAGGAACAAGAGACACTAGCCTGTCAAGAAACTATAGGCAAACCTGAAAGGAAAGTTTGATCATATGAATTCTCTGTTATAAAAATATAATTTAGTCCACACTCTGACTCTGTTAAATACACTTCAGTATACTAACCCTTTTCCACCCACTGATAGTGATTATAACATTTACATGCCTCGCACATTCTGAACAATAGAAACTCCAAGAGCAATTATTTTTTCCACACCCAGCACGAATGAGAATAGATCGGCTTTAAATATGGCTTCAGAAGCCACTTCTTTGCACCAGTGTGTAGTAATGATATGGTTCTCATGTAAGGTAAGGACAGAGAAACATGTGACAAACAATTGATCAGTAGCATAGGAGAAGTTTACATCCCCTACTAAATAGCTGCCGTCACCTCAAACACATGACCCATTTGTTTTAAGTTGATGAAAACAAACACATCCACAAACACACGACAAGCAAGATAAAAACTTAAACAATACAGGAAATTTTAGCTGCAATTTTGTGTAGTAAACACTATTTGTACTAACAATAAACTCATAATTTCACGTAAATCAATACTATAATTGGGAAATTACATACAGGGAAGTGTGTCTCCAAATCTTCAAAAACTCAATATCTACAAAAGTTCATATTGTCAATTGCAAATAATATAGGTAAAATATCATCTACAGCTTCTAAAATCATGCATTATAAAGCAATGCAGTCCCCTCCATTTTCTTCATGATGAAACACACACAGTTTCATAAGTATTCAACTAAAATGGCAACCAAAACAAGTTTATTATGGCTCAGCATTGACCACAAAAGAATTGAAAAGAAACCCACTAGTTAACAGACATCACCTTATCAGTCTCAAGTAGCCGACCCGCTTTTGACAGTAATCTGAATATTCTATAAGCATCCCTCCCATATCTTTTCAACACAATCGACTCCACCTGCCTTAAAGGAAATGTTATAGCAGTCTACTTCAAACCACAATAAGTTAAAAAATAATGCTTCCAACATTTGTTTTCAAACAGAGATCAAATTACCTCGTCATTCTGAGCTATTTCAATAATTTTCTCAAATTCTGTTCAGATAATATAAATACACATTAAAATCCAAGAATAAAAAAATCAGAGAAAACAAATATTGATTAAGGAAAAGGGTATAAGGCACCTATACTGTATGAGTCACTGGAGCCTTTCACAAAAGGTGGCTGACCCAACTGAATAAGAGAAGCTCTAACATGATCAAGGGTCATATTACGACCTGCTTCACTCTTTATCACCTCTTCGTAAATGGAACTTAATGACAAGGGAACTGCAAAATATACCATTATCCTGAATAAAAGTAATAGCTAAGGAAGCTGTATAAGTCAATGGATCAAATTGAAAGGCATTGTTTTGGATCGAGCCCTTTGGCACATAACCATGTGGCCACTGGTGCTTACAGGGCGATTTATTTCCATTACTGTATAGATCTTTAAAACACAAAATTCATTACCTCCCAAACATATTATTAACCAAAAGAACAAGAAAGAGAAAAACAATGGCAGAGTAAGATAAAATATATGGAACAAAACAATTAATTGAAATACAAAGAAAGAGAAAGAGAGGAGGACCACCATAGCTAGTCATAAATTGGTAAGTATAGCTAGTTTCTTATACAGAAAAATGTCTTTAGGAATAATATAAAACATATCATAAAAATTGAAATCAACACACCTAGACTGGCCTCATTTAAGACCAAGTGACGACATCCTTCATCAGTAACCCCATTCCTAACTAGACACAGCTACTTAACATTTAGCTGAAAGACATGTTTAACTAATTATAACTGCTTGGACAAGCTAGAACAGGCAAAAACAATATTAAATACTTTCAAAAAAAATGCCTAGTCCTGGGCCTGAGGTCCAAACTAATGATCATTGATTCTGCCAACTATAATGAATTCAATTAATGACAGAACACCTCCAATTTCTGCACCAAACCTGCATTAGTTTTCTCTTATTCTTTTATAGAAATAGAAATCTGTAAAAACCAAAACCTATTCACTAGCACAACGAATGTAAATAATAATTAAGGGAAAGCAATTATGCAATCAATGTAGAAATGAAGGAACCTGAATTTTTTGTTTTCACTTTCTTCTCTGCACTTCTAGTTGCCTCCAGCATAGCACTTAAGACATTGGCAGCTCCATCATCTAGGCATGCTCTCACATTGTCTATGCAAGCCTATAAATATAAAACACATCAAGAAACAGTCGAATAGAGGTTGTAAATGGTACCATATAGGACCAATTAAGCAATGCCTATGAGGTAACTATAAAGAAATCAGTAAATTTTACTGGTTGGTTAAGGATACTCCTAACTTCACCATCTTGAACTTTGATTCTTTTCTGGTGTGTGCAACAAAATCCTCCTAATCTATCAAATAGTGGCACTTTCCCACTCTGTTAACGATGATTTGTTGACTCATGCGAAACGGTGTTAGTGGATTTGTGTAGATATCTCTGTTAGAATTTTCAACAGGAGAACTTTTTCTTTTCTTCAGCAATAGAAGATCTTTACCTAAATCAGCATGAAAAAGTAAACATGTCCCTAAAATAGAAAAATTATCATAACAACAGTCTACTGAGCAAAAGTGACTATTCATTTGAAAATTTTCCATACGGTAACACAGAAATAAAGTGCCACAGCTTTAAAAGAATTTCATACTTACTAAAAAAGTGCATGAATATTGAACAGCACTTTTTAAGGATGCTTGACCAATTAGTCAAATCTTTTAGTACTAGCAAAGCCATTCAGAAAACAAACAGTACTAGTATTTAGCATTAAGACAGTTCAAGCTTGAAGATTCTTTCTATCCTAGAAGAAGTAAAGCCCAAACATCATCAGCATAGAAAATATGACAAGCAAAAATAACAAATTCTCAATTTTCTGAATTTAGAAGTATAATTCTTTTTTATAATTCAATACAAAACCAAGAAAAAAGGACCTACCTTATGCCTAAGACGACGAATAAATTCCTCAAAATTGGCACGATAGAGAACCGTTTGCTCATCCCCAGCCCCACATTCATCTGACTCCAAAAAGTGATGCTTGCGCTATAAAATAAAAGAATCATCAATGAAAAAATGAGTAAAAGTTGTGAGTCTGAACAACAATCTTTCTACTCACCTTCTTGCCAGGAGTCATACTATTCGAATTTTTCTCTTTTCCTTCTCCATCATGATCAAATTCCATATCTGTTACAACTGAAAATCTCATTGCTTCCATGGGCACTGCTGCTGCTATAACTTTCTGTTCTATGGTTTCTGATTCTTCTTTTTTCTGAGTACATGATGGAAAAATATTGTGACAAACTCATATTGAATACACATTCAGAACTTAAATAGTGTTGGTTCATAACAGACAGTAGTTCCCAGCCAAAGATGATTTTGAAGGATCAGACATTTTATATTAGCTTACACATTCATTCATAATGAGAAAAAGCTAACCATAAAACAAACTACAAATCAACATCTATTGCATAATGCACTCGATCTGTAATCATTTGACAATGTACATGGTATACTACAAAACACCAAAAGGGTCGGGTCATGCTGCAACAAAGCCAGCACGAAACCCTCACAGAGAGATTCCTTTAGTACCAAAACTAGATGGAGAAGACAATGAAATCTTAACAATATACATAGACCATTTTCCCAGGTTCTATGAGGGTCTAGACACCACTATTACAATTTTCTGAAGATTATTAGCTCCATTGTCATAGTTAAGACAAAAAAAGTAGGAAAAACAAGAATTAAAGAGTCTGTTTGTAACATTTTTAAAATGGTATTTCTGGAGACTACAAAAACAATGTTCTGGAAATGGTGTCTTTGAGAGCAGAAAACATATTTGGTAGTGTTTGTTAAAAATAGTTTTCTAGAATGAAAAATATAATAACATGTTTCGTCTTATTTTTTAAAAGGAGAAAAGTAGTTGTTTTAAGGATTTTGTGACTAATTTTTTAAACTCATTTTCAAAAATAGTAAAAACAACCAAAGTTGTTTTTCATTTTTTTAGTTAAAATTTAAAAAACAATGTTTTCTGTTTATGAAAATGAATTTTACAAAACATGCAACCAGACATACTTTTTACTATTTTTTGTTCTTGAAAATGTAACTAAAAGATCTCAAAATCACACACTCTCTCTGACTCCCAGTCAGCACATAATGCGCAACAAATTTACATTAGTAACAGACTGTTAGTCCTGATCCCATGCTACAACAATGATCAATTAATAAAATTTGACATGGATGTGCAAATACCTTGGCAGACTTAGGACCTCGCTTCCTTGCTGGATTTTCTTCTTCATTTGTTGGCATAAGAAGTGGTTCAGGAGCTGGGCAGCGCTCAACATAGCGAGCAGTCACAAGTTTAAGAAGGGTTTCTCGTACAGAATCCAGAACCACAAGATTTCCTGGAAGAACATACTTTATAAATCCACTGAAAATGGAATGTTTCCCTCGAAAAATATTTAAATCACCCAAATCACCTAAATCAAATATTTGCAGGAAAGGTTTTCTGCCACATTAATACTATTCTTGGTAATATATCATGATAGCACATTGAGCCATTGAAGTATGTGTATTATAATCACTGAGCAACAAGCTAATTATTAACATATGCCAAACTAGAATTGATGATCATCAAGCATTCCTTGTAGGCTGTTCTAAATCAGCATAGTAGAACAAAGGCGTTATGCAAATAGAATAATAAATATTATGGGCATAGAGGTTGCCCATGCACCAACTCAAATACCTATATGATTGCTGTTCATTTAGAGCGCAGCACACTAATTTGCTCCAAAGTTAAGTTTTAATTTATGTCATCCCCAACATAAAGAGTGAGTGAGAAACTCAGCAGACAAGCAAAATGCCCCTCATTTTTTTACTATTAAATAATTAAAAAAATAGAAGAATATTGAATTTTCAGCTACCTAAAGGGGTTAAATGAATATCACAAAACCAGCACAGAAACTTGCCTTCTTGCTGACTCGATTTGGCTCGATCAAACATCTGTTTAAGTGTAAGCCTACCATGTTCAAGCAACCCTTGAAGGAGTTCTCCACACTGCAGAAGAAATAACCAAAAAGGTTTAAAAGAAATGAACTTACCATGTGCATCATATCATTAACAAACATCAGCGTAAATAACTAACTTGTTTATCAAAGTCCTGGGACACAATTGTCATAAACTTTGCAAACCTCAAGCGATGAAGTATGTTGTCAAACATTACTGCATACTGCGTGTTAACTTTCGGCACATCTCCGAAAGTGCCTACATGTAGACAATATTGAAGCAAGAAAAAGTAAGCATACACAAACAATCTTTAACTTTCTTTTTAGAAGCAAGAATAATAATAATAATAACACAATGAATACCAAAATTATAAATCCTCTGCTTTCCGTAATTGTATTACCCAAAGAAGAAAATCTAACAAAGGAAAAACCATATAGACGATACATTTCATTCAACAAAAGAACAAAGAAAAATTTTTCCTCTAATCATGTAAAAGATTTTAGCAACTAAGATACAAGTTCAACTTCAAAATACAAGTTAGGTACAACTCACAAAAAAATAATCATTGTTTTTAACCCAAACGTATGTTGAAAGTGCCTTAAACTAAATGCTACATCCCTTATTTTCAAAAACAAAGTACTAAACGCAGACTGGAAATTAAACAGTAGATACATTTTCAGTGAACTCAAAAATTTCGGTTAATCATGAATAACTATTGTACTTGCGATATATATGTATAAATGTGTGTAACCAAAAGAATAAACTCACTGAGTGTAGGTTTCCATAACCCAGCGAAGCAAATAGTTAACAGAACAGAAACCTGGTTGCTCGGTCGAGAAAGCTTGAACGCAATTCTGTTGGATTAAGACTAGCAAAGCATTCTTGACTTGTTCATCGCTGAGTTCCGTATATCTCTTTATGTTTTGTCTTGTGAGGGGTCCTCTGCGGAGAAGACAATCGCACACTTTCTGCAGAAATAATCTAAAGGTTATCAAAATCAGTGTACATATATTTTGTACGTAGAAAGATAAGAAGAAATAAGAGCAATACAGCGACAAGATCGCCGAAGTGATTCGTGATGATGTGGACGGCGTACTTGATGCCGTACTCAGCCACCATGGCCACCGCTCTCTTCGCTCTTTCGTTAGTGTGTTGAGAGAAAAACAGGGCAGAACCGAAGCGGGAAGTAATGTGCGGAAGGTACCTTCGGATAAATTTTGTATGATGATATGAGCATCAAAGGGTCCATAGCTCAGTGGTAGAGCATTTGACTGCAGATCAAGAGGTCACCGGTTCGAACCCGGTTGGGCCCTTGTAAATTTATTCAAATATTTTTAAACTTTCGTAATTATATTTGTTTTCGATCCATTTTTCTTTTACTTTTAATTATTTTATTTTTTTAATATTATTATTTTTTTTATTTAATATATATATATATATATTTTTTACCAACTTTCATTGGTCAATCAAGCCAAATTATGTCCATTATGAAAGATTTTCCCTTCAATTACTTCTTTTGCAAGTTTACAATCAAAGATTTCTATTTGCAAATTTACAATCAAGTGGTCAACTTAATTTAATCATTTTGAAAAAATAATTATATTATATATCTTCATAATGGTAGGTCTATTAATACTTTAAAATTTATTTTGAATAATTTTTTTCTCACACACTTTTAAAAAAAAAAATTATAAATTAGTGCTTATTTTTACACCCTTATAAATATCTAAATAATTATTTAAATTTTTTTTTCATTATATATCTTAATTTTTTTAATATACTTACAAAACTATTTATTGTACTCAAATATATTTATCTTTAAAATAAATAAACTTTTCAAAATTTTAGAGAAATTCATAAAGAACAAATTATAAAAAATTAAACTAAAAATAATTGATGAAGTATTTTATGGTTTTATCACGTTTCATTTCCAATTCACTTTCCGTCTTCTTACACTTGCTCATTGCATCGCCGCCGTCTTTGATTCAGCGTCTTGCATATATTAATTTTGTAATAAATTGTTTTATTGAAAATGAGTGTTCAGAGTATAAATTTTTGAGTATAAATAAATCCATCCTTTTATAAATTCTAATCTTATAGTATCCTCATCATTATAATCATTATATATTATCACAATACTTTAATGTTAAAATTTATGTTTCTCTTAATAGTGAATAATTTTTTAAGCACAATAATTATAAGTTATTTTATAAATCACATAAATCCTTAACTTATGGGCAAAGATCACTTAAATTAATTTAATATTTTTATCAAAAAAATTCTTTAATTATGTTATTTTATTAATATGTCGACGATTGCAAAAAAATAAAATTAAATTAAAAATTTCTTTTTGCAAGTTTACAACTAATAATATAAATTTTTATTTGTAAGTCCATAATTAACCAAGGCTCATTAGCTTAACCTTAAGCTTTTCAAAAATTAAAAATCTACAATTATTTTTGTTATCATTATTTTGCAAGTGAAAAATAAAAATTTGTCAACTTAATGCTAAAATCAGTTCATCAATCGAAACAAATATTGACTAGCTTGGTGATGTCCACTAAACTATACCTGTGATGAGCGAAAAGCAAAATTAAAATAACGAATTGTGATGTCAACTTTAGTTGTAACAAACAACAGCTAAAATTAAAAAAAAATAAAATATAACTAATTAGTTATTCTTATTTAATTATTTGTTATAATATGTATTTGAACGAGTACATCCATAATAATTGTGGACCTCATAATGTATCTCAAGCCTGCCTAGCCCATTCCATATTTAATTTTGTACTGCTTAAGCCCATTGTATATATAGCTAGCTCCACCCATTTGACACTTTTGTTTCTATGTAAAATTATTGCTTTGCTAATTTTATTTGTTTTGTGGGAAATAAATTCGAGTCATTCCAAATTAAAACCTTAATTTCATTTAACAAATTGCATTTTATTATAACAATAAAATGTCCTTTTTTTAATCAGAATCTATCTTTCTGAAATAATTACAATAATAAAGTGGTAAACTCACTTTGTACTTTGTAATTGGTATTTGTAAATTTCTCTCTAATTATTTATAGGAGTAAAAATTTCTTACTTTAAATAAAACTATTTAAATGGTATTATTATATATAATATTAATATTTAAAAGATAGAAAATAAAGTATGTTTCCTGTACTTTAATGGGAGCTTAACTTTATGTGGTGGGATATTTCTCTCAATCAGTCCAAATTTCACCATCAAAAGAATAATTATATGATAATATATCAAAGCAAATAACAACCTCATTCTTCTAATCCCGTGTAGGAGTTGTAATCTAGATTATGTTTCTTATACTGAAAAATGACCACTAAAAAAATTTATAATTAACATAAAATACAAGTAGGAGTTTGTTATATAAGATACTTAAATGACAGAAAATTTTGTCTTTTAAGATTTCAAATTGTCATTTGAAGAATTATTTACTTTGTTTCTTAAAAATTTCTAATGATTTTTTTATGTTCAAAAGTTTAAGAAATGAAGTTAATATTTACAATAATGTTAGAATACAAATTTTATTAATATAAATTAATGTGATAAAATTATATTTGTGTTGTGTAATATATTTTTTTCTCTTTTACTCATGTAAAGATGTAGGACACGTAACAATATATAACATAATATTTTATTACATTAATTTATATGAATGAGTTTATATAAAAAATTGTTAACTTGTAATACTTTTTTTTATTATTAATTATTATTATTTATTTTTAGTTGTTGGAATTTACTATAAAATAAAATTATAATTTTCAAAACTAGAAATTGGGAGTTAAATTAAATTTTAACAACTTATTAACATTCTGAGGTATAAAAATTTTGCTTAACCTCAAACATGTTATTCCCTATATATAATTGAATTAATACTACCTAACCGACCCGTAATCTCTTAACTAGTAATTCAATAACCATGGTTAACATAACAAATATCTAAAATTCATCTCCATCGATCGTTTTCAAAATGATAGATCAAGAATTTATTGATTTAAATAAATAAATAAATAAAGCTCCCACTTCACACAAAGAAGATATTTTATTTTTCCCTCTCTTTTGAACAGAAAGAGGCTAGCTAGGTCAATTAATATATACGATGAGCATTACACGTGAAGAAGAAATTTATAAATTATAAATATAAAAAAAAAAAAAGGGGAATATCGGAGAAGATGAAAGTGGACAACCTGGTCAAGTCGTGTGAAGAAAATCAAAAAGTGATATAGACATTTTGCCATTTTAGTTTTAATGATGGACAACACAAATACCCCACAAGCTTCGAATCTAGGAGACATTTTGATGCAAATGCATCGCCCTCGAGATCATGCTTTTCTGTTTTTAATTGTGTGGGTATCAATTAATTCTGAAATTTCTTTTTTATTGTAATTTCTAGCCTTAATTTGACATTAAAACCCAACACATCATATGAATCAACATATACTTGTGTTTCGTGCTTGCTTGTGTGTTATTTTTGGCTACCTAGCTAGCTTACCTAATTTCTATAATGGGAAGTCATTTAAATTCTTCAAATTTGACAACTAAATTGTACAACAATATAATATTTTCATACGCATAATCATACATTGTTTAGACAAATGAAACTCACTTTTTCCACAATTGTTTACTTTTTCTGAAAAAGTAAGACTTTTTTTTTTTTTTTTTTCTTTATCGTTGTACAATACTATTATTTAATTTAAAATTATGTCATAAATATAATATTAGCATATGAATTTTATGTTATAAAATATAATAATTTTAAATTTAATAATAATGTATTTGTATATTAATGTAATATAATTTTTTTAATATGTAATATAATTGAATAATGACATAACAATATTATGGGTTGTTTAACTTAATCTAAAACAGAGTTACATTTAGGTGAGACAAGTGTGCATGTTTCTTTAATAATACATGTGTGTATATGTCTCTCTCTCTCTCTCTCTCTCTCTCTCTATATATATATATATATATATATATATACACACCTGTACATATGTGTCTATATATATATATATGGGTTAAGCTAATATCAATTTACTAATTAAGTTCCCCACATGTAATGATGTTTAGCTAATTATACAAGCATAACCGCATTAATCTCTAACACAAATCGTGTTACGCGATCGAAAATGAAAGCATATATAGTGTCAAAGAATTTAATTAGGGATATGTGTTTTTCACAAAGCTACATAATATAAAACTCATTTCCTGAATCTTCTTAATATTATATATTATTAAATATCTATATACTCCAGTATTCGTGTCAAGGAGGAGAGATCTAGGCAAATAATAATAATATTAATTATGATCAGTACTATATATATATATAGTTGCATCTGATCGCAACTCTTACGTGTCTTAAAACCCTGTATTCGTGTAATAGCTGTAAGACTCTAATTATGAAAAGGTTATCTGGATAAGATAAGATTATATGATATTTTATATATTATGATAAAAAAGATTAGAAATTAAAGAAAAGAGAACTAAAAAGCTAGGTTGCTAGCTAATATTTATTGCAGCAGTGTCATTTTCCGTAATGGACAAAGTGCTGAGTTCCTTCCTAGCAGCATTAGCTTTTTGATTGTAACTCTTACCTGCTTTCAGAACTCTCATTATCTTTCTTCAATATTTGTTATTAATATTAATTAGTGCTGAGGAAGAAGACCCATTGTTTTATTTTTAGAATATTCATTCTTTTGCTTTCATTGGTCAGTTGGTGAGTTTCTGTCAATCTGTTAATTAGATGATTGATTTATTGTTATTCATATGCAATGCTTTCAACTTTCAACCGGACTGTTTGGGGCACTTACAACCAGAAAGTGTTTTGTATGCAAATCAAATGAAAGTGCTTTTTTGGAGGAAAAAAGGTTGTTCTCTCATCAAATTTTCTATTTAATTTAGTCATATGTATAAGTGGACAGTGTATTAGTTTGCATAAATACTTATATTATGAAATTTGATCCGAAAGGGTAAGATTTTAGGATATATTCCTTTCTAGGAAGTGCTTTTTGCGTTTTTATTAATACCCATTTTGGTTAGAAAGAAGCTAAAAAGACTACAGTTCTAAATGAGAATAACCACCCAATATTTTCAAATTCTAATGACACCTTACAAAGTAGGTTGCAAAAAATCACATTGATAGTATCGAAACCACTCCCAAATCCATCAATATTATTATTACTACTCTTTTTTAAAATTTTTTAAATATTTACTAGAAATATTTGGGTTTAAACAACCTTTTTCTAGAAGTTCTGTTTGTGTCATTAATTAATTAATTCCACCTAAAAATCTTTCACGTCATACTAATATGAAAAAAAAAAAAAAAAAAAAGAATGCTGGTCTTTTTTACTTATTTATTATTTATTTATTTCAGCTCTCTGTAGAGGTCAATAATTTGACATAAAATAAAGATAATATAGTAATTTCAGAGAGAGAGGAGGATTTCATTTGTAGTTGCCTAACTTTAAAACTTTTTCAATCACATTCACACCAAATGCGTGACCGTAACAAAATGGGTTGAATAGTTGCCAAAAACATCCAACCCCGGCCCTCCGCTTTCTTTCTTGTCTTCTATAAATCAAACCCCCCACCCTCAACCCCCAACCCAACTCCTCTTCCTGTATTTTCACATTCTCCCTCCATACCCAAATCTAGCTAGCTAGCTTGCTTGCTCTTCTTCTTCTTTCTTCTTCATATTTTAACTTCCAAGCCGGTCCAAGTTTTCTTGATTAGTGCAGGTGGAGAGTTCCAAAGGGATCGCATTGATCTGATGGCATAAAATTATACATACATATATGCTTCTTATTCGATTGATTCAGTTCGATTTTATTGATCGATTTTGTTTCTTATTAGATCATGCGATCCCTTAGGAATTTCCCATCAATAGCTCTAAACTTACTCCTGCCGCTGCTGGTAAGTAAATATAATTATATACTATTATTACAGATATATATTGACTAATTATTCTTCATTTTGAGTTTCATGGATATCATTTTGGCTTTTTTCTTCCTGTAAAAGCTATTTGTCGTTAACAGGAAAAGTTCCTTGGAGTTATGTTATGAGTTATAAGCATAAAATTAATAATGAATATACAGTTAATTTCCTGGAGAACTTTTACACACGTATATACAGGAGAGATTCTACAGGAAGGATTATAATAATCTTTTGGGATTAATATATAGATATATATGTTAAGAGTCAATCAATAGACCTGTGTGGCTGCAGTGTCATATAATTTAATTTATTGCAGTGGGTAATATCATTATCAATTACAATATGCTTTTAATTAGTCGATATATATTTTTAATTAATTCTATGGATAATACTTTTCTAACATATCTATCTATCATGGTCTGGTTTGCTCGGTAAGATTTCTCTCAGATTTCATCAGGATGGATCTATTAATTAGAGGTTTCCCAATTACCAATTTTAACCAGTTTTGCTTTCTAGCTTTTACAATCACCAATGGGATTTACAATTTTTCTTCAAATCTGCTACTTTTCCATTCTTATAATTAATGAAGTACTGCTTTACTTTGACATTCCATTGATATTTGGTTCTTTACAATAAAATAATAATAGTAGTTATAATTTCTCAGTTTTAATTTGTTATATAATTTATAATATGCTTTAACTTCAAAACCTAGGATTTTGTGAGTGTTGATGTAATTACAAATTATAGATAATTCTCGGTCCTAGTTAACTTTATGCTCTCTTAACTAGTTCTGTTCAATTTTTTAGTTAGCTTTGTATCTTTTAGGACTGTTTAATCCCAAATCTACACACCCTTTATGCTTAGATTAATTCATCCTATGTCATGTTTAACCAATATATATATATATATATATCTTAATTAATATGTAGGGTTAAAAAAATTTAAGAGTGTAATAGTGGAGGGCAGAGTCACAGGCACAGATATATTAAAGACGGAGATTTTAATTTACAGGCAGAAATATCCAAGATATTGTTCGACAAACTGTAGGGCGAAAAATCCAATATGTAAACTAATTCAGTGGCAAATTATTAACCCAAGTCCCCGGCTGCCCTTTTTCATTTTGCAATAATTTACACTCTTTTCATTTTGCAGCTGGTTTTATATGTACATATCTATGTCTTTACCTGTGAGCCTGGCTGGCAATTGAGAATTCGAAACTCATCAATCAGAAAAAGAAAAAGAAAAAAAAAATAGGTTTCAGAGTTTTAAAAAACTCCATGAAAAACAGATTGCAAAAATTAATGCAATCGACATATTACGAATCATCAAGAGGTGTAGAACTTTATGAACAAGGCGCACGCGAAGAAAATTAATACTGTTGAATACACATCATTATTTGACAAGTAGTGCTTTGCTTTGGAACCCATCACCATTAGGCCTAATTAAACGGTTGAAATTCCAATTCAAGTTTTTCCTTGCGACAATATTACAAGCTGTGTTGAAACTCAAATCATTAATATTTTGATCTTGAAGTTTTCATAGATAAAAAAAAAAAAAAAAAAAAAAAAATTTTTATCATATATGAGTTAATTGTTAAAGAATTACTAATTAATACACATTTATGATACCTAATGATCCGTATTTAAAATTCTAAACCATGACGGTAGCCACTGATTGATTAATTAGATATTTGAATTTTTTTTATTTAACGAAATCTTTTTAATTTCGAATTTGCTAGAAATTAAATTCTTGATTTCAGTCTTTTAGCCTTAAAACGAATAAGTGTTAGATAAAATAATTTATCTCTGCTTGTGAGTATTATTCCCTTATTAAATAAATTTATATGAATATTATTACTGTCCTTCTAAAAATTTTTTTAAAAAATTATTTTCGTTATTTATTATATTGAAATATTAATTTACTTCATAATTGATTTCCATTGTTTCTCTTCTTCGTTATTCCTACTAAATATAAATCTAATGTTATAAAGTTTATAATTTTGCCACGATCAAGATTTCCTTTTTTTTTATATTTTTGGAGTCCACAATCAAGGTCCTCAATTTTCTAGTTTATTAATCGAGTAAAATTTGATGATCTATTTTACAGGTTAGTCTACAAAGCTCACTTAAATTATTTTAATATGCTTTTCATAAATATATATATATATATATATTTCATTACTCTTTTATCAATATCTACATCGTTGAAACGCAAAAAAAAAAAAAAAATAAAAAATTAGATTTTTCTTTTGCATATTCACAATTAAGAATATCTTTATGCAAGTCCACAACCAAGCTCAAATAGTCTTTAAGTCTTTCAAAAAATAAAAATTCTTTTTTTATTTATTTTTTTATACAAGCCCACGTCCAAAATTTCTTTATGTAACTCCACAACCAAGACTCATCAACTTAATTAATGCTAAGTTTAATCACATTTGACGAACTTTAATTTTGTCAATTTAATCTAGAAAGCTCTCTTAAAATTTAAATAAAATATTTCTTTACATAAAAAAATAAAATACATTCATAGATACATATTTAATATCCCTCGTATTTATTTATTGGATTAGAGCATAAGGCCCATTTTGCAAATCAAACCATATACATAAAGTTTGTTAGGGCTCAACCCATTTGACGCTTTTTTATTATAACTACTGTTTTGGTTGCATTTAGTTTGTGCGAAAATAGGTTTTAAAGTCAATTCCCACCTTCTCAGAGGAGTTTTTTTTTATTTTTATATATTTTACTCTGCTTCAACAGAAAGAGGGCAGCATCATATTAATCCAAACCAGAATTAAACTTGAGAAAGAAAGTAATTAATGAAGAAAACGAACGTACTGAACAACCTAGTCAAGTGCCCGGTGTAAAGTTCCCATTTAAATAATACCCTACAGCCTTCAAATGTAGAAGATATTTAGGGGTCGGTAAAATACCCACAATTAAACTCACGATTTAGTTTGCGTTTTGAGTTTATTTGAATTAGCTTGGATTAAATTATGACTTACAAGTTAAATTGGGTTAAATTTCTCAAATTCATTGGGTTGGGTTAGATGCTATCTTGGTAAGAAAATTATTGATGTGTCTCTTAAGTTTTATTTCATTTTTTCTCTTATTTTATACTTTGTATTTTTTTTTATCAGCTTCCTAAATTTGAAACACTATCGGTGAGAATTCCGAAATATATTACATTGGAAGATTTCAAGTCAAAATGCATTACTTGAACTATTTTCATCTTAATAATTATTGACTTGTATTTAGAATTAAATTTTAATCTTGTACTAATTATAGGAAAAGAATGTAAGTTTTGAGCCTAATTAAGCGCAAATCTAACTCCTCAAACACTAAATCAATTTTAATTATTTGATTTATGGGACTAATTTTTTTTTTTTTTGGAAATATTACAATTACAAACTACCAATATTATATTGGAATACTACCGAAAATTTGTGATATCTACCCTCCCTTTATGGAGGGAAGTCTATCCATATTCAAATATGATGGACCTCATATATATATATATATAGTGGGTGTATTTTTTAGAATTAGGACGGGAGAGAAGTCTACCAACACTCAAATATGATAGGCCCCACATATATAGTGAGTATATTTTTTATAACTGGGAAATGAGACTTGTTGGCTGCAAATGGAGTCCAGCCTTCCCTTACCATTCGGGCAATATTACTGGGACCAAATTGCATTACCTAAACAACTCTAACCTAATTCAGTTCACTAAATTAAATTGTGCCAACCTCTATTTATATACTACCTTACTATTAATATAATATAATTAAATAAACTCTTAAAATTTGATAAATAAAAACTAAGATAGTACGCAAATTAGAAAATCAAATTAACCCTATTTCAATAATATTGAGCCAACGCGTGTACAATTATAAGTATTACTTACAAGATCATAAATTTGCCTTCTACTTGACGACACTGTCATATTTATCCATAAAATCATCCTAATTCAATTATAATAGAGTAGGTTCCTACAAATCGTAGCCTAACATTCTTATTAAGAGCCTAAGTGAAATTACTGTTATAAAAAGGTAAAAGTGATTTTAAGTAACTAAATATTATTTAGGTGTTTAGAAAAATTTTCTTAGAATCACTTTTAACAAAATCACCTCAAATTTTGAAAAGTAGAAAAAAAAAATTACTTTTTTAGAATTTGGTTTTAAAAAATAATTTTATTTATAATTATAATACAAAATAGTAAAAAACTCAAAATTAACCCTAAAATAATTATTAAATTTTAACTTTAATTATAAAATAAAATAGTTAAAACTCAAACATTCTTTTTATTAGTTATTACCTTTTTCAAAAAATATAAGTAAAAGTTCCATAATTTTTTGTTGTAAATTATTTTAAGGTATACTTTGTATGTGTGCTTAGAGAAAGACACCTACTTAAATTAATTTTTATTCATTGCTATTTATTATGTACATTTTAGTATCTAGTATTACTGCAATATTTTAACTGTAAAATTGACCAAATAAATGCTGAAAACTACTTTTAAAAAATCCACAACACTTTTGACAATAAAATTTACCTTGATTTTTTTTTTTAAAATTGATTATTTTTACAATAAAGTAGAAGTAAATTATTTTAATATCTATAAAAAATTTTAACTGGCCCTAAGTTGGCAATTATTTTAACCCTAAATATGAGATCATAATATCTTGACTATTATAAATTCATTTAGTATCACTTATACCTAATATCCAAATATTCAATTCAACGGGGTGAATTGTTAGGTAAACAAAATTGTCTTATTTATGAACTCAAAAATCACCATTATTTTACAAGTTAATACAAGAAGATTCAACAATTCCCTTAAAATTGTCAAGCCAACAAGAGAAAGATTAGCAGACTTTAGACCTAATAGTTTAACAATACGAGTACAAATGATGAAATAAACAATAAGAATTATAGTCATTGTCAAGGACTTTAAAAAAGATGAACTTCAAAATTGCATGGTGTTCTACGTAGATTTGGGACCATTAATTAAGTTTTAACTTAAATAGTAAGAGTTAGTTTGGATTGTTATGCATTTTAAAATAATTTATTTTTATGTACTAATGAAATAAAATAAAATAAAATGATAAAAAAATATTTTGTTTTTAAGTATTTCATTTCTTTTGAAAATTAATAACTATTTTATGGTTAATTTTAGGTTTTTATAATTTTCTATGAGTATATTTGGTATTATATTTAAAAATAAAATTATTTTTTAAAATTAGATTTTAAAAAATAACTTTTCTCCTACTTCTCAAATTCTGTTGTAAGATTGGGTGATTTTATTGAAAGTAATTTTAAAAAGATTTTATCAAACATTTAAAATAACTTTTAGTGATTTAAAATCACTTTTACATCTTTTAATAACAATTTCAAAGTATCCCTAACAACTGATGAATTTAAATTTAAAAAATAGATAATAGAATCCTAAACAAAGGGAATTGCTTAACTTCAAAGCAAGTACTAGGATGGACTAATATCTAACTATATATCGACCGTAGTTCAAGTCCTAACAAGACATACAACTTTCACTTTCATATTCAAGTTTTCAAGCATGCCCCGCAATTGACGCAAGAAGATTAATAGTCCAAGTACGGGATTGACTTTAGCTGACTTCAAGCAAAGTTTTCAACTTGTTGAAGTGATTAACTAGTCTCCTTAATTCACTGCTTAAAGGTGGTGATGGAGGTTCCCTTAGTCTTCGATCTTGGTCTCCAGAGAAGCAGGAAGGTGTTGAAATTTAATGATATTAAACGGGCTTTAATTGCAATATTTATTCTACGTTGACAAGTTATACATAGGAACTAAAGTTGCTTTTGGTAACTAATTATTATGCCGCCATTAATTCCGTGTTCAAATTTCTCGGCTCCCATCCCACACGATTAACGACAAGAAATTATCTTGCCAAGACTTGGAATATTTGAATGGAATGGAGTACTAAGCACAAATTTCAAACAATCTGTAGCACCTTTAACTGGTTGGTTTACGCTTGTGATTCCAAATATTACAAATTTAGAATATATATATATATATATATATAATGTATATTTGTGTGCTTGCTAGAAGAATATTTCAAACTTTTTAATGGTAATTTTCAAAAAAAAAAAAAGAAAAAAAGGACATTAACCTAAGTTACATATATTTACATTTAACCAAAATTAAACTTATAAACAAGAGTCCTTTTGTAATATAAAACCCCATTGTTTAAAATATGATCACCAATTTCTGGGAGTTTCCTCAAAGTTTCCTAGGGCTCTGCTGGGCCCCGATCAGACAATGGCATTTTGTCCATTCTAAAGACTCGTGCTTCTCATTGAAAGATCAAAAATCCAGGACAAAAAATAAGATGTGGGCAGCTCAAGAAATGAATGTGAACTCATAGCATACACTCAAGAATGTGATCGATCAAACGCTGATTACCCGAATGGCAGGTAAGAAAAATGAGGAAAGAGATAAAGAGAAAGCAATGTAACATGCAGACATTTGTCATTTGCTCGATGGTGTAGTGTTCAATCATTCATGAAAAATTGGAGCTCAGTGGCTTGGGGCTCGGGGGGCAATGGAGAAAGCTTCTGTCCCAATTCATAAAATTAATTAATTAAGGCTACGTCACAATTGCGCCATTAACTAAAGCTTATATAATAAAGGCGTCAATTTAGCTAATTCTTTAGTCGTTAGAAGTTCGTTAATTTCGCACCGAAGACTTGAAATAGAATTATGGTTTCCACTCACAGGAAATCAATTTCAAAGCTAGCTTGTGGGTAAATTAGCCCTTTAGTTCTTCTTCTAGAATGATTTCCTGATAAAGTTTTATGTATATAAATTAATTAATTTTTAAAAAAAATATATTTTTTAAATTTCTTAAGGAATATAAGATTAAATTTCATTTACAAGAATTTTTTTTTTTTTTTTTTTTATTTATGTAATTTCTTTTAAAAAAAAAAAACCTTACGTCATTTAAGCAATTCCATCCATCAATCAATCAATCAACCACACTCTACATTAATTACGTACATAATTCAATTACGTACTTTAAGCGTGATCTTGCCGAAATCATGGGTATAGAATATGTATTTAGGAGCTGGACCCGTCAGCAAATTAAGAATTTCAAATTAGGGGACTTTGATACAATTTTAAAACCTGAGAATTTTTCATAATTTTACCCTATATATATATATATATATTTATATATATATTATGCATATTCAAGCATTCGATCGGCACTGATAGCGGCAGTCTTTTAACAAGTAGTTAAGCGAGTTACATGTTTTGCCAACAACAAACCTACCAGACAAGGCAAGCATGCATGCCCCTGTGGGCTCAAATAATAGACCAAACCGTTGCTAAAATCTAAGTCAAAAATATGGTTTCTTGTCTGTCAGAACACGTTGCAGAGTCCTCTATTTCTTCTTTGATTTTTAGTGCTAGCTACAGTGTCAGTGCCCATAGGAAAACAAGTATATAAATTGCCCTTACCCACCCGTGAATCTTCACAACACATTCCTAATAAGAGAGCTTTAGCCTATTTACCACCTTTCTTTTCTTCATACTAGAACTATGGTTATGGCTTCCGATTCTAGCTTAAAGATGTTGGCTATGTTGGCTCTTGCAATTGCGATCTTCGTCCAAGGCACTCTAGGTGAGTGAAATGAAGGAAAAAATCTTAATCTTTATAATTTCCCCATATATTTTATATGTCATCAAACTCTTTTTTCTTCTTTAATTTGGTGTTAAATATTGCGTGTACTAAATTTCTCTTCAATCTTAATGTGAAACAAAAATTATTCTCGAGCATAATTACATTATATCCGAGTCAAAAACTAAATGAAGTATTTCATGGTAACACCACTCAACCGATCTGTTTTGTTAGTTAAATTAGCGCCTTACTATTTAAAACCATAAACTTGATGGTCTTGTTGCAGGTGAAATAGCATGTGAAAACCTTGACCAAGAAGCATGCGCCTTTGCGGTATCAGCCTCAGGAAAGCGGTGTGTGCTGGAGAAGAAAGTCAAGAGGAGCGGAGAGGAAGCATACACATGCAAGACTTCTGAAATTGAGGCAGAAAAATTAAAGAACTGGACTGAAACAGACCAGTGTATCGAATCCTGTGGCCTTGACAGAAAATCCCTCGGAATCTCATCCGACTCTCTCCTCGAGTCTAGCTTCACCCAAAAACTCTGCTCTCCTCAGTGCTACCAAAGCTGCCCCAACATCGTCGATCTCTACTTCAACCTCGCTGCTGGTGAAGGTAAAAGAAAATTCCTCAGCACGTGTTGGTTTTATATATATATATATATATATATGGAGGGAGGTTAAATTTTCTCCTCTGAATTATTTTGCAGGTGTGTTTCTTCCGAAATTATGTGAAACACAAGGAGCAAATGCAAGGAGAAGAATGTCTGAGATCAGAAGCTCTGGTTTTGTTGCACCAGGACCAATCGTTTCCGTTTCCGTGAAGTCTTTGGCTGCACCATTGGCTGCGCCAGCAATGGCACCTTATTAATCAACCTGCTGCTTGCTTGATATATATATATATATATATATATATATATATATATAACTAAATAGTACATGTAGCAGCACTTCATAATAATGAAATTGCACCAGAGATTTTAGCGGCCCAGCTTGAGTGCGACATCGTTTTGGTGTATGCATGCAAGTGATCATGAGCATGTTGGGGCGTTGAGATCAATAAGGCTTTGCTTTGCATTGGGATGCTACATTAATTACATCTACGCTTATGTATACTTGGATTCATGCATATGGTTTAACAAGGCTGTATGTTTGCCCTCCTGTAGTTTAATATTTATCTTAATTTGTTTGAGTGGAAATTTACAAAAGGATTCAAGGGATGAATTAATTCATCATGTTTCGGCCCTGAAATGAATATGGTTATTGAAATTACTCAAGATCAGAAAAATGAAATTAATGAACATAATATATATAAAAAAGAAAGAAACAGTTGAGAGGAGGTTACTGTCTATTTTCAAACTAAAATGGTTGCCAGGAATTGCCAGTAATTAAGGAAAGGCGAGGGAAATCCTCCCGAAAAAATATACATAATTAATGTCGTTTCCACTAATTAAGCATACGATGTATTATCAGATATTATTGGGTTGGGGTGAAAATGAAATAAAATAAAACGATTAACATTTTCATCTAATTGATTTTTTATATTTAATAAATATATATAGTATCTATTATTGTTTCATATTTAATTACTGATTTTTTTTTTCTTTTTGGCCGTCCAATTTTGGAGACTGAAATAAGATTGCCTAAGTTTTCTTTTTTTTTTTTTAATCTAAATATATATTTTCTATAGACGTCATGAAATTATTTCTAACAAACTAACATATTGTACGTGTAGCATATATATATATATATATATATATAACATCAAAAATAAAAGAAAAAAAATAATAGAAATTTATCAATGATAATACAACATTTGATAAAGGTAAACTAAGAACAAGTACAATATAACAGTTAATTTTTATTGAAATATTTTCCTTCCTTTTAACTATAACGTTTTTGCTTGATCTTTCAACTGTAATGCATTAATCAACGATAATTTCAATTTTCAAATATATGGAAAAATACATATATATGCTCAGAATGAGATTTTGATTTTTAAATTTTGAAATAAATATAAATATATTTTTTTTTTGGTGGGCTATCTGATAAGTTGGGCCCCATACAGCTGGGAAGGCTGTAGAAAAAAGAGCTATGCACAAATACAACATAACAGGTCAATCAATTTGTGTATAGTTAAGTTGAGCATGAAGCTGCTCAAGCACATTCATTCACCACGTAATGTTAGTTTCAGCTCTGGTAAACAAATTAATTAGGAAAGATAATGACGTGTCAGCAGGAGCTTCACAAATTTCAAGCAAGAATTGATAACTTACATGGTTTTAACTCAAGATTCTAAATTTTGGATTAAGAAATAATATTAATAGTAAATTAATGTAAATTTTGACAGCTCTATTTATAAAATGTTAATTTAATTTTAAGATGATTCAAATTCGGAGAGATAAAGATCCAAGAGTGTTAAAAAAATTGATCTAATATTAAATGTAAATTTTGCTCACTTTTGAGTTACTTAACTAAAAAGCTAAAATGATTAGATAAAATAATAAAGAAAAAAATATCCGTATTATTATACTGGACTCTTCCCGAATAAATTAGCAACTGTTTAATTGTTACATTAGGATTTAGATCAGCAAAAACCTAGCTTGCTTATCACATTAGTCTTAAAATATTCATTTTTTAATCTAAAATGAATAGATAAAAAAAAATAAAGAAAAAATTTCCGTATTATTATAAATATGAATTAAGTCTTAAAATATTGGACTCTTCCCCGAAAAAACTAGCAATTGTTTAATTGTTAAATTAGATCAGCAAAAACCTAGTTTGCTGATCACATTAAATTTCATATATAGATTAAAATTGCTCCGTATGCATTTTAATACGTGTGCAAATAGTATAATAATAGATTTTAAGATGTCATCATTAGTTGACTGTAAGATTTGAAATTTTAAGCGATTAAATACTAATTAATATGTATTTTAAAGAAATATTAATTTTTATGAAGAGATTAATAAATAAACCGGATATTGTATTTTACCCATTAACTTTTAAAGAAAAGCAACTCAGCTCAAGAGATTTTAGCTTGCATGAAAAATTTCCTGACTTTTAAATAAATGGAAAATATCCTTAATTTTAGTAAAACTAGAAATATATCTCTAAAATAATTATTTTTATTTTAAATTAAAATTTTTTTATCCCTAAACTATTAGAAAACATATAAAATGAGTATATTATCCTTATTTTTATTTTGTAATAATCAACAAATCTTATTCTAATATGAAATATTGACAAATATTACTTTAATGTTTAAGTTAATAGGCAGGTACTTTTTAATATTTAGAGAAAAACAAATATCCTATGGTATTTAAGTAAAATAGACAAATGCTCTCCTTTACTTTTATTGTTGTCAATTGATCGAGAGATGAACTTGCTAAGGGCCACTAATTTACCTGTTAGGCTTTGCACCTCATTCAGTGTTCTTGGTGATTTCATATCGATTACGACTTTAATCTTCTAGAAATTTACTTCAATTCTCCTTTTGCTAATCACGTATCTTAGAAATTTTATTGAGTTGTCCAAAGGAACACTTCTATGAGTTGAGCCTTATCTAATACTTCCTTAACTGGTAAAATGTGTAGGCCAAACGATGGATGTGGTCCAAGATATTGGATGACTTAGTTATCATGTCATCCACATAAACTTTCATTGTCTTTCTAATCAATAACTTAAACACGTTTTTGACAAGTCTTTGATATATTACTCCAACATTTTTTAATTCGAAAAGCATGACTCTATAATAATACAAATCTTGATCTGAGTATAAAGTTGTTTTCTTATCTGAACGGCATGACTTTATAATAATACAAACCTTAATTTAAGCATAAAGTTGTCTTCTCTTTATCTACTTTATGCAACCTAATTAGATTATATCTTGATATGACATTTATGAAACCAATCGTGACATTCACCAACTGGTCTATTTTCAGTAATAGAAAGTTATCTTTTGAACACATCTTATTAAGTCAGTGAAATCCACGCACATCTGTCATTTTCTATTCGATTTTTTTTAATCATTAGTACAATCACTATCTATTCTGGATACCTCTGATGAAATTGGGTTTTAATAGTTTATCCACCTCCTCATGTATTATGTTGTACATCTCTTGATTAAAAATTTATCTTTTTGTTTGACAGATCCGGTTTTAGGGTTCATAAATAAATGATGGCTTATGACTTTTAGGTTGATCTCGGGCATGTCTTTGTGGACCAAGTGAAGACATCAGCATTGTCTCTAAAGAATGCAATTAATTTATTTTCTCCTCTATAACTAATTGCACTCCTACCTTTACAACATTTATCAAGCCTTCGGGGAGATAGGTATCATTGCAGGGTGGCTTTTTGAAGCCATTTATTATTGGTTCTTCAGTTATGATGCAAAATGTCTTCCTAAACAGCATTCAATAACAACTTTGGGCTTTTTTTTAATTTTCTCGTATGACTCCAATTTTGTTATTGGTCCTAAACTTCATTTTGTGGCAATGGATAGACTACTATGTTAGTGCTTTTCAAGAATGATTTACCCATCAAAATTTTGTAGAGGATCTGATTATCCACCACCAGAAAATCGATTGTCTTAATCTTAACATATGGACTCTTATCATGGTCACGAGTAACCTAACTTTGTCTATCGATATCTCATGACCATTGCCAAATCCATAGAGAGACATTTGGACTAGTACCAATTCAAGCTGTTGGAACCCTAACTCATCTAACATTCTCTTGAACATGATGTATGTCTTGAATAATTTTTTCGAACATTGTTTGAATCTCTAGTAAAGGTCAACCTCCTATGTTTACCATGGCTCCTCTGTTTTCTCACGAAGTTCTTAATTCACTTTCTTTCTACTTCCAACATCTTTTCCAAACGGAAAATATCCGGATTTCCATGGCTTTCTTCTATTTCTGTCATCATTTCTTTTTATTTTTATGCTTTTTGTTCGATGACTAATTTTTCACAAACGGTGCTTATTGTTAATATTAAATTTTATTATCTAATACCAACTAGTAAAATTTTTAAGTTTGTACAAAAAAAAAAAAAAAAGCCTCCTCCTCTCATCTTTTATCTTTATCTTTTTCTTTATCTTTTATACTAATCCATCTCCGCAAGTATCTGGAAGCACTAATTCTAATCAAACTCAAATAGGAGGTTTCGGGGTTTGAACTCGTTAATTTAATTCCGATGAATAGGGTTGGGCCATTAAGGTAATTCTTCACTGGGCCAAACCTTTGCAAGGAGTATGTGGGCTTTAGTATCTTCAACCGGTTAGTTGTCCATAAGGAATTAGGGGCCTACTCCTTTATATTTTGGGCCTTCTTAGATAAAACCAGCCCAAGTAAGAGTTAATGGGCCAAACAATGTATATTGACAAGACCATTGTAAGACGTATAATCTGTATGAATTATGTATGTCTGTGTGCTTTGCCAGAAGAATTCAAACTTTTTAATGGTAGTCATCAAAAAACAAACATTAACGTAAATTAAATATATTTATATTTAACTAAAATTAAACTTATAGAAAAGAGTCTTTTGTAATATAAAAAAGTGTAAAACAAATTAATATATATATATATATAGCACATGTATTTTGAAATTAGACAGACAAGTAGATAACTACATTAAATCAATAAAGTACTATTATATTATTATATAAGTGTACTACAATAAATATATTCTTTACATCTAAAAAAATATATTTGTAATTGGGGAATTAACACATTCCTCCTTTGAAATGTAGGAAATCTATAAGTAGATAGTAAATACTTTTCTTAAACTATTAGTTCACTAACTCTATTAATTAAAGATAAATAAATATGAAAAAAAATATGTTTTACCTAGTTGCCTACAAATTAATGGTCAACTAACTTTTAATATTGGTCAACTGACGATTTAGAGTAGATATGTGTATATTTTTTCAAATCTTTCACCAAAGTGTACATTTTCAGAAACCTTAAGGAGTTAAGTGTTAATTTTCCCTAAAGAAATTATTGTCAGCAAAATAAAACCCGGTTTAAAATATGATCGCCAATTTCTGGGAGTTTTATCAAATAATCCTCAGGTTCTGCGGCGACCTGATCAGACAATGACATTTCGTCCAGTCTAAAGACTCGTGGCTTCTCATTGAAAGATCAACAATCGAGGACAAAAATAATACGTGGGCAGCTCAAGAAATTGAGTGTGAACTTACAGCTAGGCAATAATTTATTTTAAGCATATACTCAGACCCTGATTACCGCAAAGAGAAAGTAAAGTAACATGGAGACATTTCTCATTTGCTCGATCGGGTAGTATTCAATTATTCATGAAAAATTGGAGCTCACTGCCCTGGGAGGCAAATGGAGAAAGCTTCTGTCCCAAATTCATAAAATTATTTAATTAGTGAATTTAGGCTGCGCCATTAACCGAAGCATTTATACTAAAGGCGTCAATTTAGCTAATTGTGTAGTCGTTAATTTCTCACCGAAGACTTGAAATCAATTGTAGTTTCTACTCAAGAGGAAATCAATTTCAAAACTAGCTTGTGTTTATGTTATCAATGCCAAAAATCAGGTGTATAGAATATGTATTTAGTAGCTGGCCCCGTCAGCAAATTAAGAATTTCAAATTCGGCGACTTTGGTACAATTTTAAAACGTGAGAATTTTTCATAATTTTACCGGGAAAAAAATATTATGTACATTTGTAGAAAACAAGCATTCGATCGGTACCGATAGCGGCAGTCTCTTGACAAGAAAGTTTCTTTGTTTTGCGAACAACAAACCTACCAAGGAACTGCAAACATGTCCCCTGTGGGGTCAAATAATTGCGAAAATCTAAACCAGGACGAACTCTAGGGTTCTTGTCATTCAGCACACCTTGCAAAGTCCTCTGCTTTGTCTTTGCTTTTTAATGCTAGCCACAGTGTCAGTGTCCATCGGAAGACAAGTATATAAGTTGCCCGCCCTTACCCATGAATTTTCACAACACATACCTCGCAAGAGAGCTTTAGCCTATTTACCAACTTTCTTTTCTTCATATTATAACCGTGGTTATGGCTTCCGATTCTAGCTTAAAGATGTTGGCTATGTTGGCTCTTGCAATTGCGATCTTCGCCCAAGGCACTCTAGGTGAGTGAAATGAAGGAAAAAATCTTAATCTCTATAATTTCCCCATATTTTATATGTCATCAAACTCTTTTTTCTTCTTTAATTTGGTGTTAAATATTGCGTGTACTAAATTTCTCTTCAATCTTAATGTGAAACAAAAATTATTCTCGAGCATAATTACATTATATCCGAGTCAAAAACTAAATGAAGTATTTCATGATAACACCACTCAACCGATCTGTTTTGTTAGTTAAATTAGCTCCTTACTATTTAAAACCATAAACTGATGGTCTTGTTGCAGGTGAAATAGCATGTGAAAACCTTGACCAAGAAGCATGCGCATTTGCGGTATCAGCCTCAGGAAAGCGGTGTGTGCTGGAGAAGAAAGTCAAGAGGAGCGGAGAGGAAGCATACACATGCAAGACTTCTGAAATTGAGGCAGAAAAATTAAAGAACTGGATTGAAACAGACCAGTGTATCGAATCCTGTGGCCTTGACAGAAAATCCCTCGGAATCTCATCCGACTCTCTCCTTGAGTCTAGCTTCACCCAAAAACTCTGCTCTCCTCAGTGCTACCAAAGCTGCCCCAACATCATCGATCTCTACTTCAACCTCGCTGCTGGTGAAGGTAAAAGAAAATTCCTCAGGATGTATTGGTTATATATATATATATATATATGGAGGGAGGTTAAATTTTCTCCTCTGAATTATTTTGCAGGTGTGTTTCTTCCGAAATTATGTGAAGCACGAGCAAATGCAAGGAGGAGAATGTCTGAGATCAGGAGCGCTGGTTTTGTTGCATCAGGACCAATCGATTCTGTTTCTGTGAAGTCTGTTTCCGTTAAGTCTGCACCAGAACCAATCGATTCTGTTTCCGTGAAGTCTGTTTCTGTGAAGTCTGCTCCAGGACCCATTGATTCCGTTTCTTTTAAGTCTGTTTCTGCGAAATCTGCACCAAGACCAATTGATTCCGTCTCTGTAAAATCTGCACCATCACCAATCAATTCTGTTTCTGTGAAGTCCGTTTCTGCAAAGTCTACACCAGGACCAATCGATTCTGTTTCTGTGAAGTCCGTTTCTACGAAGTCTACACCAGGACCAATCGATTCCGTTTCTGTGAAGTCTGCACCAGAACCAATCGATTCTGTTTCTGTGAAGTCCGTTTCTGTGAAATCTGCACCAGAACAAATTGACTCCGTTTCTGTGAAGTCCGTATCTACGAAGTCTTCACCAGGACCAGTCGATTCTGTTTCTGTGAAGACTGCACCAGGACCAATTGATTCTGTTTCTGTAAAGTCTGTTTTTACAATGTCTGCACCAGAACCAATCAATTCCGTTTCTGTGAAGTCCGTTTCTGTGAAATCTGCACCAGAACCAATCGATTCCGTTTCTGTGAAGTCCGTTTCTGTGAAATCTGCACCAGAACCAATCGATTCTGTCTCTGTGAAGTCTGCACCAGGACCAATCGATTCTGTTTCTGTGAAGTCTGTTTCTGCGAAATCTGCACCAGGACCAATTGACTCCGTTTCTGTGAAGTCTGCACCAGAACCGATCGATTCTGTTTCTGTGAAGTCTGTTTCTGCTAAATCTGCCCCAGAACCAATTGATTCCGTTTCCGTGAAATCCGTTTCTGTGAAGTCTTCACCAGGACCGGTCGATTCCGTTTCTGTGAAGTCTGTTTCCGCAAAGTCTTCACCATGACCAATCAATTCCATTTCAGTTAAGTCCTCGGCTGCACCTGTTTACTACACCAAAAATGGCATCTTATTAATCCACCTGCTTGTTTGATACCTCTATAACTATATATATATATATATATATATAGAAAATATATTAAGTATATAGTATCTGCAGCATCACTTGATAATAAGGAAATTGTACCAGAGATCTTAGTGGCCGAGTTTGAGTGCGACATCGTTTTGGTATGTGCATGCAAGTTATCTTAAGCTGGTTGGCTGCTAAGATCAATAAGACTTTGCTTACAATTGCGATACTACATTAATTAAAATAAAATATTAATATTTTCATCTAATTGTTTTTTATGTTTAATAAATATAGTATCTATTTTTGTTTCATATTTAATTACTGAAATTTTTTTTCTTTTTGGCGGTCCAATTTTGGAGATTGAAATAAGATTGGCTATTTTTTTTTTTTTTAATCTAAATACGTATTTTCTATAGGCATGTCACGAAAATTTATTTCTAACAAACTAATATTTTGAGTGGCATAAAACAACAAAAGTAAAATAAGAAAAATAATGGAAATTTTATCAATGATAATACAACATTTGATAAAGGTAAACTAGTGAAATATAATATTTGATTGTTATTAAAATATTTTCCGATCTTTAATTTAACTGTAATATTTTTGCTTGATCTTTTAACTATAATACACTAAGCAAAGATAATTTCAATTTTCAAATATATGGAATGAGATTTCGATTTTAAATTATGAAATAAATAAGAATAACTTTTTAGTTTTTGTAGGCTGTCATATAAGTTGGCTAGTATACAACTAGGAAGGCTCTAGTAAAGCGGTCTATCCACAAATACAATATAACAGGTCAATCAATTTGTTCATATTCACCACATAATGATAGTTTCAGCACTGTATACAAATTAATTAAGCAAGATAATGAGTAACTATCAGCTTACATTGTTTTAAATTAAGATTCTAAATTTTAGATTAAGAAATTGTTGATACTAAATATTTTTATCTAATATCAATTAGTGAATTTATTTATACGTAGAGAAAAAGATCCCTTCTGTTTTTATTTTCTCTTTACTTATATATTTTTCTTTTTTTCTTTCAGTTGCATTTCTCACAATTTTAATTGTAATAAAATTTTAAATTAGAAGTTGATAATACGGAGTTTATCTATTTCTTTTGACTGAGTTAGATCCAATAGATAGAAAAGTCATATTCTTCGTTGGTCCCAACTTGCGTGACATAGAGAAAGAAATAAATGTCAACACGATAAGAAGCCCAAAAGACTATGAGGCTCAAAGACTTATGATTTAACAAAAATTAAGGCCTAATAATATTAACAGTAAATGTAAAATTTACAGCTTCATTTGTATAAAATGTTAATTTAATTTTAGGGTGATATAAATTAGAGACATCAAGATTCAAGATAGTGTTAAAAGAATTGATCTCGTATTAAATGTAAATTTTGCTCTCTTTTGAGTTACTTACTTAACTAGAAAGCTAAAATGAATTGATAAAAAAAAAAATAAAGAAAAAATAACAGTATTACTATGAATAAGTCTTAAAATATTGGTCCCCTCAATGAATAAATTAGCAACTACTTAATTGTTACTTTGGATCAGCAAAATCCTAGCTTGCTTATCAAATTAAATTTCATAAAATTGCTCCATATATATTTTAACACGTGTACAAATAGTATAATAATAGATTTTAAGATGTCATTTAGTTGACTATTATCTTTGAAATTTTAAGCACTCAAATACTAATTAATGTACATTCTAAATAAATATTAATTCTTGTAGAGAGAATAATAAATAAAATCATAAACCACATTTTACACAAAATTATCCAAATATTATTTTGTAGTTGAGATGAAATATTGTTATCTTATTTAGTAATGAGTGATGATATATATTTTCTCTTCTTCTTACTTAATGATAATCCACTTATTAATACACTCTTTAAATTGAAAAAATTTTAATATTTAAATAAACTATCAAAAATACTCTTATTCGTTCAATGTCAAGCCAAAAAATATTAAAAAATTGCATAAATAAAATTAAAAGATTTGAATTGTATGCTTTTAAAAGTTTCATTATCTAAAAATACATTTGCACTAGAAAGTAATTACCTTAAAATTTTTAATTAACCTAAAAAAAATAGAGATAAAATCTATGAAAAAATTTCCGCTCTGAGATATAACTAAAATTATTTGTCATTATAAATTATTTTTAAGATGGGAATGATTCTAATTCATCTCTTATTGTAAGGAAAAAATTAAAAACAAATCGCATTCAAATCAAGAAATTTACTTTTTGTAATGATCGAATATGCGTCTCTACCTAAAAAATCTATAAGCAGATGCTTTTTTTTTTTTTTAATCATTTTTTATGGAAGTCCTAGTCATCCAAGGAGCATCATTCTTAATTAAAGTTATTACAAATAACAATTAAATTTATAAATAAGACTTACTTAGCTGTATAGTTAATGACGTTCTGTTTGTTATTTTATTGCTCGATCTCAACGAACACAAGCCTCGTGTCTTCTTCAAAGTACGGAGAAGTCTCTAATTATTAAATTCATTTTGATTCTTTATTTGATGGGTGCTTCCTTCCTTGCTTCGTAATCAAAACATCAATAGAATAAGAGTAGGAGAAACCCTAATAATTCTTTAAAAAAAAAATTAAAAATTATAGAATTTAATTTTTTTATAGATACCGTTCAGTGTTAATTTAAATGTTAATTAGCAATTTAGCTTTGCTTGCCCTCGTGCTTATAGTTATTCAATTAAATAATTATATAAGGAAATATGATTTCGTTCAAAAATTTTAGTGATTTTACAAATTTGACTATAATTTCACTTTGGCGTATGATCTTTTTGTTCTTTGGAGTTAATGAGACGCCGTTAATTCCCATGTAATCAACTCAAAACGCCGCGAAAAAGAAAAAAAAATCGAAGGTCACTTGTAGCTGTCTTTTCAATGCAAAAAATTATAATTATGTTTTTATTTACTTATTTTTTAAAGGAATTTGTAAATACAAGTATACAACCTTATGATCAATATTATTAACATTTGCGGTTTACTATTTTTTTTTAATGAAATTGTATTCATCAAAAATTTAATTTATATCTTGAATACAACAACAAAAATAAATAAATTAGTAATTTAATGTATTATTTTGAATTCGAAGTCCGAGAGGAAGCAAAATTGTGTTGTCCCTCCGTCACCTGTTGGAAAATTGAAATCCCCAACCTGTGCGGCACCTAATCAGCTGATGGGTAAAACCGAAATAGGCAAGCCTTCCAAAACCAAGATCAAGGTGAGATGCTTGTGTGTGAACTGAGTAGCATGAGATCACTGCCCAGTATGAGTGCAAATCAGGTGCAATAGCAAGAGAGGAAGTGCAGAACGTGAGAGAAAGAGTAGAAAAATGAGAGAGAATTCTTCATTCCATCAAACAAACAATACACACATATATATTTACATTTGAGTGGTTAGGATTGCCTCTCACAATGCACTAACAAGGGCTGAGATTGGATCACAGTGTTTTGCATTAAAACAAGCCAAAATATCCCATCTAACTCCCACTAACTCGTTTGGGCTCATTGGGCATGAACAGTGCCCGAGCTACAGTGCACGCCCAACCCACTGCCTTGCTTTCTGCCCAGCTGAATGAGGAAAGGTGTGGCTAGCATTTTACTTTCTGCCTCAGTGGAAATCTCAGCCAACACTCCCACTGTGGTTGTGAACAACCCCGCTCATGTATACGGGGCAACGCCCAACGCTCGTGGATGAAGCTCGCGGGCTCGGGGAGTTACCATTCGTGGTGGCGGCACGTGACATCCTCCCCCACCGAAATCCTTGACGCCCTCGTCAAGCCTCCTCAATTTGTACTCTTCCACTTGGTTCCGAAATTGCCACAAGTCCGCTTCTTTCTCCCAACTAACCTCACTATCCGGGAGGTTCTTCCATTTCACCAAGAATTCCGAGTACTTTGGTATTCCTCTTCGACGGATAACCCGATCAGTAAGTATCTCAGCCATCTCGCGATCGTAGGAGGTTATGGTAGCGGGTGGTGCTCGGTGTGATTCCCCTCGTTTCGGATCTTCCGCGTCTCCATGATAGGGCTTCAACGAACTCACATGGAAGACCGGATGGATTCGGAGCTTCGGTGGCAGCTCGACTCGATACGACACTTTCCTGACCTTCTTGAGGATACGGTAAGGTCCCTCGTATCTCCGTACCAACCCTTTGTGCACTGACTGGTAGGCCTTGAACTGTTGAGTCGGTAGCTTCACCATGACAAGGTCGCCGGATTGGAACTCTAACGGCTTGCGACCCTTGTCTGCCCATTTCTTCATCTTCTTGGATGCTTTGTCCAAGTAAACTTTGGCGACGTCGAGCTGTTCTTGCCAACCTTTCACCCATTTATACGCTGAGGGGTTCGGACCCGTATAGCCTTTCACCAAAGATTGCGGCGTGTGGGGTTGTCGACCTGTCACTATCTCGAACGGGCTATGCTGCGTCGCTTCGGTTCGCTGCAAGTTGTATGAAAACTGAGCCACATCCAGCAACTTCACCCAATCTCGCTGATTAGCACTGACAAAATGTCTCAAGTGCTCTCAACCCTCTCGGTTTGTCCGTCGGTTTGTGGATGAAAGTCTAAAAGCGCAGCTTGAACACTCTTTCCAAAACTCCCGTCTCAAGTTTCCTCACTTTGGAATGAAAATATGGTTCCCGACAGTGTAAAGAGCATGCCATTTTCTGCCCAAAACCGTCTTGTCTTGCCCTCTTGGGCTAAAAAATTCCATGAGACTCTTAGCAAAGGGATCATGGGTTAAGCCTTCTTTAACACGCTCCAATATGTTGCATTCCGGTCGGCTGATGGAAGTGAACTCTGATTTCCAGCCGACTTCAGCGCACCCGTCCCCCGGCTTATACTCCCCATGACATAATCAAAACTCTTGCGCCAAAAAGTCTTGCCATCGGGCTTGCTTGGGACTAAGCTTTTTCTGATTTTGAAAGTAGCTCGTTGCAATATTATCGGTCTTGATCACAAACTTTTTCGTAGCTCCCCCAAGCGTCCCCCAAGTAAGTAATGCCGCCATACTCGTAAGCAGTGGATGATTGCTGTCATCTCTTTATCATGCACAGGATACCGCCGCTCCGTATCATTGAGCTTGCGACTTTCATAGGCAATAGGGTGAGAATCTTGCATTAACACAGCCCCGATAGCATAATCCGACGCATCCGTATGCACTTCAAATGGTTTGGAGTAGTCGGGCAGCGCTAAAACCGGCTCCTCCATCACCGCTTGCTTAAGATCTTCAAAGGAGCTTTGACAGGCCGACGTCCAATCCCATGCCTCCTTCTTCTTAAGCAAGTTTGTCAAAGGTGTCGCTCTCTTTGAGTAACCCGGAATGAAGCGTTTGTAGTAATTAACAAGGCCAAGGAATGATCTCAACTCCGGAACGGAAGTAGGGGGCTTCCATTCTTCAATGGCGCGAACCTTGGCAGTGTCCATATGTAGCTGTCCATTGGATATCTTGTGTCCAAGAAATAACACTTCTTGTTGGGCAAACGAGCATTTCTCCAGCTTTACATAAAGCTCATTCTCCCGCAAAACCTGAAAAACACGCCTCAAATGTTCCACATGCTCCTCGAGGCTCACACTATACACAACAATGTCATCCAAATACACCACCACGAACTTGTCAAGGAACGGATGGAATATTCGGTTCATGAGGGTGCAGAAAGTTATCGGGGCATTGGTGAGGCCGAAAGGCATAACCATAAACTCATACGACCCATAGCGTGTCACACATGTAGTCTTCGGTTCATCTCCTTCCGCAATTCTCACCTGCCAATATCCGGACCTCAAATCAAGCTTCGAAAACCACCTAGCATGGCCAAGCCTATCAAACAGATCATCGATGCGAGGAATGGGGTACCGGTTCTTCGCCGTCACCTTGTTTAGCGCTCGATAATCAATACACATCCGTAGGCTTCCATCATGCTTCCGCTGAAACAATACCGGTGTGCCAAAAGGTGCTTTCGACGATCTCACAAACCCGGAGTCCAGCAACTCTGTCAACTGCTTTCGAAGCTCTTCAAGTTCGGGCGGAGACATTCTATAAGGGCTCATCGCTGGCGGCTTACTACCCGGTTCAAGTTCAATGGCATGGTCGACTTCACGCCTCGGAGGAAGTCTCTTGGGCAGTTCTGGTGGCATCACGTCGCTAAACTCTCGGAGAATGCCTTGAACTCCCTTCGGAATGTCAGAAATTGGAGTCGGAGTAGTGTCATCCTTGAGCATGGTCAAGTAAGTCTCATCCCCCTTCTTCACACCTCTCGCAACTTTGTAAAGCCGACAACACTTTCATCCCGACTTGAATCCGCTCAATTGGCACCTTATATACTTTCCCCGCATCCTTGAATTCCATATACCCATCATCCGTAAATGTGAAGGGTAACATCCGGTCAATGAACTCGGCGCCCAACACAAGCTGAAAATCGCTCATCGGCATGATGTTCAGCTCCACCTTGCCTTGCCACATCCCGATCTTGATTGGTATGCTGCGAGCGACTCCGCAAATAGGCCGAGGCAGTTGATCAACAACTTTAACCCATCCCGGCTCTTTGCTAGGTGCCAACCCTAACTTCATTGCCAAATCTTCTGCAACTAAGCACTGGTTAGCTCCCGAATCAATCAAAGCCTTGAAGCTGACCCCATTTATGTTGGCGACAACATACTGCAATGTCTTCCCGGGTTCGAGCTTCACTGCTGCCTTGGTCCCAGCCACCTCCCCCTTAGGCGACCCTTTCATCTTTATAGCGTTGAGGATGCGCATACTACCTATTCGGGCATCCTCCGCTTTCTCATACGAGCTGAGCATGGCATTAAGTCGGCTCCGCTGCGGACACTCCTTGGTGTGGTGCCCCCCGCCACACAGATAACATGTCCACTGCTTTCGCTTGTCGCGCTGCTTATGGTACTGCCCCTTGTTGCCATCCCTCCGCTCGGGATCTTTTTGTGGTCTCCCCGTGTGTTGTTGAGGTTCCGGCTTGTGAGGTTTATCTCCCCCACCTCTCTCCGGGCCACCTTTGTTCGGTTTTCTGTTCCGGTCTTGTTTTGGAGGTTCTCGGTTGTACTCAATCAAAGTTTCAACTGTTACAATTGCCGAAGCAAGGTCCTGCACATTTCTCTGCTTCAGCTCTTGTTCAGCCCAAGGTTGTAACCCATCAAGGAAAAATAGCAACCGACTCTTCTCCGGCATGTCGGTAATCTCTAGCATCAAGGAATTGTATTCCCGCACATATTCCTTAATTGAGCCCCGTTGTTTTAACCCCCGGAGTTTACGCATAGCCACCTCCTCTACATTTTCAGGGTAGAATTGCCTCTTGAATTCCACCTTAAATGCATCCCAAGTGTCGATATGGCACAATCCCCTCTCCATTTCCATGTGTCGGCGCCTCCACCAAAGCGCTGCATCACCGTCGAAATAAAGAGTTGCGGTGTTTATCCGAAGCTCATCTTCGTGCAACTGAGTAGCATCGAAATGACGCTCCATCATCCATAGGAAATTCTCTATTTCCTTAGCATCTCGCTTGCCCGAAAACTTGGGAGGATCCGGAACCCGAACTCTTGGTGCGCTACTTGAAGCGGCCCCCGAAGTGATGGCAGTTTTGCACAGCGTGAGATCTTGGCGAAATTCTGCCATCTCCGCCCTCACTGCATCTAACTGCACCATTACCCTCTCTTTAAACTCGTCCATGGCCTGCCTCATGGACTCGGCGAAGGTGTCGAAAGCCTGCTGGAGTCTCCCCTCGATAACGGCAGCCACTGCATCCGTCTCACGATCGCCTACCTGATCGTCGAGAGTGTCGAGACGCTCATGAATGTCTCTCAAAGACAATTCAAGCTTCGCCAGCCTAGCTTCAAAAGAGCTCACCATCTCTTTTGACACCGCCCTCTCTTTCGTCGCCTTCCTTGTACCGGCAGCACGCCCACGCTCCTCTTGAACTAACTCCGTAACATTACTCCCCTCAATATCCTTGGCAGCCATCAGAATTTTACCACAATCAACTTCCAACAAATAAGGTGTAACTACCACAATTTCACAGCAATTCTTCCACAAGAATTTAACAATCCAGAATTTCCACAACAACAATCAAACCCTAGGTTCTACAACCAAGGTTTCACAATGCTAGCTTCAACAAACAATTGCCACAATGAAAGGGAGTATCATACCACACAAGAATCACCCAAATAGCTCTGATACCAACTGTCACCTGCTGGAAAATTGAAATCCCCAACCTGTGCGACACCTAATCAGCTGATGGGTAAAACCGAAATAGGCAAGCCTTCCAAAACCAAGATCAAGGTGAGATGCTTGTGTGTGAACTGAGTAGCATGAGATCACTGCCCAGTATGAGTGCAAATCAGGTGCAATAGCAAGAGAGGAAGTGCAGAACGTGAGAGAAAGAGTGGAAAAATGAGAGAGAATTCTTCATTCCATCAAACAAACAATACACACATATATATTTACATTTGAGTGGCTAGGATTGCCTCTCACAAAGCACTAACAAGGGCTGAGATTGGATCACAGTGTTTTGCATTAAAACAAGCCAAAATATCCCACCTAACTCCCACTAACTCGTTTGGGCTCATTGGGCATGAACAGTGCCCGAGCTACAGTGCACGCCCAGCCCACTGCCTTGCTTTCTGCCCAACTGAATGAGGAAAGGTGTGGCTAGCATTTTACTTTCTGCCTCAGTGGAAATCTCAGCCAACACTCCCACTGTGGTTGTAAACAACCCCGCTCATGTATACGGGGCAACGCCCAACGCTCGTGGATGAAGCTCGCGGGCTCGGGGAGTTACCGCTCGTGGTGGCGGCACGTGACACTCCGTGAACCTAAAGAAGTAAAAATGAAAGTAGATTGTGTGTTGTCTTGTCTTTGCGCCTCGCCTGGCTGAACACTAATAATCTTGATCTGCCAATAATTTGATGCCACGTGTCCAAAATATATTTACCACTTTTGATAATGAAAAATTTTTAACGGCATCTAATATTAGTTACTGATTTTTTTAAATGACTATTGTATAATATATATTATAAAAATAATTAATTTAAATTAAAATATTTTTATAAAAATTTTTTAAAAATAATTATTAAATACATTTATATAAAAATATTTTGATTAAAAAAAATTTAAGATGATTATTTTTAAAAAATATTTTAAATAATAATTATTATCAAAAATTTACTGGTCATTCTCGTTAAATTTTTCTTTGATAATTTAAACCAATATTGTATTTTGAAAAAAGAGTTGTCCACGTCAGACGCGGCAACAACGGTTGTATATATAAACAAAATGACGCATGCAAGCAATCTACGTGTATGAGAAAAAGTGCAACTCTAGAGCCCTGATCCTGTACTACATTTCTTATCATAACGCCTCCCTCACTTACGCCTTTTGATATTGTACGTTGCCTAATGTGTTAATAATATTTGTACCTAATTCCTGATCCTGAACATTGTTGCGTTGCGCCGTCTGGTAAATAATAGAGCCTTAGAATTTCAAATAGTGTCAATGTACAACTATGAACAGCTGCAAAACTCTGATTAGAATTGGGAGCAACACAGCACAAGATAGAAAACATATGAGCAGCCTGTATGGACCAGCCACGTGCCAAACCTACCCCAGTCTTGCCTTCACCACAAGGAAAAAAAAATTGAAAAATTTTAGCCCAAATCCCTGCATATATATGACGAGATCCTCTACACCAAATCTACACACCGCCTAAATTTTCTCTTATTCGTTTGCTTTCTCTGCTTCTTCCTTATCCTCCCAGTCATATTCACATCGGTGTTCTTATCTCTCTATCAATCTTTTCAAAGGCAAAGCAAAAAGGAAAATTAATAATGGAAGGCCTTACGCTGACTGGATTGTTGAAGCAGGTGACCGAGGAATTTCCTTCCAAGAGAGCGCTCTCGGTTTCGGGGAAATTTGATTTAACGTATTCTCGCCTTCATGAACTCGTTGAACGCGCCGCTTCTATGCTTGTTACGGCAGAGATTAACGCCGGTGATGTTGTTGCACTTACTTTCCCTAACACCGTCGAGGTTGGATTTCATTTAATTTATTTGCTTTTATTTTTATGTTATTTTTATGTTTTTCGTGATTTTTTTTCGTTGTTGAATACAGAGATTGTGTTTTATGTTAAATGTTAATATACACTAAATAAAATATTGGTATCGCGACCTTCAAAACTGATGTGTCTGTCGGTTTTATTTTATATTATTTATCAAAAAATGAAAAACTTCTACAAACTTTTAAGCTTTGGGTTAATGTTTTTTATGTTATTAGTCAATGTTTGTTGGTTTACGTTGAAACTTCTCTGAACACGCCCCATTTATTGAAAATTTTAACGTTGTTGAAAGTCTGAATGTCTAACCACCTTAGATTTGTAATCTTTTCTAGAAAATATTTTGACTAATAATTATAATATTTTTATGAGATTTCATTAATTATTTGTAATTTTTTACTCAAGAATTCAAGAGCTACAATCATCTTGTCCTTAATTTACTCGAAATTCCTAATTTTCATGATAATTTAATGTTTTCAAAGTGATTTATTCTTATCATTATTTTTAATAATTGCAGTTTGTAATAATGTTTTTGGCCGTAATCCGAGCACGAGCCACGGCTGCGCCACTCAACTCAGCTTACACGTCAGAGGAGTTCGAGTTCTATCTATCAGACTCGGAATCAAAGCTCTTATTAACCCCATTAGAAGGAAACGCCTCGGCTCAAGCCGCAGCTTCTAAGCTCAACATTCAACATGCCACCGCTACTCTCCTAGACGCCGACTCGGAACTCGCTCTATCGCTCACTCAGTCCGTGTCAGACCCCAACGTGATCAGCAAAGTCATCAACGACCCGTCTGACGTGGCACTATTCCTGCACACTTCAGGCACCACGAGCCGGCCCAAAGGCGTGCCGTTAACTCAGATGAATTTAGCTTCCTCCGCGCACAACATCAAATCAGTCTATAAACTCACAGAGTCAGACTCGACTGTTATAGTCCTTCCCCTCTTTCACGTTCACGGCTTGTTAGCCGGTTTACTGAG
Source organism: Azadirachta indica (assembly GCA_022749755.1). Lineage (NCBI taxonomy): Eukaryota > Viridiplantae > Streptophyta > Magnoliopsida > Sapindales > Meliaceae > Azadirachta > Azadirachta indica. The sequence continues at coordinate 25,074,391 of CM040441.1, read as the reverse complement.
CTCCCTCGGAGGCGGAGCAGCTGTTACTCTTCCAGCCGCTGGCAGATTCTCGGCTTCGACATTTTGGCAAGACATGCTTAAATACAATGCCACGTGGTACACTGCGGTACCAACCATACACCAAATCATACTAGACCGTCACCTGGCTAACCCGGAACCTGTTTACCCGAAGCTTCGATTTATCCGGAGCTGCAGCGCCTCGTTGGCACCGGTTGTTTTGGCACGGCTCGAGGAAGCATTCGGCGCACCAGTATTAGAAGCCTACGCAATGACTGAGGCAACCCATTTAATGTCATCGAACCCAATACCCGAAAACGGCCAGCATAAGCCCGGGTCTGTGGGTCGACCCGTGGGTCAAGAAATGGCAATTTTGGATGAAAATGGCGTCCCACAAGAACCAGAAGCTAAGGGTGAGGTGTGTGTTAGGGGACCAAATGTTACTAAGGGTTATAAAAATAACCCGGAGGCTAACAAAGCTGCTTTTCAATTCGGGTGGTTCCATACCGGGGATATCGGGTACTTTGATTCGGATGGGTATTTACATCTCGTGGGTCGAATCAGGGAGCTCATTAACCGTGGAGGTAAATATATATTAGTCCATTTCTTTAATTTCCAAAATAATAATAATAATAATAAAAAAAGAAAAAACTTGAAGTTCACCGAGTGGACCCAGTAATCAATTGTCGTTTCGGTTTAGTTTAGGAGTCTGAGAAAGATGAGCAATTATTTTGGCTTTAATTGAATGTTTTTAACTACGCGCTCCTGGGCAAAGCAATATTTTATTTTATCTTGACAGATTCTTAAAAGTTCTCTCTTGGGGAAGTTTTGTCGCCAATAGACTATTAGGATTAAAAAATTGACCGACCTTCTTGTTTATATTCAAATTTAATTTCAGGTGAGAAAATATCACCTATTGAAGTGGATGCAGTACTCTTGTCTCATCCAGACATCGCGCAAGCTGTTGCATTCGGAGTTCCTGATGACAAATACGGTGAAGAGGTAAGATAAAACTCGCACTATTTTTGACTGTTACTTGACAAATGTATTCATTGTCATCATCAACCACCCTCATACAACTACGAAACCACTAGAATTTGAGTGGAGCCATACACCTTGCACGCACTAACTTATAAGCTAAATAGTGTTCTGGGCATTTTGTAGCCCCACTTCGACGGATACATCTACCAGAAGCCAATTTGGACTGATGCGATTTACATTATGCAAGCAAGTTGTGGGTTTAAGAGAAGTTACTATTTTATTTGTTTACTACTTAATAAAGGAAGACAGAGACGTGTAACTGAAGTCTGAATAGGAGCTTTTTGTATGTTAGGTTGTTGACAAGAGAAATAAATGGCAATATAAAAATGATTATGTTTAACGCATATTTGAGGTTATTATGGGGACTTAGCTATATTTTCTTGTATGGTTCGTCAGTGAACGTCAACTTTGATCATTTGCTGATCGTGTTTTTGTTGGCTGGTTTTTTTTGTCACAAACAGATAAACTGTGCTATCATTCCTAGAGAAGGATCAAACATTGATCAAGATGAGGTACTGAGGTTTTGCAAGAAAAACCTTGCAGCTTTTAAGGTCCCCAAGAGGGTTTTCATCACCGATTCTCTGCCAAAGACAGCCAGCGGGAAGATTCAGCGGCGAATTGTAGCAGAACACTTTGTTGCTCAAGTATCAGCAGCTAAAGTTCCCAAGTTTGGAGCTTAAATATATAAATCCATATTGGTGACTCATCCTGAGACTACATTGATAGAAAATTTCATGTAATTTCTATTCTTATGTAGACTATGTAATCCAGTGTCTTCAATGTGATATTATCACAGGGTTTTCTTTTTTCCTCTAATTCATTATAAATTTTTCATAAAATCAAATCTGAAGTTTACTTGAGGTGTTGAATATTGGTAAAAAAAAAAAAAAAATTGGGACACCATGTTGCCTCTCTACCTCAAGTTCTCCTGCAATGGGCTCAATAGCAGCATCGACCCCTTCCTGCACCTTGCTTTTCAATGCTGCGTTTTCTGGGCTGAGCGTTGTTCTTGAATAAGTTGATTGACTTGCAAGCGAGCCCTCTCAAGCTCTGCGTATCAGGCTGAGATAAGGGACACGCTTGAAGAAGGCCGATCATCGTGACTCCATATCAATGCATTGCTAACATCCTTCAAACGAGCCTTAACTCCAACAGTTGAGCCACTAGAAGTCCGCTCTTGAGATCTAGTCTCACTCTGCTTATAGAATGAAGAAATGAGAAACACTTTCAATCGTTAAAACACTTGTTGATCCTTTAAATTACTGTTAATAAGGTAAATACACTGCAGTTAAATGACAAATGAAAGCCTTCCTCAATTTGAATTTGAAATTATATAATCCCGTACCACCTTAATTTGATGTACCTCCATTCGACTGGCATTGTTAACAGAAACCATTATTCCACCATTATGTTCTGTCGCTTAAGCTCCTGAGCAACGGACGATGCTCTTCTATGGCAACTACCTGTTCCTGGTCGATCCATCCTCTGCAAAACAATTAATTTAACAACAAAGTCAGCAATTTCACTACATCAAAACCTAATTGAAAACAAAGCACATCCAACCATCAATGTGCTGCTGTATAGATGTTGGACAACAGCACAGAACTACCAGCATTCTGTGGCTCAAGCTAAAAAAGTCCGTAGCTAACTGACTTTCCCAACTCAATGTCAGAATGTAACCTACAGGTCCCCCAGTAGCGCACACCCAAGCATTTGCATGAGGCTCCACAAGAATTGAGATTAAAAGCTCCTAAGCTGCTTTTAAGTGTACTGTCCTGTTAAGAAGATCATCCATACACGCATCATGCTCAGGAGACAGAGTACATATTTTGCATGGATTCAAAGTAGTGCCAACCCTCCTCAACGAGGCCAGTATGATTACAAGCAGTCAAAACGATTGTGAAGGCAAACCTCATCAGGAGTCAAACCTTCGCTGATCATTTTATTGAAGAGACTGACTGCCTCTGAGCCATGCCCATGGATCAACAATCCTCGTCTCATGGAACAATATGATATCAGGTCTCTATTTGGCATCGTTTCAAACAATTTAGCCGCTCTATCTATGTTCCCATACTTTGCATTCATGTCTATAAGTGCTGCGATGCGACAACATGAGCTTGAGTAAGATCCATTTGACTTCTATTCGAGTAAGATCCATTTGACTTCTATTCAAATAAGAATCAACCCACTTAGCTAATTCCAAACTACCAACTTGAAAACATGTTGACATCAAGCTCACCGATATAAACTCATCTGGCCTAACATTCTTTGAATGCATTTCAGAAAAGATCTTCACAGCCTCATTAAGCCGACCATTCTGTGCATACCCTGATATCAACGCTGACCAAGCTACAATATCTCTACCAGGAGCTGCCTCAAACCAAAACATCGCTGATGCCATATATCACCTGCTTTTGCATATCCATCAATCATTTTTGTATAAGATACAACATTATTTTCGGCCATTTCATCAAACAACTTCCTAGCACTCCTCAGATCCCTTATCTTCGGCAGCCCACCAATCAATGCATTCAACCATGCAACATTCCTCTCCGGCATTAAATCGAACACCCTCTTTGCTTCCACTAAGTCCCCAACACTCACATATACACGTGAGAACTTTAGTCATCTCCACAAAAGAGGAAACCGACTCAATACATTAGATGCCAAATATTAATACAAAAATAAGTAAATTCTATTAAAGCACGGTAGAAGCACTAGAATACCGAAAGCCTTAGTTGTGTACAGTGGGATAGAATCACTAATTGCAAAAGTATATATGAGTAGACGGTTGGTAAACATTAGTTGTCAAAAATAAAAGTAGTGTTGTGGAAAGTTATATACACTTCCAAATAAGAAGCAAAATAGTTGCAAACATACTCTATTTCAACGTGATAGCTTTAAACTGTGAGAAATTATTGGCTTTAAGTGTAAAGAAAATTAATTGAAGTTGAGGCCCGATCAGCATTTAGAAGGAAATACATGTTATAGATTCTAAGTTAAATATCCCTAAAAGAAAATTTTAAGTCTTACTTGTTACACTAACTGGATCCTTCAAACAGAAACTTGAACTTTACTTTTGATCATCTTGTGGTTTACGTTCGGTTGATAATTTAATCCATTAAATGATGGATCATACAGCGGATGCATTTGTGCCCTGCCTGTTAATGATACATCATCTACCTTACAGGAGACGAAAGGAAGAGAGAGGGATTTAGTTTGATACGATTTTCAATGGATATTTGATGTAATTTCCGTTCTTACGTGAACCGTGTAATCCAGTGGCTTCTATCTACGTGATATTGGCACAGGTAATTTCTATTCTTTTTTGGTTCTAATTCATTATAAATTTTACAAAAGAGGAAATCTTAAATTTACTTGGGCTGTTGAAGGTTGGTAATTTTGTCGGTTCCTTAGGAATGAGGGTTCTATAGTTGGAATTCCACGTCAATTTGCAACTAGAAGGTTCCCCGCCTTCAAAATTGAAACAGCCCGTTGCCTTCAAAGGAAATTCGCAACTGCCACTGTTGTCTATTGACCCCAGAGTTGGCCAATCCAGGAGACAAGATTGTAACAAGATCAACTCCAACAAAGTTCGAAACAGTCACCAATAATACCAAGAAGATTATCATGGAGAGTGTAAAATCAGCAAACAGCTATTATAATAGATACTCGAGCATGGGAATTGCAGCCACAAGGCTTGTTCATGGACTACATCACTACAAATTAAAGGCTCAGAAATCAAAGGAACATGTCCCCAGAGATTCCAAACAGCACTAGCTAAACCTCCACAGGTGGGCCTCATGCACTGGATGTCAAGAATCACAATTCACATTCACAATTGTCAAAAAGATAATCAAACCAGAGATCATATTTGTTAACTATAAAACATAGCAATTATCGTTCAAGCAACACAATATTATCTAAACTAAAAATCCCATTTCACCAACCACATACTAACTACAAGTAAACATATTATAATCCCATGCTCTCTAAACTACAACACCATAACCGAAAAAAAAAGACGGGCTTCAACATGATGACAATCCTAACACCCGAACAAGGTATTTAGGTGAAAAAGGGGTGAAAGACAAAAGTCCACAACATAAATGCAACAAACTGAAAAGCAATACACATATCCAGGACTACTAGACCTCCTCCGGCACTTCCTCCTCATCTTCATACTCATAACCTTCCTCGTCTGCAGTTGCATCTTGATACTGTTGGTACTCAGAAACCAAATCATTCATATTACTCTCTGCCTCAGTAAACTCCATCTCATCCATTCCCTCCCCTGTGTACCAATGCAAGAAAGCCTTTCTGCGGAACATAGCAGTGAACTGCTCGCTAACCCTCCTAAACATCTCCTGAATTGAAGTGGAGTTACCAATAAATGTTGATGCCATTTTAACACCAAATGGAGGGATGTCACACACAGTAGACTTAACATTGTTGGGAATCCACTCAACAAAGTAGGATGAGTTCTTGTTCTGCACATTGATCATCTGTTCGTCAACCTCTTTGGTGCTCATTTTGCCACGGAACATAGCAGAAGCAGTCAAATAACGACCATGGCGAGGATCAGCAGCACACATCATGTTCTTGGCATCCCACATCTGTTGAGTGAGCTCAGGAACAGTGAGTGCCCTGTATTGCTGTGATCCACGAGACGTGAGTGGAGCAAATCCAACCATGAAGAAGTGCAGACGAGGGAACGGGATTAGATTGACAGCAAGCTTCCGGAGATCAGAGTTGAGTTGACCAGGGAAGCGAAGGCAACAGGTCACCCCACTCATGGTGGCAGAGATGAGGTGATTCAAATCTCCAACTGAATTTATGCAGGAGAAAATGTCAGGTAAATAGAACTTGGAAATAATTTTTCACGTAAGTCATTGGAAGAGCACCAAAACACGTGTAACCCTCAAAATTTAGGATCCACAAGTCAACAATCTCTATAACAAGTAACAACAAATATAAGAAAATCCCAAACAAATAATAGCTGGCCAGGTGGATTCCCAACAACAAGATCTAGGAGTCTACAAGTGGGACAACTAATTGAATTTTTTTAATATGAAATCTTCTGACAAACAAGTGCCCACACTATAGCCAAAACAAAGAGATCTAATCCTCAGCATTAATTAAAAGAGTACAGAAACCATGTGCAAGACAATAAAATCCCACACTATCACAGTGCGCAAAAGAATACTATTTTCTGAACCACCACAAGTAACAAGATGCGAAAATGGATATTTGGCATCTAAAACAAGATATAAAAAGGAAAAGTCACTTATTTCATGACAAGCCCACAATATCATTTACCCATACATACTGAACCAAACCCAATATCAGTTGCTTACCGCCAAAGTTTTCAAAAAATATCATTTTTAACACAACACATCACATAAAAATGAAGTTCAACAGGCAGCTGGCAAAAGATAAAAGTAACATAGAACTTACAGCTTGGTGTAGTGAGTTTCAGGGTTCTGAAGCAAATATCATAGAGAGCCTCATTGTCCAAGACCATACATTCATCTGCATTTTCAACCAGCTGGTGAACAGAGAGAGTTGCGTTGTAAGGTTCGACAACAGTGTCTGACACCTTTGGCGATGGAAATACAGAGAAAGTGAGCATCATTCTATCTGGGTACTCCTCTCTGATCTTGGAAATGAGAAGGGTTCCCATACCAGAGCCCGTACCACCTCCCAAAGAGTGGCATACTTGAAACCCTGAAATATTTTGCAAATTAAGAACATACTTAGAATTCAAGAGACTAGATCAACTATATATAAAAACAGTTCAAAATTATACAATAATCTTCCATTAGCACAAGGAAATCAAAAAACACCATTTGAACTAAACACTGTTCAGTAGCTCAACTTACTGAAAAAATAGACATACAACAAGAATCAACTTGGTCATAATTAATTCAGGACAATGGGTAACAGTAGACCAAAATTTCTTTTCAATTTTCCGTTCTATGGGCAAAATAATATAAGAATTTTAAAATAAACACATCCAAACAAGAGCTTAACCAGATGAAGCTGCGAATTCTGCAACCAAAAATTCAAGACACGCAAGTATAGTTTCCTTCACGCCGGCTAATTAACTCAGATCCAGTATTTACTAGAACTCGAAAAGGAAATGTAACTAGTTAACAATCAAAATGAACAACTGGAGAGAAAAAGATAGCATAATGGAACAACAATAGCAAGAACAAAAACCGGAACCAACACTTCACCAAAAACGCCAAACAGAAAATGCGAAGTACCTTGCAAGCAGTCACAGTTCTCAGCCTCCTTCCTAACAACATCCAGCACAGAATCAATCAATTCAGCGCCTTCGGTATAGTGTCCTTTGGCCCAGTTATTCCCAGCACCGGACTGCCCGAAGACGAAGTTGTCCGGTCTGAAAATCTGACCGTACGGCCCGGATCTGACGCTGTCCATTGTCCCTGGCTCCAGATCCATAAGGACGGCCCGTGGGACAAACCGGCCGCAGCTGGCCTCGTTGTAGTACACATTCACTCTCTCCAGCTGCAGATCGTTGTCGCCTTGGTATCTCCCCGTCGAGTCGACCCCGTGCTCGGTGCAGACCACCTCCCAGAACTTCGCGCCGATCTGGTTGCCGCATTGGCCACCTTGGATGTGAAGAATCTCACGCATTTTGGGTGCGAGTGGGCGAGTTAGTGTAAGAGACTGAGGTTTACTTTCTCTTACCTTCGGGGTTTTGAAGACAAAGTGAGAGAAGTGAGAATTTTGGAAGAGAGATGAGAGGTATATATAGGAAGGAGATGACGGAGTGTGGTTTTGCCGTTAGATTGCGTGGAAGTTCACGGGGAGGGGAACAGGGTCGTTAGATTTTAGGGGGAATTTTGAATTTTCAAATTTTCTGAAAACGGAAAAACAATTTGGTTTTGTGAAGCGTCACGCGCCTCGGCGGCGAGTAGCGTAAACGTGCTAGCAGCATAAGAGGAAGAAAGAAAAGCAGAGTGGATAGAGTAGTAGTGTCTGTGAGCCTGCACATGAAAAGGGTAAAGCGGACACGTGACTTGGAGCTGTATCATGTTACCATCACTCGAGTAAAATCTTACAAAGAGGCTAATTTTATTTTTTAATAAACTTAATTTTAAAAAATTTAAGAGAAAATAGGCTATGTTGATAACGTGTACATTATGAAGAATAATTACAAATATTTAAATACATTTTGTTCGACGATTATAAGGTATAAGTCAAATATTATTAATTGTAACGTGCAAGAAATCAAAATCTATTATTATGACTTAAATTTATTAACTTTAAATGGAACATACATTCATAATCTTCTATGTATAACAGCACAACCTTCGTAATTATTGAGTTGATATTATTAAATTTTCAGACAAATTTTTTGAATTTTGAATGTTGTGTTATTAAAATAAATATTAATTTTCACCATAACTCAAAAAATGATATATAAAAGCCATTTTAATAAAGTTCTGTAAGATTTTTTTTTTAATTTTTATTCTACAAAATGAAAACAACGCATTGAATTTTTTATTTGATAATTCAAAAAAGAATGAAAATGGATATTTTAGTATTGGTATCCTAGAGGAATGGTTACGTGTAGTCAATAAGTTACAATATATTTTTTTAAAATGTTATAAATTACACTTGTCCAAAAAATTATCAAAAATTAAAAGAATAATCTATATTTGTAGGAAGAGTTAAACACTCTACCTTAAACAGACTATAAAAATAATAAAAGGTCAACTAAAAGGTCATTGACGATAAATTAAATTATTTAAAAAATATTTAATAATAAGTCTTAAATTATAACTTCAAAAAATACGATATAAAATATTGTATTTATTTATTTATTTATTTATTTATTTATTTTGGTGGAAAGGGGAAGATATGTAAGTGGCGTCTTTTTAATTTTTGAGGAAGCCAAGCTATCATACCAAACGTGTCTTTCACTCGAGTTAATATTGGGTGTGGGCCCCCATGATTCAGAAAGAAAAAGCGTATAATTCAGATAGACAAAAAATAGAAGCAATGTAGACATCAATGCAATAGCAACACTGACACAAATGGAGTGATCATAGCAGAACAAAAAATGTACACATCTCACGCAACCACCCTTCCTTGCAAAGCTAGCTAAGAATATCGCTTTCTTCTTCTTTTTAATTGATGAGCTCAGCTTCGCGACTGAAGACTATCACTCCGAAATTACTTAATTTATGATTTAAATTTTAATTTAGTTGAACTAATCTTTGAATAATTAAGACTATATGATATCCTCGAAGCAACTTCGCTCAACAATATATTTTGCTAATGAGACTTTGAGGTTTAGTGTCCGGCCCTAGCCGGAGTGTTTACTACCATAATTGATGTGGACAAAATTTAAATTGTAAATAATATATAACATTATATTATATGGACTCAATGAATTAATAATTAGAAAAGGAATAATTCCAATGGATGGTTGGATTTGGACAAATATCTAATGTTGTCTCGACTGTTGTTTAGAGCATGCCACGTAATATTATCCGTTAAATGTTGTAAGGCAAATAAATAATATGCACATTCCTATTATATTTTGCTCCGAAAAAATAATAATATGAATGTTGACAAACTTTATATGTGTCCCAAATATGGATTATATAACTGCATTAAAAGGAAAAAAAAAAAATTATAAGTAATCATATAGACAAATAAGCAAAATATTAATATTTGATATGAAATTGTTTTTTTTTTTTTTTTTTTTGGTTTTATAAAGATGTTGCTACATGCTAAAATTAATGATTTTGTAAAATCAGACTTTTAGAATTTCTTATAAACCTAATTGATTGCTTCTAATTAAATAAATTAACAATTTAATCAATAGTTCAAATAGTACTTCAAATAGAATGTTTTTCATTTTTATAAGATTTTTTGTAATAAAAATAATGGTATATTTAATTATAGTCTCTTATAATATAAAATATATCTCTTCTTATTATTCCTATAAAATATTTATTATAATTTTAATACAAATATAAATATGACCCTTTCATAATGCATTCATATTGAACATTAGTAATTTAAAAAAATTAACGATGATGCATGTAATTAAATATACCAAAATTTTTCAGTTTTTATGAAGTTTGTTACAATATATTAGGTATATTAGGATACAACATAAAATTTATAATGTATTACAAACTAGAAACGATAATGTCATATTTAAAAACAGTAACACAAAATTTTAGTCGTTATTATTTTTTAAATAACAATATTGTTTTATTTATCTGCATCAAAATTTAATATATATGACTTTTATAGCGTGCCAAGTTAAAGTGAAGGACCTAGCTAGTATAATGAAACAGATATATTACTTTCTAAGAAATATAAAAACTGTAGAGACCTAGCTGTTATTAAGCCACTCGACCGTAGTCCGTACAACGAATAAATTTTCGACACCAAGATATATACAGTGTGTGCATCCGTAGACGATTTCCACCCATCTCTAAACCCTGCCCTCTTCGCTCGATCTTCTTACTGTCTAAAGCTCTTCAGTCTCCCAACACTGTGCAGCAATATCAAGTCAAAAAGAACAATGGTGAGCCAGAGGCAAAGACTGGCGCGCAAGCGATTCAAAGAGGCACACCCGGAACTGTTTCCAAATCCAGAGCCAACAGCGCCAAAAGACCCGAGCAAGAAGATGAAAAAGAAGAGTATGTTCAAGCGCAAAAAAGCCGAGGCTAAAGAACCCAGGGACCCTAGTAAATCCATTAAAAGAGGTTTCAAAAAACACCCACTTAGAGTTCCTGGAATGAAGCCCGGTGAGTGCTGCTTCATCTGTAAAGCTAAAGACCATATTGCCAAAAATTGCGCTAAGAAAGCCGAGTGGGAAAAGAACAAGGTATTATTTAAGTAGCCGAAGTTCTCTGATTGTCTATTTTCTTTTTGTTTTATTCATGGGAACGTCAACGATGAACAATAGTGGCATGTAATTGAATTTATTTGTTTTAATTGTATTTCCGTGATAAGGAGAAAATTTTGAAGCAATCGTTTGGTCTCAATTTGTGAAACAGGGTGTGAGAAACTGTCTTTTAGGATGAGAGCAAGAAATTGAATTTTGTATTTTTAAGATTTGGGATGAATTTTAAATAGTTGCGGGGACAAAGAAAAAAATAACAATGGCATTGCTATTAGGCTGTTCAAGAACACTGAAAACAATTTAAATTGTTTTTTGAATTTAATACTAGCTTTTAAATTATGAATTTTGTGGTTTTCGATTGCAATACTGAAATCCCTTTTTACCTGTTTCTGAATTTGTAAAATAGAGAATGGATTTAGAAAACAGAGTTCCAAATGGTATCTTTTATTTTATAGTCAGGTTTAGTTATGTTGTTTGAAGAGATTGGTGAACTTTGAAATTTTGTCGAAATGCTAAATTTGGTTTTGGTTTGGAGTCAGATGTACAGTGTTAATTTTATGTCTATGACGCTTTTCAGATATGCTTGCTTTGCCGGCGACGAGGGCATACTCTCAAGAATTGTCCTAGTAAGAATGATGATACTGCAAGCACAAGGTTGTGTTATAACTGTGGTGAAACTGGGCATTCGCTTGCTCAATGTTCCCAACCACTTCAAGAAGGTAGGACACATTTCATATTAAGGCTACTCTAAGTTGCTTTGCATGATTCATGATGTGTTTGAATAATCATTTCTATTCTGGGTTTTCCTGTAGTTAGGATGTGTAGCTGCATGAAACACTTCAGTTGATTGCTTGTTAATGAATGCTGCATGACATTGCATAAGTAATTCTACATGTTTACAGATTACTCAAAAATCATGATTACGAAAATAATATTATAGTTCTTTGGTCTTTATCTTCACAAGATATGCCTTCTTGGGGGCCCTTAGTATTAATCATTAATACTTAATTTTTTATCAATTTTCATGGACCTTAATGGTAGGACAAGTTCTGTGGTTTGGAGTTGGCTATTTTATAGACAAATTACATACCAACACATTTTGGTTTAGACATGGGAGTTAGTCACAATGAATAGTTTCAACAGTTTTTGTAAATAAACTGTTTGACTAAATAATTACATGTCTTTAAGCACTTTGTCATAGATGGTTGTCATGCCTAGGGCTTCTTTCTCTTGCATGTACTTATGATCTGAACACCCTAGAAGTTGAGCACAATAACCCCTCTGTTTTGCAGAGGAAATACGAAGTGATGTTTTTCCTAACTTCGAGTAGATGTAGACTTCATTTTAGTCATTTTAGACATAAGTCACTAGGGTTTGAAAGAACACCCTACATCATGCGGCAATCTGAAAGGGATATCTTATTGATGAATTTAGCAAATGGGAGATTTCTCTTCTCTTGCACTTGCTCTTTCTGTTGTATATTCAGGGGTGGCCCCTACGCCCCACAATCGAGTTTATGTTAAAAATTCTGAATATTCATTTATATTCTTGTCCCTTTAGACACAATCGAGTTTATGTTAAGGCTCATTCAAATTTGGGTTCTTCATCCTTTGTTGTCATGAAACATGATTAATTGTCTTTATTAATGAAGGTGGAACCAAATTTGCCAGCTGCTTTATTTGTAAAGAACAAGGACACTTAAGCAAGAACTGTCCTCAAAATACTCATGGGATCTATCCAAAGGTAAGTTAAACTAGTCCATTTATATGTTTAATTATGTTAGAACAGAGAAGGGAACATGGTCTAGTGTGGAACATAAACATTTCTGGTTGCCAACTTCAAGTGTATGGGGTTTAGTATTGTCCAAGTGGACCACAACTTGGCTGCAACCTCTTCCGTTAGAATGAAGACCTCGTATTTTTGTTGGAATGGCTGCGAGCATCCTAGCATTCTTGTTTGTTGAATGTTACGTATTTGGATTGTTTCTTTTTCTTAGGGTGGCTGTTGTAAGATATGTGGTGGTGTAACACATTTGGCAAAAGATTGTCTGAATAAAAGCAGCAGGACTGCCGGTAAAGAAGGTAATGCGTTCAACTTCTCATTCCCATGTTCAATCTAACCTACAATGCATTTAAAATATGCAAATCTGAAGAGGGCACATACACAACTGCTGAGAAATCAAATGATCTCCATCCTGAACGTAATCTATAAAGAATTGCAGAGAGAGCTCCTCTCGTATTGTAACCTCAAGTTATAATGGAGAGGAAGCTTACCTCTGTGGGCATTATTAATTCATGAAAGCATGTCTACCAGTGTTAATTTTCTGAGAGCACCATGTTCTACTTTTAATATAAAGCATTTGCTTTTCACTTGGTTTTGTCACTTTGATTTCAGATAAGAAAATTCAAGAAAAGCCAACAGGAAAGGTGACCAAATTTGTGAGCGGTGATGATCTTGAAGACGACTTTTTGACAGAAGAGGCACATACTGGTATCAAAGGTTCTATATCAGATTCAAGGGATGCTAATGTAAAACCAAAGAAGAAACAAGGGACTAAAGTGGTGAATTTTGTTGGATGAAATTTGTCTCTGTGAAGGAATTCATCAACCTTCTTTTGATCTACTGTAAGAGATGATAGCTGTATTCAAATATTCAAGAGAGTACATTTGACACGTAAAGAAAAGATTTTTTTTTTCCCCAAAGGATCTTAATCGCCTATGCCTTACATAGTCATATTCTTTAAATTTTACCCTTCGAAATTGTTCGGTTTTTGTTTACATCATTTGAACTTTGAATGAATTTTATTAGAAATGAAATCTCACTCAGGAATGCGACTTGGTCTGAATATTCAACTTATGCAAGCATATAGTTGTCATAACGAATGAAAAGCATATTGCTCTGTGGGTGATCTGTGCTTACAAAGTTGAGCTAGAAAGTTTGTATCCTTGTGTAACAAATGACTAGATATTATCGAAGAGTGATGTGCTAAGGTAAATACACTCTGGAGCATAATGGGAAGTTAGTCAGTTTTTGATAGCATAATCCTTGTACCAGCAGGGTTTGTAGTATTTAAAGCTAATTATTTTATATTCTGATATTTTAATCGCTGTGCCTTAGCCTTTAACAGGCTCTGTTTGTTGTTGGTGTTAAAAGTAAGCAACCGAAAATAGTTATTCATGCAGTCATGACAAGGCAAAATGAAATATTATTTCCTAATACGTTCATTGATAAATAACTTGAATCTGCTGTTTGAGGTTAGGACATTTATGAGCCTAGGAAGTTCGGAGGATTCTGAACCCTTGTTTTGTCCCTAAAATTTCTGTAATTCACCGCATTATTCTCAACTTTCTCCATCTCCCTCAAATTAGGGATCTTTATCCTTCTCCTATCCTCTTCTCCATTTTTCCACTTTAATTTTCATATATTCTGTAATTTTCTTATTCTTCTTCCTCATTTCTCACGAAGTTCTTGTCCCTTGTCCAAAACGACAACATGGTACTCTTTTCTCTCTTTCTCATATTCATTCTTATATAATCTTTTGATGATTGGTTAAAAAAAAAAAGCAGGAAATTGTTATTAATGGAGATATCATTACATTTGATCCAATATTTTACTTGAGCAAATAAACGTCTGTGATTGGTAGTTTATAAATAAAAATAGCAGAATTCCAATTCCTGATTTTCAAACAAATCAAATTCTAAATACTCAATTTACCGTTTTATTGTAACATTCAGGTTTTCCGCATCGGAGCTAATAGAATTTATGAGGATAATTTAACGAAAAAGGCAAAGTTTACAATGTGATACTTGTCATTAATCTTATTTTCTTCTCTTCATTTCATTATCTAATAAATTACTTGGAGTAAAATCCAATCGTTCTAAGTTTCCAAGACATTAAAAACTCTTAAGGCTACAGCATTTGCATCTCAGGCATGTTATAAGTGAAACAGGCTCTTATTTTATTCTGTTTAAAGTTTGGATTCATGCAGTACTTTTGTTTTTTCAATCTTCTGTTTATACGTTGATGATATTTTAAATTTGGTTATAACTAAGGCGAATGCGGCGTCTGGAATGGCTGTGCATGATGACTGCAAGCTGAGATTTTTTGAACTAAAAGCAAAGAGGAACTACCGATTCATCGTTTTCAAGATTGATAATCAGCAGGTAGTGGTAGAAAAACTTGGTGGCCCTGGAGAAACTTACGATGATTTCGCTGCAGCTCTACCAGCTGATGAATGCCGCTATGCTGTCTATGATTTCGATTTCGTCACTGATGAAAACTGCCAGAAAAGCAAAATCTTCTTCATTGCCTGGTAATTTAAATTAAATTTATACCTTCGCAGTTTAATAATTGCCGGATAAAAGCTCAGAGATTGTTTGTGTTATGTTTGTAGGTCGCCTGATACATCAAGGGTGAGAAGCAAGATGGTGTACGCTAGCTCCAAGGACAGATTCAAAAGGGAATTGGATGGCATTCAATTTGAGTTGCAAGCAACAGATCCTAGTGAGATGAGCCTTGACATTGTAAGAGGACGGGCATTTTAGCCACTGCAATGTTTCTTCTTCAACCACCAGAAACTTGTTTCTTGTTTTCCTCTGATCGTTGTCTATTTTTATTTCCACTTTTTGTTGAATGTTGTGGCTTATACTGTGTAGTTTATTGTAATATTATGCATAAATTTGCAATGTGAAATACATTTCCAATCCCTGGCACCGATTCATCCTTGGTTCTGTTTATTAAAAATCTGATTCTTTTCTGAGTAAGACGATTTGGTAAATATGAACAAATATTCCAATGCCTTCCAACTTTATGTTTCCCTGTTTTAAACAGGGATGCACCCCAAACAGAAATCTCGCGATATCAAAGTCCGATGTTTTCCGAGGTACGCCTAATAACGGAGTTCAATATTTTCTTGGGCGAAACAAGATGTTTGAACACAATAACTTCAAGATTGGATCAGCATATAGACTGAGTCTTTCATGTTATCGAGAAGATGAAAAAGCATTGCCTCTGGGGGTTCCTAAAAGAGAAAGCGCACGAACAACTCCATAAAAGTCCATGGAAGATCAACATCCATGCTTAAGTATAACCAAATTGCAGTAGATATTTGGGACGTTCAGCATGTGCTCAGGCTTGTCCATGCAGCCATTAGCAAGAGAGCTTTGAAGGAGTATTCTTATACAATCCTCTTAACAGATGCTAAACTATGTAAGCTGGAAAGAGTTCTCACACCTAAAAGATGCTTTCTGCTTATACAAAGTGAATAAGGGCTAATTCGAACAAACATATCATAACTACTACTACTAATAATGAATGGGACGAGAAGCACTTCCATTACCTGAATGCTTGACGTTTTCTGTGCTCGACTTTCTTTGTTTCCATAATGATGTACATACTGATTAGGAGCCGATTAAAATTCTCTTACACGAATTCTTTTAATGACTTATGCATAAAGAAATTATATCTCAATTGTGACTGATCCAGATAGCTCGTTACTTGGAATATCTACGCTCCTTGCAAAATTGAGAATTGTTATTCCCTCTTTTGATGACCATGGGAAAATTCAAATCTTATGACGTCATTATATTCCTCCTGAACTTACGTTCTAATCGTTCAATACAACCATGTATCACTGTAGGTGCAAATGAGGAACACGGTAATCCAATTTTCTCTGAGACATATTTACAAGAGAATGCTATCAAATTCTGGGTATTATAACTAAATTCTTACAACTAAATACCGTCAACATGAGATTAAAGTTTTAGATAAAGAGGCAAAAAATTCTTGAACCTCAAGAAAAATAGACGAAAGAATTTTCTGCACAGTAGGTTTTATTGATTAAAAGAATCTAATAATAAAAAAACATGCTTATATTTTAACAACACATTTGCAATATTTATATAAAAGAAAGAAATTAACCACTCCTATGATTGCAGATTAGTTTGATTCTGCCAGTAAATTTTCTGCCATAATTGTACTTGTCCTATTGTATTTTCTTTTCTCGAAAGAACGGAATAAAGAGATGAAGGATCGTAAGGGGGAGACAGAGCGCATGGACTTGTTTCGGATGGACTTGTTACTAATGATTCCATCATGAACTTCTTCGTTAATCCTTTTGCTTTGCAAGCCATTGATTCTGCACAGATTTCAACAGCTTTTGGGGGTATAGTGGGCTTGAATCTCAAGAGCTTTGAGTACTGATCTAAGAGATGAAACATGTAGTCATACACCAAGTCAAACTTCAATTCGTCTTGAATGAATTTGCTCGCTGCCCTTCCGATAGCCTGTGCCTGATAAATCCACAGAGCATATGAATGAGACAAGTAAATCCAATAGGTAGTTACACCAAAATTAAAGTGGCGTTAGCATTATTCCTCTTTTTCATGCAAAGGAAATTACCATTTAGATGGAATAGTAATACTAGTATAATTCTACTATTATGACTTCTAACACGTCTGCTACAACTTTTAACTAGATGGCAAGATTTCCAATGGTCTAGTATTGACCGCAAAAATGGAATAACTTTTTGATGGCTCATGTGGTGAAGAAACCTGAGCTTGTGGTAGTATTATTAATTACCTTATCCTGGTGAGTGTTGCCCCAGTCGACAGCAAACTTAATAGATCTGCATTTATCGTCTTCCCGTACGGGCCAGTAGTGTTGAAGTGGCATCAAACCTCTCGTGAAGAAATCGTAGTAATGGGGTTGCACAATTAAGGTGACAGAATCACAGGCAAGAATGTATTTTTCACTAACGGACCATGCGGACCCTTCAATATATATCTTGAACCTGCATTAATTAAAAATACATAAATAACAACATAGGAGACAATAAGGTAAACTTGATCAAAGAGACTACATCAGGGTAGAATTGGGAGTTAATGAAAAAAATATAACGCCTGATGTTAAATTGAGCTAAAGCACCCCAGTTACAACTGGGGAAATATAGAGGCTGAAACGAGAAATATGGACTCTCATAAACAAATCGTAATTAAGAAAGTGTAAAAATATTTACCTATCAGCGCATTGGCTGGCCAAGTCTGATTGCTTGTACCCATCCTTTGATTCTTTGATCCAATCCTGTAAAAGTTTCTCCAGGTTTAATACAATATTCTATATACTAGCTACGATAGCATAAAATATAAACACATTTTTCCTTCTTTTACAGAATCAGAATTAATTGACAGTCCTCTCCCGCCAAAACTGAGCAAGTAATGATAATTACAGGAAAAAAAAAAAAAAAGAAACCATTGATTAGTACCTGGGAAAATAAACGAGCATTCCAGTCTTGTGTTTCTGAGACATTACATTTAAGAAGATCCTCCCTGGTTTTAGCAACTTTAGGATTGCCCTTCCAGAAAGCGTATGGTTCCCTGTCTGTCCATTTACTTCTTCTGTTTCCTTCTTCCAGGTCCTTCAATAACAACCCCCATGGCTTTATATTTATCTCAGGCCTGCATAATCATCAACCATAGTTCAATATTATTCGAAAAATATTAAAGCGGCATTATATGTAATTTTTGGCAAAGTGGAAGCATACCATCCCCAGAAAGACCAATCAGGGAAGACTATATCAAGTGATTCATCATCGCCACAGTACCGAAACAGTGGAGGTGGGGGCGGAGCACCAGGCCAACCATGTTCCTGCAATTTGATGACCGGCCAATCAACGCAATCAAACATAAGCTCCAAGTCAGGAACTTTTCCAGGGTACTTCCTTAACAATTGTAAAATTCCCCACAGCGTAAAAATATCTCTGGACTGAAACGACTTCACAAATGTCTCCACGTAAGCTCTGCCGTTTACTACAACCAATCGGAAATTGGCGGTCTTGTTGGCTCTTTCCAGCGTTTCCCTGGTGATTCCAGTGCGGGCCCATGGCCTAAGATCTTCGTATATCCAACGGAAGTATTCGGGACACGCGGAAGGTGATGGAAGGTAAGGATCCTCACGTGGAGACGTGCTAGTCGGGTAGTGTTTGGGGCAGGTTTTTGTGAGGTTTAGAACAGTGCAGTTAAGTTGGAATTCGACTCTTTTCCGGGGCTTTTGTGTAATTGCGGAGGGATTTGTGGTACTTAGTTTCTGATTTGGGCTGCCAGTAATAGTCTGCCAAAGCCCAGCCAGGACTACATTCAGCATAATGTACTTTGAAAAAAAAAATTTTAAATATAAAAAAAAAAATTATATAATATTATGCAAGCCACGATCCTGCGGCGCAAATAAAGTCACAAGTAGAACGCAGAGCGGGTCCTACACCCACATGCGTGGTAATGAATCTTAGTACACGTGTTCCAATAGGGTGAGCAAATTTTTTCTAAGAAGTTGGGTGAGCCGACACCAGGGGCAGATGTTAGGCTTTTAGAAACTTCGGCCAATAAAAAACTGGCACGAGACATAGCAGATCAACAACACACCATTTTCAGTACGGGCGATTGTCAATGTAATAATTCAGTAGTATAATGCATTGAGGTATAATCAAGTAGTAGTTACTTACAGTGGAATCGAGCAAGCGCGTAGAAACCAACGCGCCGACGAGGAGAACGAAGATGAAGGAGAAGATAGCGTAGGATCTTGAAGGTGACTTAGCAAACGGGCGGGCCAATGGCGTCCGTGAAATGACCAGAAGGCCCTGATCCATGCCAGCTATTGTAATGTCTCTGAGATCCCTGCTGCATGCCGTTTTCTCTCATTCTCCGCAACACTGTAATTAAAATATTTCTCCAAGGTTTAAGCACTGATCCAAGCAACCACAACGAACAGAGAGCTGATTTCCTAAAGTAGGTAGCTGAGACTTAGCTGATTTGAGCTCTCCCTGCAGCAGAATTGTTATCAAGCCCTTCAAGAAGAAGCTCCACGGAAGCTAGAATCTCTCCTGCTGGATTCCAATTTTCTTTGTTATTTCTGAGAAACAAGACAAGTGTAAGGACAAAGATCCGACAGGAGATCTCCTGCGGACGTCATTTACAATTTTCTTTACGAGTAATGCAGCTAATGGTTTAGGGCTGCTAGTAATGAGATTTCAGGAATGAGCAACGAAGAGAAAGACTTTATGGTGGCTGAATGAAAGGGCAGGGAAACTGAGGGAGAGAGGAAAAGACAGGAAAAGAAGTTACCGGAGTCTCGTGACAGTGCGGCTACTCGTTTAATTTTTTCTCCTCATATAGCGAGCAGCTTTATTTTATTAATCTTAGTTTATTCTAATTTTCATATATCTTTTTCCAACCGAATGGAACACGACAAAAGACTTTTTACTTTTCATGTGCTGTAGAAGAGAGAAATTATCCCAGACAGAGAAAGAAGCATAAATGTGAAATTTGGGGTGCCGTTTTCAACATCTTCTTTGACATTTTCTATTGCATATTTTTGGCATCATTTTCGTTTAGATTATTGGTTAATGTGGCTGTCGTTCTATGGCTCCATTCCCTTATTCAACAATTCTAATTTTCTTTTTTCTTAATAAAACCAAGTCAAAGACGTAATTTTCTTTAATAACGAGTCCTTCTACTTAGAATTTTCGGCAATAAATTAGGAAAATTCTCAAAATAAATAAATAAAAGTACAGAGACAACACAAGAACTGAAAATGAAATTCTCAACATTTTGTTCCTTTGTTCTAATTAGATTGATAAACATAAAAATTAAATTTTTATCAAGTTTTGAGCTACCTGCTTGCCATCATAAAAAACATAATTATTTTATTTTAACCCAATTATTATTTTTTAATCACAAAAAATGTAACACTTATTTGATGTCTCATGACAAACGAAATAACTATCTTAAATAAACGTCGACTACTTGAGAAAAAAAGAAAAAGACTTTATCAAAAATATCGTAATTGTTTGCCTGCATTTTCTACACTGAGATGATGAAATATATGCAAATATAAGAGCTCTAAATTGTTACAGAAGTACCCAGAAACAACCAGAAGTAAACTATAACATCAAGCAATAATCATGCAACTGTACAGTTGTGTAGGTCAACTAACTAAGCATGATTTGCGGAGCATGATTAGTTGTCAACTTATAAATACTTTTAATTAATTTATTATTATTTTATTTTGTTGGCCAAGCGTCTATAACTCTTTGTATCCCTTCATATACTGTTCTTAGTGGAGTAAAAGTGGGGATCTCGATCCTCTATTCATGGAGAGAATAAAATTAATCATTCTTTATTATTTTGATTAATCACTAATTGGTTTACAGTCTTACACTTACTCCCCACAATATCAATAATTACTAGTATTCTCTACAAAATAAAATTGATAACAATAAAGTAATACAATTAATTATTGTTAGTTATGTTTAAAATTATTTTAGTCATTTAACAAATAAATAGTGCAGCCATATATAATTAGGGTGGTCTTACGGGACGCCAGTCAATGAAAAATTAATGCTAATTAGTTATGTTTATTTCTGCCATTAATGTAAGCATGTTTTTTTTTTTTTTTAATGAATATATAGATGAACAATTTATATAAATTTTTTCAAGCTTTGTAAGAAAGCACATACAAGTCACTAATTTCATTAATTAATTGGTGAACCTTAAAAGTGTATCTATCTTTAAATGGAGGCATTTTCCTTTCTCAATCAAGCATATAGGTAAGGGATACTCCAAAAAAAAAAAAAAAAAAAAAAAAAAAAACCATATGGGTAAGGTGAGTTTATTAAATGCTAATTAACAGGTAGAGAAACTGTTTTTTCAGAGAAATAAAGGAAAAGTAGAAGAAGAAGAAGAAATAAAGTGTCGGTTTATTGAATTTATGGGAACTAGATTTCTTTTATTGTTGGATAAATGCTTAAAAAAAATACAAATTGTCATCAAAATCCATAGATCTCAAAACTTGAGTTATACATGGTGGGATGGTATTATGTTTAGACAAAATTTTATATTCTATTTTATTTGAAATCTATTGCTAATTAATATATTTTTTTAAAAAGAATAATGACAAAATTATTGATGTGAAGATGAAGAATGATAACACGTAAATCTCAAACTTTTTCTTGAAGAGAATCGGAATATCATTAAAGATTTGAAGCATGTATGCATACGTACACTAACCTTGATTAATACTGGGGAATTGTCTTCATCAATTAATTGTCAGAGAACTTTCATCTTCCTGCATGCTATGAAACTAGATATCCCTCAGGCTTTCACGCGTACGTTTGATTTTAAAAAAAATTATAGAAGCTGCTGATTAAGAGGAGAAAAGGAAAAATGGAAAGAAGAAAAGGCACGCAGTGGTAGATGTCTTCATCAATAATGATGTAATAGATGTGGCTTGAAACAAAGATGTTTCAATTGCCATGAAAATTTGAAAGATTTGAAAAGTTTTACTAATTTTGAAAAGGTTTACAAAGATCGTTCGATATATGCAAGAAGAAGTCACCACACTCCAACCATAATTTCTTCTCCATCTTCGTTTTAAATGGGATATGGGATTTAACCATCTGTCTCATTTTCAATCCTACGATCATCCTAACAACTAAAACATTATTAAAGTGTTTGATTCTCTAATTTTGTCTTAATACCTCTAGGGTTATTAACTTATACGGAAATCTAGATCGTTTAATATATATTTTTTAAAATTTAGACAAGGTTAACTAAAATTAATGTTTACAATTATCATATTATTTGAAACCGCTATTCGATGTGGATGTGAGGATGTCATTTCAGTTTGAAGGCTTGATCGATCTCTAATTTAAAAAGAGAAAAAAAAAAAGGGAGGGTTGATCTCTAACAGCATTATAGCTTGCGATAATTATGGTCCCAAACATGCCCTACAGATTGACCATATATCTTCTTTTATTGCCATTGAAGGGACAACAGAGAATTATTCTCCCATGTTTTGTCATCTTCAATCTTCTAATATGTTCAGCCTTTTAGGGGAATATTTGATCGTATATGTGATGGAATTTCATAAGTAATGGTTCTCTGTGTGCAATCCCACAGACCCATTTCATGTTCTCATTGATCTGAGCCATCAGATTAATTTTAAGTACTTAGGGCGGCGGTCGCAGCATAAAATTACATTACTCTTGAGAATTTTTTTACTTTTTTTTGTTACAGTGGGAAAGTAGATTCAGTTCTTTTTCTGAGGATTCTTTTGCAGAACTGTTAAAACTATGAAAGCTGATTCAGTAGAAAAAGCTGACATAGTTTTCTGTTGAGAAAGAGCAGGAGAAACAAGAGATGGACAATACCCCTTAATTTGTTGGCGCGTTTGAAAACATGTACTTCAAAATTAATATAATATTAAATATTCTGTAGGAAACGACTTAAAATTTTATTCATCATCCTTCTATTTTTACTTTATTGTTAATGTTATTAACCACAAATTCAGTTTTTATTTTCTTTTTACTAATAATTTTATGTCATTACAGTTATGCACAATACTTTCATGTATATTAAACACGTTTTGAAATTTTAATTTTAAGTATATATTGTCTCCTTGAGGTTAAATATGATTTGTAAGTATTTGTTTTCTAAGAAAATGAGAGAGAATAATTAAAAAAAATCTCTCCTATAGCTATAAAATGGCTGTTATAATTATTTAAAATATTATAAAAAAATAAAACATATTAAAGATAATAATGATTGAGAGTGGTAAAAAATTTCTTGAAGATTGGTCCTTTTTTTTTTTTATAATTAAAATTGGCTCATTTTGGTTCAAGGTTTTGTAAATAAGCCAATTTAGTTCCGTTCTCATCAACAAAAAAAAAATCAATTTTTGAACTCAATTTATGTGTGACAAATCTTTATTAATTCTAACAATTTTAATGTACATGTGACATAATAATTGGTCTTAATTGAATATAAAATTAAATTAAATTGAAACGAACCAAACATGCTTGATTTGGTTTAGTCATTTTTCAGGTTTGATTTTTTTTTTTCAAAATTTTTAAAAAGAACTATAGAAAATTAAAACTAACAATCTCTAACAGTAATAATAATGTAATTTTTTGTTACAATAAAATATAGTTTCCTTTGTATATGTATATCGACTTTTTATTGATATGATATAAATAAATGACACATATAAATTAAGAGAAGTGAATTATAAAAGTTAACTAGATAAGATATTTATCGAAGTAAAGAAGAAGAATTTACAAGAAACCGAAGCACATGAACTTTTGAAAACATGAAAGATTGATGAAGCAAAGTCATGATCAAGAACGAGCATGAGGTCCTACTATATGTTAATAATTACTGGGAAATTATAAATGTTTTTAGTCTGGATTTGGGAGTGCTGTCCGCCATCATCATTCCATTCCACAAAGAGCGTGGCATGCTAGCTAGCATTTGAGTTGAGCCAATTTAATTACATTGTCTCAATCTCTCAGAGAGAAAGAAAGAAAGAAAGAGAAGATCGAAGATTAAGTAGGTAGAAATTAATAGCATTGGGTTGGGCATAACATAAATAAAGCAAGTCACGCTTCAATAATCCACGCGTGAACAAAACAACTATACACTGTGCTCTCTCATCTCTCATGCTTTCCAATTTCAAAACCCAAGGCTCTGAATTGAATTGCTTTAGAGCTCCTTTCTCAGACGTTTAAATTATAAAAACCCTCTTTGCAGAGTGCCTTAAAAGCTCTGTTCTTTACTTGCTACTCACTCACTTGCATCAAATACAGATAGACCCTACTTTAATTTCTTTACCAGAACTCTTCATTTTCAAAGCTAAAAACCATGTCCGTAAGTCTCCTTCCTTTCTTATTTCCTCTCTCTCTCTCTCTCAGAGTAATATTATATGGTGTAAATATTAACAACGTAGTGCTACTGCAGATGGTGGAGGTGAGAGTTCCGAACCTGGATTGCGAAGGCTGTGCTTCCAAGTTAAAGAGAGCACTCTTCAAGCTGAAAGGTCTGGTTTTGTTAATTCCTCAAAGCGTGCTTATTAATGTTTACATTGCAAACACAGGCAAAGGCCAACTCCATTTCTGTTGGGCTTTTATATTTTCATTCATTGTCGAAGATTTACCAGGCAGAAGAATGCATTCATAATCATGCATAAACCACTTTTTTTTTTTTTTTTTTTTTTTTTTTAATATCTTCCTTCCCTGGAGGTCATATTTTAGAACGGGCTTAGGCCTGCTTTGACTTTTAAGTTCACCACATCTGAAAGAACACCGAAGCCGGCTTAATTGTCTAAAGGCCGAATATCTGGCTTTAGTTGACCTACTGTCGGACTGTCCTAAGGTGAGTTCTGCCCAAAGCGCACTTAAATTTGGGTTGGGTGTGAAGAACACTATTTGTGAGCCCACATATTATGCCGGCCTGGAACTTTGTTTCTGGGCTGTGTCTTTAGATCTCTCCGTATTTCTAAGGGTTCATAACTCAAGTTACTAACTCTGATGTTATGTATAATAATAATATTCAGGGGTAGAAGAAGTGGAAGTAGAAATGGAGATACAAAAAATCACGGTGCGAGGGTATGCTTTAGAGGAAAAGAAGGTGCTGAAAGCTATTAAACGAGCAGGAAAGGCAGCAGAGCCATGGCCATTTCCAGGACACGCTCACTTCGCCTCATTTTACAAGTATCCGAGCTACGTTGTGAACCATTACTACGACACATATGGAGCCACCAACGGCGCACATACTTTCTTCCACACTCCTGCTGTTTACTCAGTTGCTGTGGCTTCAGACGAGGCAGTTGCTTCTCTCTTCAGCGACGACAATCCCCATGCTTGCACTATCATGTAATCTTTTTGTTGCATTTTGAGGGCGGAATTTTGAATTTTTGATTATCTTCAATTTTGCTCTATGGTAGTGCTTTAATTTGCTAGAGCCATGAAAATTTTATGTACGAGTTTAATGTATTTTGTGCTTCACTTTTCTATTACGTTACTCGGAAATAGAGAAGCCAATTAACGTAAAACCTGTGGACTACACTGGATTAGAGGTTGACGAATTTACAACCTATATTCAATTGTCTAGAAGATTTTCCGGACACGTGTGTGTGAAGATTTTCTTTCGTTAATGAGGAGTGCTTCTGACCTTGTTGGTGAGTGGGGATATTCAAAGGACTGCATTGCTTTAATTATTTGCCTTTCAACGGGAGGAAAGTCTTCAGTTCCAACTTTTCAAATGAAGAGAATCTTGAAAGTTAAAAGCTTCAAAAAGCCACCAGCCTTTCCAATGAATGACAAGGCTTTTCCCTACTTGGTCATAACTTTTTCCCCTCTGAGTCATGAATGATGATAGATTTATCCATCAGATCCTCCCCCAAAGAAAAATTACAAAACAATAGTTGTCTTTTTATATTTTACAAATTCTTTATTAAATTTAAAATTTTTTTTTAAAAAAAATAATGCGTAATTTAGGAAAGTTCATGAAAAGAAGTTTGAAGAGAAGCGGATGAAGAGTCGAAATTGATAACCCGTAGGCAGCTTAGCTAGCTATTATCCCTGCTGGTTTTAATGGGGAGGAAGCAGATATAAAGTCATAAATAGGGTTTCAACATTAATGACTTAATGGGATAACATACTTTATTAAACACCTAATCTCTTCCCCTAAAATGCTTTCAAAAAGCATGCAGACGTGATCTAAACTTTTTTTTTTTCTTTTTTCAATTCAACATTTAAAGTAATAAAAATGAGTTGTTGATGTAACATTTACTTTAGTTGACGTCATTAACCATTTTTTATATTTATATGCCAAGTTAAAAACCTAAAAGCAAGCCAAAAAAAGATTTAACTATCTCCAAGCATCGTGTTAAAATACATGTTTTATGTAACAAAAATTAAATTAAGTTAAAAAGTTACATCATGTTTATAAAAGAGCTACTATCTCAAAGGTTGAATACATATTAATTTGAGTGCTTTCATTTTTTTTTTTTTTTTAATTTGTCAATAACAATATATTATCAAGATAATGCTGAATTTATAAATAAAATTAAAGACCATAAATATTTTTTAATCATCATCCAAATTTTACTTTATACTTCAAACATTAATGTGAAGTGTAGTAATAGTTAAAATATATGCTTAACACAAAAGAGGAAAATAGAAAAGGGAATCAATATTGGAAATGAATCGAGTGGCTAAGAATGATTGATCATGCAACTTTTTGTCTCTTCGAACCAAAGCCATGCCATGTGGCCCAGAAAACGTGTTCAAAGTGACCATTTAACCATTTATTTGGTGTAAGCATTCACACACTAAAAAAATTATTAACACTACTCGCATCCGACCCAACCCACCACATCACATCTCCCCAACTTTAAATACGCCACAACTTCATTTCCACTACATTTCATTTTTCTCTCTTCAAAAGTTTTCTTAATTATCATCTTCCTCCTCAAATGGCTCAGGTATTTTTGCAATTCTGTCTGCTTTC
>CM040441.1:24977739-25047015 GCA_022749755.1 Azadirachta indica | reverse complement strand
TAACTTTGATTTTTAGAACCTAAAATCAAAGATAATATTAATTATTAATATTAATAATAACAATAAATATTTGAGCACTTCCTATTAAACAAACTCTTATACAAAACATACATATTCATATAATTTTTTTTTTTTTCAATCGGGCATGAGAAAATTTTAAATTTCGTACTTCTCGTATTACTCAAAAAGAATTTATCAATGAAATCAAATAATACTCACATTATCACATATTGTACAATTTTAAAGGAGTAAAACAAAATTATATAAATACATAGTACGAGCAATTACATAATTTGTATAAAGAAATGATACAAAAATTTTGTAATTCTAATATTATTATTCCTAAAATTGCCCCTCAGTGATTCTAACTTCAAGATTATATGCAATGAAGTAATCTATAACTCTACTTTCAATAAAATAGGAAGGTCTTTTTCTTTTTAGTTTGTTGTTTTTTAAGAAATACTCTCATCATTATCACAACATTCATAAACAACATCCCATAACCACCCCTTTTTTTTTTTTTTTTTTTGTTTTAATCATGTTTATGGTGTGCACGTCAGGTTTTGAGACTCCGTCCATTTCAACCTTATTTCTATTTTAAATATTTATTTTAATTTTGTTGACGGTAATCAAATTGCTTGAGCTGACTCTACCAAACATAAATATTACATAATTATAATATTAATAATATATATGACATAACCGACACATTTCTTTCACACCTATATTTCTTTTAATTACACACTCTCGAGTTTGGAACGAAAGTTTTATTATATATAATTATCAGTATTAAATTCCGGGTCATTATGCTTTTGTTTAAGATGAGTTTAATTTAGAACATGGTTCGAAGTATTTGTAGTTTCTCCAAACAAGTGTTCTACAGAAAGTAAAACTAAAAATTTTATTAAAAACCGGCCGATTTGATTCTTTACACTAACTTTGGATCAATTAAATAATTGTTTTTAGAAGATCCAATAACTATCTAATTTTTATGATGCAATGGTTCACAAAATAATTATATATCTCTTTTGTAGAGTCAATATTAACAATGCAGAGAAATTTAAAACCCAGTCAAAAGACTGAGAAAAATGTTTATTTTTAGTTATTCTAATTCTTCATTTCTGGATGATATTAGTGTACTAGTCTCCATCAAAATTCCTTATTTCTCCAATCAAATCTAAAGCTAGTTGCCTTTGAAACAGAATATAAAAGGAGGACAGGAAAATTCAAAAATGGTATTCAAATAAAGCATGCTATGATATAGTTTTAGCAATTTGTCTTTTGATTTGAGTAGTAGTGAATAATGTCAATGAGGAAAGTGCGTTACGTGTGGATCCTTCACTTTCATTGTCTGTTTTTAAAAGAATTCACGAATTAAAACGTGGACCGGTCAAATTACTCCTCGATAGAATTTGGTGAATGTGGGGTTTTATGTTTTGTTCTCGTACTAATTGATTGAGATGTGCTGGGTTATTATTGTTTGCAATAAATATTTGGTTAATTACCAAACTTAATTAGCTTAGTCATCTAGCTATGAAATTAATGTCACATCTATTTGGTAAAGAACCTTGGCTTTAGCTTTAGCTTTTGTTGCAAACTTTTATAACAAAATAAGGTTAGATTAAGGTGAGGTAACATAGGCTTTTTAAAAGTCAAAAATGTTAGTAATAAAAAGAAAGTGAGAGCCATCCGCATCTTCAATGGTTTTCAAACCACTCTATTCGCAAATTTTGTTAATATAAATTTTTATTCAACACAACAAAACCCAACCTTCAAAATATCAAAACAACTTCTCAATTAAATCGCATTATATATTTCTGTTTTTACCTTGCACCTAATAAAATCATTTTTTCTCTCAAGAAATTTTTTAAGTTATCGCCAGCTAAATCTAAACGTATTCCGGAGCTTATTTGATAACACTTTAGCACGGTTAATGTTTAACTCTTTTAATAGCTCTTAACAAAATAAAGTATGATGGTTACAAGTAAAAAATATATTAGAAGAGAAAATCCTTCATAATCTGTACCCACACGCTAATAACATATATTAGTTTTAAGAAAAACAATGAAGTTGAAATAGAAAGTGAAAAAGACCATAAAGAAAAATGCCTTATTTGGGCCTAAGGTAAGCAACGGTATGAGATAGGTGTCTGGGCCTTAAGCCGTAAAAGGAACAGTTACACAAAGCAGAAGTTAGCTTTTATAGTAGAACCCAATTAAGCCCATAAAAGAGAAGAGTATCGATCCCTTGCAGACGCACTCAAGAAAACAATGCAATTCTATTCCACATTTTATCAACCCTGCGAGAAAATATATACACACACACACACACACACACACACACACACACACACACACAGAGATGCGGATACTATGAAAACCAAATTTTACTTTATAATCAATAATTGTCGTCCATTCATTCCTGTTACTTCACGCCTACTGATATTTATTTTATTTATTTTAATGTCTAAAACATAAAGCTCTCCTCAAACCTTAACAGAGGCGAGGCAGCATAATTCATCGATTCAATTCCTCTTAGAACAAAAAGGAAAACCAAAATATAATCCAAAAATTTTTAATACCATTGCATGCAATAATTATTTTAATTTAAATTGTGTGCAACCAATCACTTCTAACACAAACAGTAACTTTGGATTCTAATAGGTGACTACAACACTGCCCTTGCACAAACCATTGGTATTCAAAAGCCACCTTAATATCACTCGAGCGTTGTCTAATCCTTCTTCTTCTCCTTCAAACCTTTGGGAATTTGACTCAAAACCTTCCTCAATACCTTTTCATCAAAGACTGCATATTGCTTCTTTATCTCAATAATTGCCTTATCAGAAAATGAATCAATCTTGTCCTCATATTTCTCATAAATCACAGGCACCGTGTGCAGCAAAACAAAGACTATTTCAAAAAACCATAAATCAGTATCCAATAAGTAGAGAAGTACACATCTTCCATCTATATACAGAACCCAAAATAAGGCTTAAAACAAATTGGTACTTACCAATGTAGAACAAGGTCAGGAAGTTGCACCAATTACCTACGATTGAAAAAACCCACAAGCCAGCAATAACCTGATCACAAAAGGAGCAGTAGCACGTCAATGGTATAAAGACAATGGCCACAATAGCTACATACCAAGATGTACCGAATCGATTATTATCAATTTACAAATTAAGGTGAAAGTAAACTGAAAAAATTATTGCCTATGTTTTTCTAACAAGAAGGCCAAATAAAAGCATTCTTAATAAATCAACTAAAAGCAAGAAACTAATAAACTCAGCTCCAGGAAACAATAGCTCTGTTATTCTGTCAATATCAAAAACAATAAAGCACAAAACATACACCAAGAAATTTCTTCAAATCTCTCCCAGAGGCAATATCTCGCAGAACAGCCAAGGCTCTGTTGATTTCAAACCTCAATGCAGAGGCAACTTCAAGAACACATTTCTCAGGAACTGTAACAACTGGAATCTCTGGTGGTGACCTAGTTAAAGGACAAAATCAAGTTAATATGATATAGAATGCATTGGACATTCCATAACAAAGGAATATCAAAACCATACTTGTTGATAAATGTGGATGCATTGGACCACAAGAAAAGGACAGCCAGTGAGAGTATCAACACATGGCAGGCCAGCGTGAGTAGATGGTATTCAAGCAATTCAAAAAGGATCCACAATGCAGTGGCGCCACCAAGCACACCAGCAGAGATTTTCTTGTTCCTCCATAAGAAAACGTCAGCAGCTGAAAAAAAATTCCTCGCATAAGACTGAAGGAAAAGGATGAACAGAAGATATTACATATGCTAGAAATGTGTTTGTCCTGCACACATGATGGATGGGGGTGTGTGTGTGTGTGTGTGTGTGTGTGTGAGAGAGAGAGAGAGAGAGAGAAGACATGCTCTCTACACATCCTTTAACCTAAAGGCATGAATAAATACAAGGAAATCAAATACACATAGGTCCTGAAAACTATAAATGGAACTCTATTTCAAAACCTTCTTTTCAAAAAAAAAAAAATGACATATACTGACTTGGCTGGAAGATCACTATCCATTATATTAGAGATGTTCAAAATTCTTTGCAAACAGAAGCAACTAGAGGTGCCTGATGATATGAAACTAAATAAAATAAGAAAATTGTCTTCAAACTGAATAGAAGGCAACTGGTTGCTGAGAACGTGGAGGAATAAGCCACCAATCAAAATTTTATTTAGCCATCCATCTGGCTTCCAAGATATGACTCTTTATGCCCAAAGATAGACTCCTGTGAGCATTATTTACAAACCAAACTGAAAAGAAGCTCTTTAAATCCCACAATATAAACTCTCAAAGCACAGCTATCAAAGGCACTATCCTAACGAATTAATTGCATCACTTTTTCCAGGTCAAAAATTCACAAGGGCATGATCCTGATCATAAACCCAGATGCTTATGGTGTTTTACAAAAGGATCATATTCCCTACACTATGGAATCTACAAATCCAACAATGAGGAATTTGAACCATCCATTTTATGAACATGTTGGCCACCCATATGCTACCGTCCACACTTATCATCCAAAACCAAAATGCAAACTTTTAAACTAAAAATCAACTTACATAAACCATAATGCCAACATCATCATGCTTCATTGTGTGGCCATCTAGTGAAATATTACTCCATTTAGTTAATATAAATTATAAAGCATGATGGCCGAATGTGGCAGTTGAGGGAGTAAATTTGAAAAGAGGAAAAGCAGTTTTTCGAAAATGGAGTACACTTGACAAATACTCTTTTAACACTAAATCCAATAACACTATAAGCATGCACTCATCTAAGTTTAATTACAGCAAATTTCACTTAGATGCTAAAACGCAGCTCTCCTTTTTCTCCCGTAATATTGTAAATCTAGTCTCCATGCTGTATAAATAACTAATATTCGACCAAAAAAGAGCGGAAAAACGGTTGCCACAAATCTCATTATCGTAGCAGTAACAAAACATAAAATAAATTAGGAGAATAGTTGTAACAACTCAACTACTTCACTCAGATCCTCCATTTTCTCATCAACCAAACAAATCGTGAACACAATGCACACACATTCATAATAGTTACAACCAAGAGATAGAGAGAGTACGTTTTCCACCGCCGAGGACGTGGTGAATAGGTTTCTCTCTGCCGAAGAGCCTGAATATCTTGGACTTGACGGCGTCAACAGGCGACGGTTTGTCGTCATCGGAGTCAGAGGACGATGAATCGTGGCCGCGGATCTTCTCGGTGATCTTCTCCGTCAGTGATTTGTCGGCTGATTCGTGTTCGGCTGCGTGCTCCGCCATAGATCCGCCGCCGATAGACCACCGATGAAAATGAGAATCAACTAGATTCTAGAGAAAGGCCGGAAACGAAAAATGCGTCTCTGCTTCGAGCGTGACGTTCTGAGTGAAACCAGGCGATGTATTCTCGGCCGCATAAAAACGTAATTTAGTCCGAACCTGAGGTTCGGTAACGGGCCTCTAAGTTAGGTGTGAAAACGGAAAACGAGGGACTCTAGGTACTTAGAAAAAGATCACGATCAAATCTAGGGTTACAGTGTTGTGATGGCTGTGACCGTTTTCTCTCACCACCCCACAGTTAAAAGGCGCGGTATACTAGGCCCCCTCTCTTTTACCTCCAAAAAAGCAAAACATTGATGTTTTAAATAGGATAGAAAGTCCATTAATGTTGTTTTTTAAGTTAATATTTATTATTTTTTATATTTTTTTAATATCTTACCGTCTTTTTAATTTTTTATTTAATTTTATCTTTTAATTTAATAATTTATAAAATAATAATATTAAAAATATTTAAAAATTAAAATTTAAAAAAATAATAAAATATTAGTTAAAAAATATAACGAAACATTTTTATTTTAAATATTTAGTATTTTTAACTAGATATTGCACTTTATGTAAAATATTTGGTATGAAATAAATAATTATTATATAATAAATAATATAATTATTATTAAAAATTTAATATTTTACATGTAAAATTTTTTTACTATCATTCAAACTTGTATTAAAAGAATTACTATTTAAAAATCTTGATAGATAAATTTGATCCATGACAATTGTATTTTAATGTTACTATCTAAAAATTAAATACATATTTTATACTAATATTTAACTATAATAAATGAAATTAATTTATAATTAAACTAGTAGTCAGCTACATAATTCAATTTTTGTTAAAGGTATTATAAACATATTTTAATGAAATATTTATTAAATACAAAATTATATTTTAAAAACAAAAACCCTTATATAAATCGGTAAGACAATAATATATTATTATTTTGATGGTATATTTATTTTGTTAACAATAAAATATATAATATGTGAAATAATCTAACATTGATCCATTAATTTATACACATAATAATAGTAAAAATAAATATTAGAATATATAAAAGTCGCCTTTTTTTTTAGTTCAAAATTATTTGAGAAAAAAATAAAATGGCTAATTCCACGGAAAAAAAATCCATCGAGAACTTCTTGTGATAAGAGGGGCGAATTCAAACTCCACCAAGTTCAATGGAAATTATAATAGTAGCTTAAAATTATATGATTATATGTGGCAAGATTTAATGTAAATATCAACAAACCGTAAAGTTGTAACCGTAGAATGAAATCATACGGCTGCATATGGCAAGATGGTGAAGTTAGCTGTGACGTCTGTGATGAAAGACGCAGTTACTTTAGAAGAGTCCAAAGAAAACTTCATCGTCCCGTGGCTCGAGGCGTAATGGACGTTGCACCTGACGGTTCTGCCCGTGGGTTGGTGGTATTCAGTATTTAGCAAGAACTTTATTAGGCTGAGGCTGTTCACTCGACGTGTATACAACATGGACCCTACGTTTGCCGTCTAGCTGATCTCGACTGTATGGGAAATCCATGTATACGTGGCAGCACATGATTGAAGAGATGGAAATCAGTAGTTCTCCCGATTGGACGGACCCAAAAGCAAGATGGCATTGTTAGGTGACACGTGGACTTTTCGTGCGGAAACTCTCATCGTGAAAAAAACAAAAAACAAAAAACAAAAATGGAAATCAATTTAAAAATGATGGAATGGATTTTTATCATTAAAATAATTCATTTTTTGCACTCGGTTTTTGACATTAAAATTTCTCATTAAACACGCCTTTTTGTATTTAAAAATTAAAAACCGACGTCATTTTAATCTTAGCCCCAAAATATTAACAAAATGGTTATAATAACTAAATTATTGGAAGAAAATGGTGGGGGAGATCCATTCACATCTTATTCTTTTTATATTAATGCGTTTATCGCGGTTGAATTCATTATAAATATTTATATTTATCATATAATAGAAAAGGTAAGTAGCTATAAATTTCTAATAAAAGAACTTAAATTTAACGAGCAATGAAAATTATTTTTTGAAAAAAAATTAAGGGAGATCTGCATTTCTGACAAATGCATATAAATATAAATATAAATATAATTTATAAAGCAGCAAAAGAGGAGCACTGCACTGAGATTCTTAAGACTTTGTCTAAACGTGATTAGTTTAACTAATAAATCAGCAACAAGAATCATTCTAAAATCTCTTTCTCCCATAAAAAAAATTGTGGTTTTTTCAATTAAAAAATCAAAGAAAAATTAAATTGTTTTACAAGTTTGTACGTAATCTACAGTGAATATTGAAGAAAAATACATTATAGGTCATCAAATGACAACTCCAAATTTTACCTAATGTCTGCACAATGTTTTCCCATTTGCCTTTTGGATTCTTCTAAGAACATCTCGAGAATCAAATAACCTAACACACAAAGACTAGATCGAGATGAAAAATGTATAAAGAACAATCTACATAATATGATTCATAAGAATGATTGTACCAACTGAAACTATTTTTAGTTTTAAAGAATGAGTAATTTGAATATTTAATAAATATTAAATTTTATTGGCATCTAATATTTACCCACCACTCAATTATTTTTAAAACAACCACTAATAATTTTATTTTACAATAACTGTCTTAATTTTCAAGAAAAGAATGCCAAAACATGAGAAAAAATTGAAGCCACAGAAAGAAGATATACGATGCAGAGTTAAACCATCAATTGGAACAATAATTTGCACAGAAATAAAATCGTAAATGACGGATATATATATATATATATATATATATAAGGAAAAGTTAAAAGTTGGATAACCTATATAGTTTGATTTGGAAGATATGAACTGTTGGAGCTGCTGCTTAAACACCATTTTCAGAGCTTCGTTGCTTCGAACAAACTAATAGTCTCGGTGCAGCTGTAGGACAATTATTCTGGGTATATGCTGGAATGAAAGACCTCTTGGAGAATATGCTCTTACTTGTTTCCAAACAGTCTGCATAATAATATAATATTTATAAATTAAATTAATTTTCTAATGAGAAGGAAAATGGACCCTATCGTCACGATGATTGGAATTATAAATTGATATAATTAGTATCACTCAATTATTTTAAGTCCCTTGTTATTACAATTGGATTAAAAAACTATGAATCTTTTTATAATAATAATAAAAATATATATTCTTGGATGCTTCTTGATGATTGCTCTCCTAACATCTCAATTTACATGAGTTATTAGAATTTTTCTTTTGTTATTTTTTTTTCTTTTTCTAAAAGAAATATATAAAAATATCATCCACTGTATATGTATATGGAACAGGATTAATGATTTTTTTTTCTTATAATTTTTTATATCAATTTTAAATTATTAAATTTAAATATATTTAAAAATTTATATTATATTAATTATATAATCCAATACAACATCCATCGTTCAACGTAATTACATTCAAAAACTTATAATTAATATAAAAAAATTATTGATTATATATATACACACACGAGAGTATGACATGGTGTACCTATTTTTAAAATTAAATGTGAAATAAATATTTAAATTAAAAATATTTATAAATGACACACTTTCAGTTAAAAAAAATTCATATGAATTTTTCGTTATTGTCATTCTTTATATATATATATATATATATATACTATAGTTTTATCGATACTTATATCAATTACCAATATATTGTATTAATTATATAAGTTTTGCATTGAGGATGCTTGTTAAGAATTAAACATTATTGACACTAAAAAAAAAAGGAAAAAAAAATACAAGTGAATTATCATTGATCAACAAATACAATACCATAACGAGTTAACTCGTCTCTACTCGCCCTTTGTCAAGTGACTCAGGCAACTCAGTAGTGCTGCTTGCGAAGATCCGCCATCTTTCGGGGCCAATCCAGCTTGTTCTTTCATCCTCTTAATCCGTTCACGAATAGCTTTCCCGTTATCCGACTCCATAAAGTCAGTAACTCCCTTCTCCAGCTCACTCCCACTCACCAACCCCTCTCCCGACTGAGTAACTGCTAAAGCCACCTTTATCTCCTCCCCCAAGAACGCTCTGTTCACCGCTTGCTCCGCATAAACGGCCAAGCCAGAATCGGAACCCCAGCGTAAACAGCTTCAAGAGCCGAGTTCCAACCCCAGAGGCTAACGAATCCACCCACCGAGTCATGACTCAGTACGGCAAGCTGCGGAGCCCATGATTTCACCACCAAACCCCTATTTTTCGTTCTCTTCAATAACCCTTCGGGCAAGGAAAACTCCACGTCACGCTTTCAGTCGGTTGCAAGTCAAGCCAACTCAGGCATTCATGCTCAGCTTTTTGGTCAGAACCAGTTGCTAGAACTGGCCCCGTGCAATATATCGGCGGCGTTTTCTCTCCACAGGGTACTCATTTTCCATCCTTTAACGCTTTGAAAGCTTTCTGTTCGAGTGTTTCAAACGTGTTTATTATAATTGCTGAAGATTTGGTCATCTGTATTGCAGTATCAATAATGGTCTTGTATGCTCTCCCAGTACCGTCTTTGACAGGCAGAAAAACGTCTTTTGCCCTAAGGGGAGGCAAACCAGGGATGTCAAGAAACGTTTCAGGGTCAATTTTCAGGCCATTTGTCTCTTCAAAAGTGTTGGGAAAATATATAATTTGTGCCAGCGCCGTTACGCCGCTGGTGTAGAAAAAGTATGCGGGAATCTTCAGGCTGGATGAAACTTGGAGCGCAGGTTTGCAGAAGAGTCAATGACCAAAGCTTTGACGTTTGAAATTTTGGAAAGATTTAATAGGCTCTGGTGGAGATTAGGGTTGTTCTGTAAAGCTAATATGCAGCGTAATCTTGGGACTTCGGCAACAGAAGGATAGTGAGTAAGGTCAAGATCGGAAACGGCGGGAAGGTGGTGGAAAGTGATGCCAGCAGTGGTAGCAGAGACGTCAGATATGTACTGGGATGTGTCGCCTGCGACACCTGTGGAAGGGTGGAGATTATGATGTTGATAGAGAAAGAAGGGTCATGTTTAAGTATCAGTTTACCAAATTCAACCATCGGAACAACATAGCTTCTTCCCGGAGAAGGATAGAGAACAATGGTATCCGCCATAGCCATAACTTGGTAGCCAACGAAACAGAGAGCAGCAAATTACAAGCAAAAAATTAAGGGAGCAAAACGCTACCAAAGTTGCTGCTCGTCCTAAAGGGACCAACTTAAGCAGAATTTTACAATAGTACCTAACGTTTTCAAAAATTATATTTTAGTCCTTAACTTTGCCATTATATTACAAATCCTTTGCAACATTTTATCTTTATTTCACTTCAGTCCTTAAAACATAGAATCAAATTTTCTTAGATGCGAGGAGAAAGGTTGATAAAGTGATTCTATTAACTAAAATATTTATTTTGCTTAAAGTGTACTGATATCATTTTTTTTTTATTATAAGATATTTTATTTACTTTTCAAATTATATGAATACTAATTCTTTTAATTTGTAACATCTGTCTAGAAAATACATAAAATTTCAAATAAAATTTAAAGTTTAAATTCTACTTTTTATGAATTAGAAGAGACTTAGTAATATTTATAAAAAAATGTACATTAAGGATAAAAATTTATCTTTTCTATTTAATATATTTGATAAAAAGATATTAATAAAAATTTAGTCAAAACATTAAAATGAAATTAAAAGAAAAAAAAAGGGAGTAAAGCGAGATAAATAATGAAACATTAGAAGTTTTGTGATAGTGTAAAAAATTTTAAAAAATTTTTAAAAAACAAGGGTGCGAGGTGTTCTGAATTTAACCATTCATTTTCTTGACATCTGTAGGCAGTAGATAGAGGTGGGTACGGTCTTATTCAATCCGAATTTTTAAAAAATCGGATCGAACCCAAAAATTTTGGGTTTTAAATTTTTGAGACCAGACCGAACCGAATAGGAAGAAAAATTCGGATTGGACTAGATCTATTATATGTTAAAATTAGATTAAACTGAATTTATCGGTTTGGGTTTCAGATTAGTTCAGTTTTTCGATAAATTTATTATTTTTTAAAAATTTTTCAGTATATTAAACGACGTTATTTTATAAAAATACAATAAAACGAAATCATTTAAATGAAAATATTAAAAAATAATATTTTCAACCTAATTCAAATTTTTTAAACTAAAATCGAAACCGAACCGATCTAATTTTTTATTTTAATAATCAAAACCAAACTGAATTGCATAAAATATCAAACCGAATCTATAAATTTTGGTTCAATCTGATTCGGTCTTGTTCGGTTCGATTTTTTGTCCACCCCTATCAGTATGTGCATGATTGTCTCTAGAACCAATAATACAGAAACAATACAAGCCAAGTAACATAGACAGTAATTTGAATAAGCCGAAATAATGTAAAACAGATAGTGTGATGTCTAATCTTCAATATTTTATAATAAGATATAATAAAAATGAAAAAATGAAGACAATTTTGAAAAGTAGAAAGAGACCTCACCCATTATAGATAAATAACAAGTCGGTTGGTTTGAGATTTGAAAACTACAATTTGCCACAAATTATTTAATTCAAAGTTTGGCTAAAAAATATTCACTGTTTATTAAAATAAAAAATATTTTCAGTAATTATTTTATTTTTAATAATATTTTGTTATAATAAAATATATATTAACACACTGCACTACAATTCATAAAAAATTAATTGTAATTTGTATTTTAATAGGCCAGATATTTGTAACATTGGTTTATAAAAATTTAACTATAAAATCTAAATAATTATTATGCCTTAATCTTATAAAAAGTTTTAAATGATAATTATAACCCTATAATTATTAAAAATGACAACAAAAAAAAAAAAAACTCATTTTACTTTATATGTCTAAATTTATTTTGTCATGTAACATAAAATTACAAAAGTATCTTAATAATTTTTTGTGGTTTAAAATATAATTATGAATAA
Organism: Azadirachta indica; assembly: GCA_022749755.1. Lineage (NCBI taxonomy): Eukaryota > Viridiplantae > Streptophyta > Magnoliopsida > Sapindales > Meliaceae > Azadirachta > Azadirachta indica. The sequence goes on along the minus strand of CM040441.1, from coordinate 25,034,667 downwards.
AATTTTTTATTTTCATTAAAAAATGAAACGGTTGGTATTATATTAATATTTTTGCTTAAGATCTGCATTTTTTATTTTTTTAAAACCATTTTTTTTTAAAAGCAAGTAATAGATCTTGGATAATGTCTTTCTTAATATATTGTATTTTTATTTATTTTTACTTTGTTTTATCTTTTAGTTGGTTGTGCTATCTGTTAATTAGAGTATTCATTGGGACAACAACGAACAGGTCCCTGAGTTTTATGAAAACAACAATACACGTATACCGTATTAAATTCAATATTCTAATATTGATTATTTTAATAGTGGAGATTCAAACAGGCCACTTATTGTACTTAAGCCTCTCACAGTTAAAATTTTTTTATATATTATAATGAAATATTGCCGAAAATAAAATAGTAAGTTAAAAAAAAAGGAAATTAACTAGAAATGATTACTATTCATCCCTATTATTCAAATATGACTATTTATAAATCTTCAATTTAAAAAATGCTCCCATGACCACTTTCTTCCTCTCTTCTCCAATTTCTCTCTTTTCTTTTTTTCTCCCATTCTTAACACTTTCTGTCTAAAACGAAACGCGTAACTGAAATTCTTCATACCTTCCTACAATTTAATTGATTCTTACTCATTATTACGGATAATATTCATTGATACAATATTCATTACAAAAGTAAAATAATGATTATTTATGGTAAAATAATGAATAATATCTATTAAAATAATTATTTAAATTTTTTTTTAAAATTTATTTATAACAGTAAAATAATGATTAATAAATTTTTATTAAAAATTTTATTTATAAAAATTTTATTAATAAAAATTTTATTTTAAAAAAATTTTAAAAAATTTTATTTTAAAAAATTATATGAAAGAGATTCTAAGCAATCTACCAGGGAATGCCAGCAGCACATTCAAGACGGAAATAAAGAATTTTTATAGGCAGCATTAATGAAGCCAACAGCCATGTCGTGGCATACTTCAACTTCAGTATAAACTTTTATGTTAATAGCAACACTGTAGACAAAAAAAAGGCTTCAACACTTTGTGGAAGCTTGCTCTGTATTCTACTGGATTCTGGAACTCTCAACTTTCCTACCCCAGCCAGCAAAAGAACCGAGATTAAACCTTAATTAGCAAAACATGGCAAAATGGAGACACAAATAGTTCTCAACATTTCTCACCAATGCAATACAACCCCTTCCTTCACTTCTCAAGGAATCCATAAGTCTTCCACTCATTATAAGACTTTCTATTTATTTCTAGGTGGATTCATCCCGTCTCTCAGACAGTAAAGCTTGGCCCTCCTCAATTTCTTTTTGTCCAACACTTTTATCTCTTGTATATAAGGTGAGTACCTGTCATCCACCACAAAACTTATTTGGTCATTATCCAGACACTGTTGAGCCTTTTTTTTATGTTGAAATGATAAGAAAGGTCACAACTCCCATTTTCACTCGTTAACTGGGAAAATGAAATATCGCCAAAAATAAAATAGTGAGTTAAAAAAATATCCTTTCAAAATAAGCGTGTTAAATAAAAGGGACTTTAAAAATATCACATCCACGTATTTGATTCCAGCTTTAATAACCCGTAAGGATTGGTTGATCATTCAGGGTTTTTCTAAATTTCAACAGCTAAAACAAGAAGCTTGTCTACATTTATTGCAAAAACTTGTATTTGTTTGTGCACAGAGGCTGTGTATTTAATACTACAATAATACTAAAAAATAATTAATAGTTCTAATACAGGGATTAAGATCAATCTTATTCTCTATATGATTAAACTTACAGTATCTGCTTCCCATATTGTCGTTTCCCCCCCCCATATTAAGATTAAGAAAATAGCTGGGACACTCAGCCTACAACGGAGACCAAGGAAACTGTATCCATTAACCAGTTCTAAGGGTCAAACTAGTGGAGGTCCAAATCAACTGGTGTTGAAGAATCAGCAGCATGAGTTGTTGTTAGGGATGAAATGCCACTTGAAACGCAGAGCTAGCTGGTCCCCCCGAAATGCATTAATAAAGATCTTATCCAAGAAGCTCCATAAATTTGCTCCTGCACATAAAGTTTATCACTTTTGCAAATGTTTGGAATAGGCCCATAAACTGGAAATGGATTCTTCATCTGATTCACTGTCACTCTCTGAAGAAGACATCATTGACAAGGGATCATCCAGTAGATAAGCAACAACCTAAATTGATAAATGCATGGCAAACATAAGCTAATGAGTTCATAAGATTGGAAATGGCAGGAAAAGGCAAGGGATGTGAAAACAAAAAAAAAATTATTTCAGAAGATGGTATATGGAAGTTCAATCCTTTGACTGTCATAGAAGTTCTTCCAATTTCAAACAAGGAGATTCAGTAATATACAGCTCATAAAGAAAATAAGACACAGCCCTAAATTAAACATGTATAATGTACCTGGCAAGGTGATATAAGCTTGATTTGCTGATTTTTGGATTTCAGACCATGGTGTTCATTAAAGCATTTCAAGTTATCGAGCCAAACTACTGCTTTGCAATGCCCACAAAATCCCCTATTTGATGTCAATTTCTTTGATGAATTAGCTGATAAGAAGACAGTTAAATAGTAAGGGGATATGTTTTGCAAGTTAAAGCTCAGAAGGATGGAAGGCAAGAACATATATTCAAATTTGCATGCATGGACACATGGTTTATGTGAGTGTGCTCAAGAGAGATTTTAAGAAGGATATCTATTAATTAGGTGCTATGAGAAACCTCTACTAGCTCATTATAGCACTGGAAAATTCAATGAGCAGAGAGAGCAAGTCTATGTGCCAGAATCAAGAAGTCAATAGTTTTGGCTTCACAAAAAGCTAACTTCACATAAGTTCACCTAACCACTGAATATCCTCACAAGATCTACAAAATAGCATAACATTTTAGACCTTACAAATACTAAACCAGAATACCTATATATTCTTTTTTGAAGGCCTCTCGCCAATCAATACAGGACTCGGAAGCTAAGTTATCCTGTGGAAGTGTATCCCTGCCACTCCGCTGCACCTTAGCCTTTGAACTATTATCAGAATTACCAAAGTATATGGCATATTGCAACTGCCAGAGATGGTTATCACTTGCCGCTAAATTCCATGACCTTCACATAGAGTGGACAAAAACATCAAACTGTGAAGGACATAAACTTTTGAGGGATACTGCTAGAGAAAGCCAGCTACTTGTCTATAAGCTAAAAGATAGTGGGCAATGCAAAGGAAGGCCAACCAGTTGAGTGCAAAAGACCAGAAAAGAAAGGAAAGTTACCAGCAGACTAGCCCAACGGAGACCAAAGATTGCATATCCAAAAAACTGAAGATATATATTAGAACATCTTCTGGTAGTTGAACAGAGCCTGCAAGCACAGTTAAAAAATAGATTGTGAAGGGTCCTCCACAAGAAAAACAATTCATTACATTCATTACTTCTCAAAAGAGAATTATGTTCAGCACAAATTATTTGATATTAGACAACAAAAAGTTTACCTTGATCTTCCTGGCGTGCCTTACAGCGTCTCTTATGAGCAACCTTGGCATGTTTAAATTCTGTAACAGCCAAATTCTTTTTCTGCTTTGGCAATACAGCCTCAACACTCTGAAGGAGGAGATGGGCGGCAGAAACCGCACAGGAAGTCTGAATTCTGATCTTAAAATAAAATCATAAACATCAGGAGAATTTACATCATCAATAAATAAAGTTGACCATTTTGTTAAAAGTTTTTTCCTTTTTCCAGAAAATCAGCCAGGGAAAAGCAGTTCTGGGTTGGATTGTACTGCCCATGGGTTGATTCTGTTTGTTAATGACCGAAGGAGTTCCGCGTCTCACTGGTTTAGAGATTTTTGAGGCTTTTATGAAGTGATTGAATACAAACCCAACATTTGCTTTTATAATTTCTGGGTAGAGATGAAACAAATTGAGGATGACCTGTAGGTCTTCACTAATCTAAATGATATTTAGATGATGTCTCGTAAACAACATACAGAAAATTTGGCTTTAGATGGGATGGAATGCAGAAGAGGAATCACGTAGCCGATTGAACAGAGATTTCTCCTATTTACCCTATGAATATTATCATTCAGAACCTGTTCCGACAGTCCCTTAAAACAACGATAAAGTTCGACTCCAAAATTTCCCATCAAGTGTAGACTGAATTCTGGTCGTAAATGGAATAATTAATTTTAAGTTCGTGAAATTCGTTAATCATGAACTGGGTACACAAAACTAGAACATATAGAAAATTCAGAAAAAGGAAAAATCTTGATGAAAAGAAGCGAGTCATACTCGGGAAGGAGACGAAAGGCTGCGAGAGCATCTTGAAAGATGAGGGATTGTACGTTCTTGGGGAGTTTGGTGTAAGCTGCTCTGAGAATGAAGCTCAGTTCTTTACAAGCAATTGGGTATCGGTAGATTCTTGGAAGAGCTTCTTTCAGGCCTAATTTTTGGTATCTCTCCATCGAATTTGACATTTTTGCAGAGGATTTCTCACTTCCACATTTAAATCAAATACTAAGAAACAGAGAAACAGCCGCCCGCCACGGGAAGGAACGGGATGGGCGGGCCGGAACCGCATAATTTATCATCTCACAAATAATTTTTTTTTTTAATATTGAAAATTTATTTATTTATTTGTAAAAGTTATTTAAAAAATCCAAACATTTATATTATGTAGTTAATGTAGTTTAATTTGATTTGGGTGGTGAAGATTTTTCATAATCTTAATATACAAAACCCAACATTAAAATGAAAAATTGATTTAAAAATTTTATCATATTAAATCTCATCTGAAGGGATTCATTCATTTTCATGATCTCTTAGTATCGTTCTTTTTTCTTTTTTTTTTTTTTTAAGAAAAACAGAATTTAATCAATCAATAATCACAAATCAAAGTAACAATTTTTTTAGGCATAGATCAAAAGTCTTACATTATTTCATTTAAGCTCATATCCTTTTACTAAACTTTCATATTTATGATTAATGATTTTAAAACATGATTCTAACAAACTCCCTTTCTCATAATTTTTATAGAGATAGTTCGTTTGTTAGGTCTCTCAAAGATTTAAGAATTATCTTGAAAGAAAATTAGATAAGGTTTATGTTTTGTGCTTGAAAAGCAGTACATGACAAAAAAAAATAAAACAAGTATTAAACAAATACTAATTTACTCAATATGACAATGTTCATAAGACCAGAGAACATCAGAACAACCAAATATAAGTTGCATTTCCACATACCACACATTTCACATAAACCATGAAACAGTACAATCCTAAAAGATCTGTTTGGCCAATGGTTTTGTTGAAATGCCCTAAAAAAAACACTCAGAACCCTCTCTAAAAATGATGTACATATTTCATAAAAATAATTAGAATAATATACTGCACTCCATCTGAAGCTTTCACTGTGTTTTTTTCTGCATGCATTTTGATGTATGATGATGCAATGCCACAGCTTTGTATTGAAGGCAACATATCAATTGAAGGGGCTTCTACAATTGTTCACCATTTTTTCTGAAATTAAGTGGATAGAAGCTGCCTGCTGCTGCTTTTTGCTATCTAAAGGAAGTAAGTTAATTGTTCCTTCTTCCTTGAACCTCCTTCTCCATACAGCTCATTCCACTGTTTTAGCTCACTCATTACTGAGCCCTCAGCAGCAAAACTTGCCGCAACCTGCATAAACAATATTGGAATGTGAACATTAATCATGGCATTGTAGGTTCCATTTTGTGATGGTGATGCTGATATATGAACAGTCCAAGGTATTTGAGACTAATGGTAAAATTACCTGTTTCTTTGCCTGCCTCATATCGTTCATGTTCAAGGGTCTCAAAGTAATCACCCGTTCCTCCTTAGCTTCTTCTTTTGAATCTGAAGCACCTTCTATGCTCTCAGCTGCTTCCTCTCTTTTCTTCCTTTCCTGTATTAAGTTATTTAAGAGCAGAAAGTCAGATAAAATTCATCATAAAGACTGCTAGATATAATGATTTTGAAATGGAGGAAGATTTTATTTAGTTACCATATCCTTCTCTCTCTCCTTTTGTATCAACTCTCTAACAGGTCGATATGCAGCTGTCACGCACAAATTCTGTTGCAAACATTTCATGTCATGAGCTGATTATAGCCAGTAATAAAGCTAATTCAAGAGATGTTTATATGGGAAATAACAAACCTTGAGATCACTCCCAGTGTATCCTTCAGTCATAGCTGCAAGCTCCTTGAAGTCTAGATCTTCAGCTTTCTCCTTTCCTAGAATAGTTTTCAAGATCAATTCTCTGTTCTCGGCAGATGGCAGACCAACCATGATTCTGTTTCACATAGAAAAGCATTGGAATTAAAAAAAATAATACTAACATTTTAATATGTCCGCAATCAGTCATTCTGCAACAAGGAATATTAACTAATTATTATGTCACTCAAAAGACAATTAAGATAAAAGATAAAAGATAAAAGTGAACAGCAATGACAGAAGTATCACAGATCAATCAAACAATTAAAAAAGAGGGGGCGTTGCCCACTGCAAAATAAACTTGATTCATACCTGCGTTCAAAACGCCTGATAATGGCTTCATCCAGGTCAAATGGCCTGTTGGTTGCAGCAAGAACAAGAATTCTGTCACCAGATTTGCTCAACAACCCATCCCAGTGTGTCATGAATTCATTCTTAATCTTCCGCATGGCCTCATGCTCCCCAACTCTAGTTCGCTGCCCAAGCATGCTATCAACCTCGTCCACAAAAATTATAGTCGGGGAGACCTTTGCTGCAAGCGTAAACAAAGCTCGAACATTCTTTTCATCTTCTCCAAACCATTTTGAAGTGATGGTGGACATTGAGACATTGATGAAACTTGCACCAGCTTCATTTGCAATGGCCTTCGCCAGCATTGTTTTTCCAGTACCAGGAGGACCAAAAAGTAATATACCTCTGCATGGCTTAAGAATACCACCTTTGAACAGGTCTGGTCTTCGCAGAGGAAGCATGACCAGCTCCTGTAGTGATTCTTTAACCTCATCCAAGGCACCGATATCTGCAAAAGTCACTCCAATCTCATTGGCAGGGATAACTTCTGGCCTAATTCGCTTCTCAAACTCATTGTCTGGAGCAACTTCCTGCAGGCCACACGAAAGTTCTATGGTGAGACATAGTTCAAAGAACTGAAGAAAAATGATTCTAAAGAATAGATCAAGCGTAGTCATGTTCACAATATCTTTGACTTACAGGAGCTTTGGGTGGAGGAGCATGCTCACCATCCTTCTTCACCACAGGAACTGATTTTTCTGACTCATTTCTGCATTCTGATGCTGGGTTTCCAGACTTTGACTCTGTCTTTGCACTAACAGCCTCTTCCCCTGCCTGCAAATGAAAACAAGTGGTAAATTATAAAACCCCTGGTTCACTAAGCTCAAGTTTTTGAAAAAAGGTAGAATTTGAGAATAAATTCAACCTTGGAACCATCAGCATTTGTCTCCAGTTTTAGGGTGTCCTTTCCCATCCTTTTGCCTTCCTGGAATATACTCAGTCCATGGGACAAGCTATTCCAAAGCCAGAATAGTAATCAGATAAAATTCTCAACATTTGATTAATAAAAGAAGAAGAAAGAAAAAGCTCATTAAAAAAAAAAAACTGGCATATACCTCTTTGGATGATATAACAAGCTTTCCATTTCGGTATTCTGGGTCCTTGTTTTTCATTAAATGATATGATATTGCCGATACAACGATTTCTTCTATGTAATTACTGAGCACCATTGTGTCTGCATGACAGACTGAACCCAAATCATCACATTCAAGATCATTAGCTGCAAGTACCTCTGCAATGTGGTTTTTGTTATCTTGAAACTGGAGAATCTTCATATCCTCTTCCAGTTGAGCTTTCCAGCTAACAAGATGACCTTCATCTTGAGGTGGTTTGATTTCAATATTGTATGGAATAAAATGGTGAGCTTCTCATCCATATCTCTGCAATCATCTTCTGGTTCCAACATCCTGGAACCAAGTACCAGAACTGAACCCGAAAGTTTCTTCAACAATTTGTCAAACAAATTGTATACTCTTTGTGATTGAAGTAGCAGCTTATCAATGTCCCTCAGGTATAAAATGACTGAAGTGGTTTCTGATAGTGACACCAATACCTGTAAGAAGAATAAGACTCATGTTCTTAGCACAACTTTTATACGTAAGCAAATTTCATATCAAGCTATTGTCCATTTATTTGGTATCGTTCCTCCAAGGAACTTTATGATATTCACATGCAGACCCACATCAAGAGAAAGTATCTTTAAATCAAGATCATGCACGAATTCAACAATACTCTAGCATTCAAGATAAGCAATTGAGTAATTAAAATACCTTGTACAGTGACTGCAGAAAAAGTTTCTCATCAAAGCACCAGCTACTCATTCGAGGAGCTGAAAATGAAAACAATGAACAAGTATGTATTAGCGATAGTTGATTAAAGAAGTATGTGATCCTGCAAAGAAGCGGTTCCGAAGGCATAGATCTACTTGAATGAAAGCCACAGTAAAAGATAAGATTGTCAATATAGTTATATATGTATTGATGCAATGGGATGCAATGCAATAACCAACATTTAAGATTTCAGGATGGTATTGAAAAAATATGAAAGAAGGTTAACCTGTATTTGTAGAAGCACCAAGGGAAGAAGACATGCTGCTCATATCAGATGCAGCAGAGGCATTTCTACGAAGTTTTGAAGGATGACTGGAACCTTCCATACCTCTGAAAAAATGCAGCAATTAGAAGTAATTAGAGCTGTAATCAAGTAGGCACAGCTGACCAGCTAAGCTAATGAAGCTTAATATCTAACTACTTGCAGGTAACTTTCGGAGTATGGATATATGCAGTTCATGAATTATACCTTGATTTTAAATCCGCACCACTGCTCTGCCGACGCAATGTTCCTGGAAAACAATTCTTGCTCAGAGCTACAAACAATGTTGAGAAAGATCAACCGGATATGAAATAACAAAATAGTGACAATCAAGAGTGGACTCAAAGTAGAAGAATCATGCACAAGTCATCAAAACCTCAAGAGCAATGAACATTAAATAAGACTTTTTCTGTTTTAAATTCGTCTTCTTAAATTTGCAAATATGGGAAACAGAAACAAAGAGCATTGATATAAATGATGTACAACTTCATTCCAACAGACAAAAATATTTAACATATCCAACAAATAGATCTATAACTCTGTACTTTACTTTTATACCTTTAGTTTCTTCCCTTGGAGGAAGTATGGAGAAGGATCCAAACAAACTGGACATCCGCTCCACAGCTGCCTCTGAGATGGACCTCTTATGAACCTACAAAAAGGAATAACAAATCAGTAAAAAGAAACACCACTTCAGGCTAATCAGTTGACTTTTAACCCCAACAGAAGTATGCTACACTGCAGGGCAAAAATTGATAGCATTTAGTATACTTGACAAAGGTACACCATGCACAAAATACATAGTTTATCCACTTTGCGTAACAACAAATGATGTGACAATGCAGTAAATTTTATCAATTTAAGTCAGGGAAAGCTTACAGTTTCTCTTTTGGCCCAACCATATTTGTTTTGCATCTGTAGAGAGGTAAACATGAGAAATATAAGTATGATTAACTGAGAATTCAAATAGAACAGTACATAGTCTATCAAGAAGTGATAGTCACCTTTAGGGAAAAGTCAGTGACATCTAACAACAGCAGCTTCGCTTCAAAGAAATTTGCTAAAGCTTTGGCAAGCATTTGCTGGTAAAGTTCTACAGAAAATTAAAGTTGCAATCAGAATAGATTACAATGAACTCTGAATCTTTTATATTTTAGTTTAAAGAAAGACGTTTTAAGGAGAACTGGATAGCATATGCCATTATCTTACCAGCTTGTCCGGAGAGCAAAATAGTCCTACTTGCTGGTGAGAGGTTCCGGGTGTGCTTGGAAATTTCGTTGTGCTTCAGGTGAACATATGCAGCACTCGTCAACAACATCCGTGTTCTTTCACTGTTGTTGTCAATATCAGAGTGAGAACATTAATTAATAAACATTAACATTCTGTTTTTAACATGACGCAGTGAATAATCAAAAGTCCAGCATCATATGAACTAGTTTTTATGTAAGAACATCTCAGAATTGTTGTAAGGCTTTTAGCTTAACAACATGGCTTAGAGAAACATTAGAACCAGAGACACTTTCTGAAACTTATGTATTTGTATTTGAAACAGCTTGTACATCAGAAAGGTTGACATGCTGAGTTGCACATCCACAGATCATGTTTTACATGATATTTCAACTAAGAGATCTATACCAGGATATAGGATCATTAATTCTTTCAATAAAAGTTAAAAGTATAAAGGCAACTTCCACAAACTTCATAGACTTAAAACTGTTTAAGAATTGTTTATCAGAGAACCGGAGAACACCAAATAATCCTTAAAATGGAAAAGCAAAGTCATAATCTTATTTTTTAAAAAAATAATATAAAACCTTCTACATGACTATTATTATTATTATTATTATTATTATTATTATTATTATTATTGGATCCACAAAAGAAATTGATTTGTTCAAATAAAGAAACCTATCCACAAACGGAGCTTATTCCGATGTTAAACTGCAAATCAAAATGAAGAAATTTTTGGAAAGGAAAAATGGGAATCAAATTAGGATTTTGACAGCGATCACTTAGATTTCATTTGAAAAAAAAAAAAGAGGAAAACAAAACCCCCTTGTTATTTAAAGAAAATAGGAAATAGAAGATTACAGAGAAATCACAAAACAGAAAACATCTTCTGAGAACTCTGTTAACAAGGATAGAAAACTGTGGAAAAATTCATATAAATTTGCACTGAGAAAGCAAAAAAAAAAAAAAAAAAAAAAAAAAAAATAACCTTTCTTCCCCTTAAGATCTTAAAATGCGAACAGAAATCAGGAAACAAAGACAAGAAAATACAATCATGCACTAGAATAACAAGAATTCAACCTTCTCTTACCTTAAATAATAAGGAAAATCCTCGAAAGTGACTTTGCTCTCCTTCCCATCAAGCACTAGCCTCATCAACTCCTTCTCAATCTGCTCTGCAGAAACTCCCTCCAGAGAAGAATTTAGGCCGGAACCAGAACCTGCCCATTTACTAACAGTCTGCCCTGAAGCTAATCCAAAACCCATCCCAACCCCAACTCCAACACTCAAAGCAGACAGCAAAATATGCTTCTGTTCCATATCTAACAACAATATATGCCCTCTGCTCACAAAAGTTGAAGGATCTGGAGTAAGTGTTTTGATCCCAAGTACTAAAAACCAAAGAAAAGATTCAAAATGGTGTGGCTAGCAGTGGCAGAAATAACAATAAGAAACAAAATAAGGAAAGGAAACTGGGTGGGGAGGATGTGAATTTGGATGAAGAATATTTTAAGAAGAGCGTGTTGTATAAAAAAAATAATAATCCGGATACAACGTTGGCGCATAAAGGCAATAAGAGTTTGCTAATTTGCTGTGTGGTTTGGCTCTCTGCAACTATTTATAGCATTGCTTAGTTGTAATACTAATGGACGTTCGTTCACTGGTTCGTTAAATGCTTGCCGGGAAAAGAAAAGAAAAGAAAAGAAAATCAATCACCTTCCTCTGCTTTTTTGACTTACCGGTGACCGTCTATTCTGGTTTTCTCTCTCTTTATTATTTTTAAATAAAAAATTATTATTATTTTGGTCGGTTTTCTTTTTTTTCTTGCTTTTGGGTTGGTAGCTTTTCTTTTTTTTTTTTTTTTTTTTTTTAATTTTGATTTTCTTTTGTTATTAAAATATTAACAATAAAAATAATAAATTAAATATTGCAAAGTTATTAATATATAATTGTCAAAATTTTCAATTAGCCTTTGCAATAATTATCAATTTGACAATAAAATTCTACCTTATGTTGATTCTTTTAATCTTATCACCACTAAATCTTTTCAAAAATTAAAATAATAAATAAAAATTGTGTATTAATTGTTTTCCACATAATTTGTTTTGATTATTAAATAATTGGTTTGGGTCAGTGCTGACAGAACAAGAGAAGCAGCACATGGATTGAAAAATGTTAAAAAGTTGTAACCGCACGTGGTCCCTTTTTTTTTCCTGTAAGTGTAAATATTAATTGATCGATTAATTATTTTTTGTTTCCCATCGCTACACACTAAGAGGCTAACTGGGGGCGGCTGCACTGTAACAAAAGTTTGGACACATTAATATTACTATTAATAATATTATTATTAGTAGTTCTTTTTTTTATTATAATTGATTGTTTGATACTTAGCTATTAAGTTTTGATTGGCTCACAAAGTTAATCACGTTTCACGAATATTCAATTTTATTTTCCATAGTTTGCTTTTTGAATTTTTGGGGCCTTTTAATTAGGTCGAGAAAAAAGTATGGATCATATATCCAATTGTCAAAGATGTATAAATATATATAATGGATTACTTTTCCCATTTCAGTTATGATTAATTAGCCAGCTAATTAACTAAGAAGAGGAGTTTCATTGGAAATGCAACTCTTATATACCCTTGATACTCAATAATATAAATTAATCTTGTTTATGTATATATATATATATATATATATTATATTAATTACTGAACTTTACAAACACATCAATATATATCTGTGTTAATCCTATTAATGGATTACTCATCCCATTTCAGTTATGATTAATCAGCGAGCTAATTAATTAAGAAGTGGAGTTTCATTAGAAATTTAACTCTTATATATCCTTGATACTCAATAATATAAATTACTCTTGTTTATATATATAAAAATTATTAAACTTTACAAACACACGAATACATATCTGTATTAATCCTATTAATTCTCAAAAAGAATAGTAATTGATTTTTTCTTTTTCCGTGGGTTGGTGAATGCACTAGATAGGGTATTGACTCCTTCATTCTGAAGGTTTCCATATTAAATAAGAAAAAGAAAAGAGTGCACGAGTAAAAAGAAAGAGAGACTTTTTAATTGACTTTTTTTGGCCCTCAGAATTAATTTTCTGTACAAAAAATTAATTAAAGTTTTTCAAAAAGAAATTAAAGGTACGACCATGCATGCATGTATGTGTGTTCGAGTTTGATCATCAACTATTCTAATTAAGCAAAATAAAAATAGTTAATTAATTTTGGTCATCCATGTATGATCTTTTATTAATTAATTTCTCAGTTTGATGTATGGGTGGATTAGTGGGGGATTCATCAATTAGTATACACATACATTATATTATATGTATAATGTTTCGAAAACTAGTTGCACAAAACTTGAAAGCTAGAAATTCGATATATATATATATATATTATCACATGAAATAACACCAATAAAAAAAATGATAAAAAAAAAAAGATGGTGAAAATGTGAGGGAAATTGAAAGAGCTCTTATCATAAAGTTGTCAATGTACAGAAGAATTTCTTAAACGGTGTGGAAAGGAAATTGGGCAAAAGCAAAACAAAAGAAAAGTAGAGACAAGAAAAGAAAGAGACTAATTGACTGTGTATCAACGCGAGGAGATTCCAAATCCATTGGGCATCAGCGCATAGGCGATAGGCGTTGGCTGCTTTTGATAATTCCACATCGGCATCACATGGGTTTTTGCTTACTTTGCTACTTACTTCTGCCACTTTCCTCAATCGGTGGATTACACGCCATTCCCACTTTATAAATATATTATTAACTTTTTCATCACTTCTTTATTTATTATTATTATTATTATTATTATTATTATTATTATGTAAATTTTATTATTGGGTCATTGTCATGTTGCTAAAACGGTAGAGAAGTACGGAGAATTTATCACTTATCTCCCCTTCTCTTACATTTGACTATCATTTAGTGGTCATTTATTTTTGTTTGATTTTAAACCTTTATAAATAGGTTTTGATGAAATAACATCCTTAATATAATCTTGCAGTCCCAATTTTGCTCGATTAATGCAATCTCAACAAAGATTTCAGATCCTTCATCTTTCACTTCTCTTTTATAGTCTTATATTCAATTTTGTTGTAAGGGTACACTCCATCAAATGACTATAATTATTGTTTGTGTTGTTGTTGGTTTTGCTTCTTATTGGCACAATTTTTGTTTCTATTAGAAACCATGCTTTTATTTGCCTGTTAGTTTTTGTTATGTCCATTAGGTTTTTTTTTTTTTTTTTTAAATTTACAGGAAATTATTCAATTTAATTTGTTACTATCTTCTTTAGTTTTGATGTTCTCATTTTTTTTTCTTTAAACACATTTTGCATTTTTTTGTTAATTTTATTAATATAAATCTCTAAATGCTTCACCTGAAAAATACTTATTAAAAAATATTTTATACTATAAATTAATTTTTTATTTTTTATATATTTTTATGGTCATTTTTTTATTTTGTATATTTGAATTATTTAACACACAAAATAAAATAAAACTAATTATTATAAAAATAATAAAGAAAAGAAAAAAATAATCACATGTTAATAAAAAGTAAGTAATTAGAGACATTTGAATAAATTTATTATTTAAATTAATAAATTAACAATTTAAAAGAGGTAAACGATATATTTTTAATATTTTTTATTTAAATAATATAATTTTAAATTTGTAAAGAGAAATGTGATAATATCTTTTTAATTATTTTTTCTCTCAAACTCACGAAAAAAAAAAAAAAAGAGTAATTAAAAGACCAATTCACTAATTCATTTTCTTAGTGATTTTTAATGAAACCCCATATACAATATTCCCACCGAAAGATTGCCACCGTGTCCGTGATGTACATAAATAAATATACATAGGGGAATTTCCTCAAGTCAACTTGGAGTCAACCTCCAAAGAATAACACTAATAAGTAATAATTGCTCGGTACAACTTCATTATGATGTTCACATGTGAACGCGAAGAATTTATTAAATTAATTATGTTTTTTTTTATATTTTATTTTATTTTATTGGTTATTTTAAACGCTTCACAATACCCTCTACCCTTAATAATTAACAAGTTCTTTTAAATATTAATAAAACAGAGACAATGATGCTCCATGCAAACCAGCTAGATGATGCTCAACAACTTAAACTAATTTTAAAATAATAATTTATAATTTAAGGAATCAAACACTGATTTGTTAAATATGAGATAACCATAATTAATCTCATATTATATGCATATAATTTTTTTTTTTAAAGCATAAATAGTGCTATCTATCATTTTCGTAAAATGGACAGAAACTCTCTTTGTTTTATACAATTACTAGTAAATTTCATTAATCCAAGTAGGTTTACCTTTAAATCTACTTTTTGCTTTAATTTCCCTTGGATTGGATTGCTATCTAGAAATTTCCGATTCTTGCTTCATTGTTTCAGATGTCAGTCTCTCACCTAACAAGCATAAACATTCCAGTTTCATCCATTCACATTTCAACCTTTCACTCTAAACGGAGAATTATCATTGAAGTCCCTAACTGTTAGTATTTTCTTAAATGAGATTATAATTTATTCATTTATATTAAATAAATCCTTAACGTTGTAGCATAACACCGCCTATGAAATTGATTGGAATAAGGTATATTTCTAAGTTACACTCAGGCGTTATATTATTATTATGTTCAAATTTTAATATCATAAGGATCATTAGAGGACTTACTCAGTATAAATGAATAAGTTATGTCCTCATTTGAAAAGATATAAAAACTTGTAGACTTAGGATAATAATTTCCATGATAAAATGTGAAATACACTTCGGTGTAATATATTTTATTTTTGGTATGTATGTATGCTGCTGCTACCTTTACTGCTTTGCTAAGTAAACTTCTATTCTTTTATCTGCTTGGGCAACAAGAAGAAAAAGAAAATAAAAAGCTAAAACTTCCTCGAAAGCTAGCATTCATTTAATTAAACCTACAAGGCTCATTGAGTAATAAAAAATAGAGTTTCTAATAGCAGAAAGTACGAATCTTAGAATGGAATAGATGTGGACATAGTTTAGATCCTGCACCAACAGCCAATGGAGTTTCAGAACTGTAATGCTTTCTCTGTGTGTGCCTGTGTATTTGTATACCATTAATGGATCCCTCGAATTCTGACCCTTCATTGTGCTTCACGATCGGTCGTCACTTGCTAATGGAAATTTTCTATATAATTTTCTATAATTTTTTTGAGGAAAAACGTAAACAAAATTAATGTCATAAAGGATGAACGATGATGAGGACTCTCGTCTCTTTTACCACTAAAAAATTGTATATTTTTGATAGATTATTGGGATTTGCTTTTTTGTTAATTTTAAGCCAAAGCTTGCTTTAAGTTTGGTAGTCAAGTAAGTACATAGCACATTAACACATGAACAAGCTACCAAAATAATTAAAAAATTCAAGAATATAAAAGTTAAGAAAATGTAATAGTATTTGAGTTTTGAGGAAATTCAATCTCAGATTTCGACACACGTCTAATATGATATTTGCCCCCAATTATTAATATAGTAGGACAGAGTTGGAATATACTCCCTCCCTCTTTTACCACCAAGAGCAGGGCCCTGGTGGCACGAAGGCCGAAGCATATATATGTTGGTTCTTATTAATTTATTGGAACACATGCTAATCAACTGTTATTTTGTCTAAAAATAAGGTAGGTAAAAGAGATATATGCAAAGGAATATACAGCTTTCACATTATTCATAAAGAAAGAACAGAAGAAAAGACAATGAAGCGATTTATATATAATTTAGAGTATTTTAATACAAAGGCCAGATCCTGAACGAATCCAGATCTATCAACTCGTGTCTCCCTTTCCCAAAAACTATGCATCCAAATAGAGAAAGAAAAGCTTAATTCTCAAACCGTATGGAGTGGTATCTGTAAATTAATAAATTTATAAAAAAAAAAAAAAATTGAAGCAAAGCAAAGCAAAGCAAAGATGACACATCAACCACAAGATGAAGACCTAACCAAAAAGAAAAGAAAAGCAAAGCAAAAGCAAAACCAGGTTGGCTAGCAGGTCGGGGCCATACCCAGGGGGACTGCCGACTGGCGATTTTTGGTTGTTAGTGGAAATGGTGCCAATTGACACATCAGACTTCATACTTTTTTGCAACATTTTAGACTTCAAAAGAGAGGAAAGAAAGCAACTCATCTCATAATATGACAACAACTAAATTACTTTATAGGAACAGATACCTAATACAAACCATTTTCTTCTTCTTCCTCCTTTTCCTCTTCCTCTTCCTCTTCCTCTTCCTCTTAATAATAATAATAATAAATAAAAATAAATAAATAATGTTATATATCAGCTTGCAGCCCGGCCCCTACTCTAAAAGAAAACTGACAAGACATCTTTTCCATCCCTGCTTTGTTTTCTGATCCCAGGCAATAATTAAACATGCAATATTTTCTATATCCCTGAATTTTTATATTTTCACAACTAAGGACATCATTTATTTATTTATATTCAACATGTTCTAAAAGTAATTAAACATGCAATAATACCTATGGCCCCTACCCATAGATTTTAATTATTTTACAGAAATTTTGTATCTATTTGATATAAAGTAACAAATTATGAGGACCTTATTGTCATTATCCTTACCAGAAACAACTGAAACAACCTTCTAATTTTCATGGGCTTGATCCCGTTTTATGGGAAATCCGAAATGCAGATTATTTTTATGGTTGATTGTGTTGTTCACGTGTCTCTGCCGTGCCAATAATATTTTTATAAGATAATAAATTTTACGCTGTAAGTTATAAAAATTTAGTAAATTAAGACTTGTTCAACATGTTAGAGTCTTTGTTGATGTGATAACTGAGATGGTAGGGTAAATGCATGTACTATTGAAATTTAATTATGGGCTATGATGGGTTGCATTAATCAATTAAAGTACACACTACAAATAGGGTTTTTGCTGTGCTTTTTTGTTCGGTCATGCTGCTTAAAACAAAAGGGTATCAATTGCATGATAATGTACAATTATTTGTTGGCTAAATTTCCATGATTTATGACCGCTGAGCTTCATATTTGGATACAGAGATTCATGTAATTCATACCAATTTGCTTCTGAATTATCACACAATTTGATACAGGTGTTATGCAGTTAGAGAGGCAATGCAATTTGCAAACAGCAGCAGCTGGATGGGACCACACCCATTACCATTCTGTGTTTTTCGTGAGGCAGTTGATCAATTTGAAAATTGTGTTATCCTTTTACATCTTTGTTTTTTCATTTAATATCAGGAAAATTTGTCCTCTATATATGTTTGTGTATATCTCTAACTATTAGAAACCAAGAAAAAATAAAAAAAAAAAATAAAACCTACCCCACTTACAATTGGATTCCATGGTCAAGCAACAATTTTCCTGGGACAGAGATTTCTTAAAGAGCATTCATATCATCCAATCCATATCTGCAGCCCAGGACTCGATCATTCTGATTGGCAGAGGCTTCACTACTTGTTGTGTAGGTTCCATTCTGGGCTTGGTCAAGTGATGCCTGTTTTCTAATGCCCAATAATTTTTTCACTTGGGCTACGCAGAGGGCAGAAGAATGAAAATGGCCCAAGGATTCACACAGATTTGGTCTGGAGTTGTGGTTGTCCATCAGAATCAGATACATAGCAGACAGATAAGCTGATAGCTGTGAGCAGCAATGGGCAAACAACACCACGCATTCAGAGGCATTAATACTTACGATAATAGCTAACCTGTCTGGTACTGATAGTAAGCAAAGCAATTCATAAAGGATTGTTCTGCCAATAATAATTGTCATCCACATGCATCCACCAATGTTTAGAGTCGACTGTAGTCTACTGTTGTCAATTTCATTCATATATCACGACAGTGTACTATTCCTTTCTTATTTACTCCGCACAATGACGTCAATGCTAGATTTTTGTGGTGGAGATTGATTTGAAAGAGCTAATTAAAAGAGAACTTCTGTCGAAACTCCACTTATTGTGTACGTAGAGTTAGTTTACACAGGCATTCTATTTGAAGACAGAGAAATTAAAAGTAAAGATAGTGAAATTTAATTAGTTTCTCCAAATTAATAAAAGCGACGTTGTGTAATGCAGTTTGAAATAAACAACAAATTTACTTTCTCTTTGTGGCCAATCGGATTGAGGCATTGAGCAGGCACGGCACAATAGCCAGCTAACCTAAATGTGTGAATTAATTAAGCAAAAGGAGAGCACTACTCTCCCATTAAATTCACATTAAAGTCAAGTCAAGGCAGAAACAAAGGAGTGAGAAAAGAAGAATTACTAAAGGACAACTTCAGATTGAATACATATGTAATATTTTATGGATCATTGCTCTACAAGATTTTAGTGTGTGAAACTGTTTTTTCTAATATGTACTTCCAATTTCATTTTTCATTTTTGTGGTCGGAAAACAGAATTTTTGCTTTCAAATTAATATTACTTTCGCAATCATGCTGTGTCCATCCACCACTTGATAGATGTCATCAAAGAATACAATTGGTATCACTCATTTTGTCTGACAAGCTAGTCTTAATTGCAAAACTTTAAATTTTTATATATTATATATTATTCTGATACAATTTCATATATATAAATTCAGCTTGATATTTGTGAAAATCTATGGCTGGAAATTCCTTCTACTATGGATATTTTCGAATGTTATGCAAGTTATATATAGTATGCTTTAATGGGGAGTGATTTAATTCTTTGCTGTATAGTTTGGTAGCATTTGAATTTAAACGACAATAGATGAGATTTTTTCTAGACAAAATATTTATAGGTGATCTTTTTAATTATAAAAACAAAAAAAAGAAACTATATATGCGTATATTTATGCGGGATAAGAACTGTACTGTTGAAATAAACTTTTTGTCACTTAATACTCCACCAAATTAAAATACTTATATAAAGAATTAAAAAGAAATAACATTACTACTCCAAGAAGCATTACTCAAAATAAAAACAAATTAAGAAAAGGCACCTACAACATGTAGTCTATTAATTGTATGTGTGTATGTGTATATATATAGGTGAAAGTAAGTTTTGTGATTATGTGAGTGTTCAAAATGTATAATCAAAATCTTTACAAAATAATATATATATATTCTAAATAGAAATGTTTATTTCTTAAATATTCTTTTTGGGGCTACAAGCACCAGATCTGAAGTATTATTATATACCTATATCAAATGCACTAATCAAAGTGAGCTCATGAAGAAGCTTTTAAAAATTTAATATATATATAACCTAACTTATGAATAGAGATGATCGATTTCAATCCATATATATGTATATAAATATAATTGGGGCTACAGTACAATCACTTATCGCATACAGTTTATTCTATTTAATCTGTTATACATAATAAAGTTTCTATTTTTTGTTATACCTTTTAGTTTTTTTAATTTTTTGTTACATTTTTAATTAACTAGTATATATGTTACTTTATCAAGAGTCAAGACCCAAACATAAATTATTTTTTTCCCACCATTAATTCAACATATCAATTATTATATCCATATATATATACGGATATGCTGATGAATGATTCCAATAAAATCTAAAAAGCAAACCCTAGCTACCAAGATTTAGGTCAATTCTAGGTTTTGTCACTTGTACATATATTGTTCCCTTTATATATATATATATATATATATATATATGCCCGTATAAAATTATAAACTATTTTTTAAAATATTAATTAATAGACTTTATTATTTCTGGAGACGTACCCTCATCAACAGAAACTTTATCAAGCTTGCACTTTCTTGTTGGTATCCTCTTCCATTTAATGTTATTATAACTGCAAGTCGTGAACGCACTATTCAAAAGGGATATATAGTCAATGGTGTGGTTGTGTGATAATACTTCCACGAAATAAGTTCAAAGAGTGTAGGTAATAAATAAATTTTAACTTTAATTTATATGAAATATTTATTTAATGATTAATAAAAAAAATAATATCAAGATACAAATTTTATTATACCAGCTGATATTATTGCAGTTCGATATTATTATCATTTCTTTACTAAAGAATATTCTATAATTTTCTTTTTTTATGGGTGTCTCATATGATCATTTATTTTGTTTCTCTAGTATAATGTATAACCTGTAGTAATGTTATAACACTTGAGAATAATTCTTAATAATGTATGAGCAAATATTTATCAGAAGATTCTCAAATATTTTAAGAAAGTTTGAAGTTAAAAATAAAAAAAAAAATTCTCATTCTCATAAGTTACCATACCGCACATGCATATATTTAAAAAATATATATATGGATACCAAGTTGGTGTTTGACGTTTTCTTGTCCATTTTCCAGGAAAATTCAAGGGATAAGACATTCTCTTAGTATTACTATTACAGCTTTTGTCTCTCTCTCTCTCTCTCTCTATATATATATATATATATATATATACACGCACGCGAACTTGAAGCTAATCCTTGATTAAATCGTTGGTTAACAATTAACGAAAATTCTGCCGCGGTTTGTTCTGTCCATAAAATGGCGGACAAGATGAGCTGCTGCAACTTGCAATAATAATAATAATAATTTATATATATATATATATATGCTTTTGTACTTTAACGGAACATTCTCAGAAAATCTTGCAATCTGCAGAGCCAAAAATTTGATCAGAAACACTCGTGGTCAGTCGCTCTAGCAATTGATTTTAATTATCTATTAGAAAACAATTAAAAAGTACTTTATTGTATATATAAATTTTGTTAACAAATAGATGATAAATTTAATTTAATTTGATATAGCTAGCTGTGACTGTATTGCGAAATGTTTTAATTAAATTAAGTTTAATTTCTCTATCTAATTATGTATAACAGGTCTGACTTATCACTCCTATTTCCTATACCCCCTAACTTACGGTGGAATATGCTTCTAATTACATATATAAAATACATCAATACATTGCATTTCCACCCTTAACAAAATGACAATTTCAAGTAAATTAATATATAATTTTCGTGTAACTCTCATGTATTCGTAACGTTATGTTTTTTATTATTATTATTATTTTTTGCATTAGAAGACAAGTAAATTTGCATTTTTAATAATTTCTTTGAACAAAAATTGATGATCTAAAAATTTTGAAAACAACAAATGTGGGTAAGGCATGTTTCGTATGCTGAGTTTAAAATATAAGTTTATTATTATTTTTTTCTTTTGTTGTAGTTTTCAATTTGGTAAGAGAGGAAGAAGATATTGTTGAATTTGTTGGTCAAATTTAAGTAGGAATTGAATTGAATTAATTTGTTGATGACAACTGTGCTATATTTGTTTACTTGCAAATATCTAAAATTTTAATTTACATTCAAATGAAAACCAATCCATGTGTTTCTTTTTTGCTTATTAATTTATCGAGTTAATTAATATATATTTAAGTTAATTAATTTCTTAATTGACTGCTCCAGTTTGTCCACTAATCACGATTTATTTATTTATTAATTTTTGAAATCTGTCGGACCAAAATTTGTCTCGAGCCCCGTGTACTCTAATCGCTATATATATATTGCACACATCCCTTTCATTTCATTTCTAGACCTGTATTTAAATTATGCACCGGCACATAATTACCCGTTTATTTTTTTTTAAGACAAAAATTTTGGTACGTATACGGAGGTATTGATAATTAAATAAAAATTACTTCATGTTTATCCTAAGACCCTTCAAGTTTATCCAATCATCCATCTACTAAATCTCAATATCTCAATTTAAGAAACTTGAGAAATATAATAATATCCAACTTAAAATTTAGAGAACATATTCTAAAAGGAAATGCATTATATAGGGAAGGTATTTTCATATTTTTTAAATACTATTTTAAAATTTATTTAAAACTCGAAAATAATAATTTTTTCTTAACTTTAAAAAATTAAAAAAATTTATTTGCCTTAATTTTTAGATTTATTAAAATATTTTTATTTTAGTCCCTAAAACTAGTAGACTTAATCAAAATGGCAAAATAGACATACTTTTTCATTATCAACAATTCTTATTATTTTTAATATATTAAAGACTAAAATATCAAATTTAAAAAAAATTTATATTATTTTATTATTTTAAAACACTTTAAAATTTAAAATTATTCATTTAAATTTTTTTTTTATTTTTACTTCTTGATAATAGTTTAGTATGTATTTATTATATAATTTTTTTTATTTTCTCAAAAGTCAGGACTTGAAAAAATCTAGGGGCATATATTACAATTATATATATATTTTTTATAAGATATAGAGATTATCACAAGACTCTGAGCTGTATGTTTCAAGTCAAAATATAAAATATTCATTTGTGACGCAGTTAGTAGTATTCATATTTTTTTTATCATCTTATTTCTTATCTTAATTTCTCGATCAAATTAGAATTTCACACCCATGCAAAAAATTTAAAATCGATTTCCTTTCCAGTTTACAGTCTGTCTTTATTTATAGTATTGTCTTTTCGTTAGCTGACCTAACTTATTAATTAAATTTTTGGATTAAATATTAATGGTGTTTTTATTTCGGCTGCTTTGTCTTTTTATATATATATATATATATGCATGGTTTTGTCAATCTGAGTTAAAGCTATTCATCGCCATCGCCATTGAAATTGATCGAATGCATTTGACGTAATGGCTGCAGGCCCACTTTTGAAAAAAGAAAATATATTCTGCTTTCTGCAGCTGTAGCTGTAGCTGTAGCTGGAAGACGTGTGCTAGTTGGTGCTTGCTTGTTTTCTTGGACCAGATTTCTCTTCCTATAAATAAGTCGCCGTCTTCTGAGTTTTCTTGAAACTTAACAGCTCTAGGGAAGAGCGGAAAAAATTAAAAAGAGAAAGAATCAGTTTGTGCTTCACGAAAATCGAGTTGCTTCTGGAAAATCAAGTCTCAAGTCCAGAACTGCTGGTAAGTTTTGTAAGTTTTCGTTTTCTTGCAGTAGTTTTCGTCATTTGTTTTGGTATATCTGTGAATGAATGAAATATATAAAAAGCAGTGTATGCGGGGTTTCTTATATATATTGATCTTATTCTTGAAAATATTTAGCGATCCTTTTTAAGGGTTTGATTTCTTCATTTCATAGACTGATATTTTGAAGGGCATTGCATCTACATATTCACTGTCTATGTTGATATTAATTTTGTATCTTATAATGAAACTGATCAATGGACAATGCTCTAGAGAAATGAATATAAACATTGAAAGTTGAAGTGTGAACTTGTTTCCGAGATCTTAGATCTGGTGTTGTGGACAGGACAGCATAACAGAATTGATCTTTTTTTTCCAAAGTATTTTAGAAATGAGTCATGACTATTTCAATTTCAATCCACCTACTTTTTTCCAGTTATTATTTCCCAGAACTTCTTTGGCCCGGCTTGCCTGTTTATCTTGGAGCAAATTTAGTGGCATCTTTGTGGCAGAGATTTAATCTGCAGATGAAGTATATATTTCCATGTAAAATCTCTCAGTCGTTTCAATTATAAGTTCATTGCAAGCCTTTATTAATCAAAGTTTAAATGTATTTACACAGTTCAATACATCGCATGTTTGTTAGAGCTTATAATAAAGATATTAACATACTATAATAGTTTCATGTTTGTAACTGAGCTTTTTTTTTCTTTCAGGTTCTTCTGTATAATAATGGAAAACAACCAAGAAATAAATACAGCAGAGCAGAATTCCCCTGAAGAAATTCCATCACTCATCAAGTTTATTTCTTCAAATGAATTGGAGGGCTTTGATGGTGTTGAAGGGAATAATCAGTGCCAGCCAAGTGTTATTATGGTGAGTATTAATTTCATGCTGTTGTTTCTGGAATTTTTTGGTTGATCACTGCTACAAAATTCCTAGATTTTGTTATAGTTGTTATGGTAGCTAATCCAATTGTTGCTATTTTTATCTTATTTGTTATGTTTTTCGTAACTCTTTGCTATTTTTATTGTTATTGTTATCACTGCTTTTAGTTCTTAGAACTGCTCTTAAGACTCCTGTTTGTGAAGATTTTCTTGGGTGGATTCTTGGTCGAAACTGATCTTTCTTCCGAATATGTGACAGACACCTGAAACTGTTAATGCTCAAGGCAAGAGCGAAGAATCTCATCCCTCCAATCATCAGAGGGTCCATTCTGTTTCTATAAGCATGCCATCTTCTCCCAGTCAAGTTGAAACGAAGAATCCTAGAAGAGTTCTTTTTGATTTCAGTGGGATCTCAGTTTCTTCTGCTGCTCCTGAGACTGCTAATGAACTTCCAAAACATGTAAAATTTCATTCTCAACCAATGCCTAAAGGGTCTGTGTTTGAAGGGGCGGTTAACCACACAAATTTTACCCACCATCCAAGTATAGCCAGGTTAAAGGATAACAGGTTTGATTCTTTCAAAACATGGTCTGGAAAACTTGAAAGGCAGCTCTCAAATCTTCGTGGAAGGCCTAGGGAAGCTGCATCAGAAAATAACACTCCAAGGAGAGCAGAAATGGAAACTAATTTGCCTGTGGACCGGTACTTTGATGCTTTGCAAGGGCCTGAATTGGACACCCTTAGGGTATGTGTTGTCATATTTCAGTAATTACTTATTCATTCTAATGTGTTTAACAATTTTTATTGATAATATCATAACAATTTCTACTTTTACAGCCTTCAGAGGAGATTCTGCTTCCTGACGATAAGACTTGGCCATTTCTTCTCAGATTTCCCATATCTTCATTTGGTATGTGCCTTGGCGTTAGCAGCCAAGCAATTTTGTGGAAAACTTTGGCATCCTCTGACTCCACAAAGTTTCTCCACATAAGCCTAGTAATAAATACTATCCTGTGGATCATCTCTGTTGCTCTTGTCTTCATTATCTCTTTGATCTATCTTTTGAAAATAGTTCTATACTTTGAAGCAGTTCGTCGTGAGTATTACCACCCAATTCGTGTCAACTTCTTCTTTGCCCCTTGGATTGCGCTACTGTTTTTAGCTCTTGGAGTTCCACCTTCATTTACCGAAAAGTTGCCTGAATGCCTTTGGTACATTCTCATGACTCCAATCTTCTGTTTTGAGCTTAAGCTCTATGGACAATGGATGTCTGGAGGTCAACGGAGGCTTTCGAAAGTGGCAAATCCATCAAATCATCTTTCAATTGTTGGGAATTTTGTTGGGGCATTGTTAGGTGCATCAATGGGGCTAAAAGAAGGGCCTATTTTCTTCTTTGCTATCGGCTTGGCTCATTACACAGTCCTCTTTGTAACTCTATACCAGAGACTTCCAACGAATGAAACACTCCCAAAAGAACTCCATCCTGTATTCTTTTTGTTCGTTGCTGCACCCAGTGTTGCTTCTATGGCTTGGGCAAAGATTCAAGGCTCCTTTGATTATGGATCACGAATTGCGTACTTCATTGCTTTGTTCCTCTATTTCTCGCTGGTTTGTTTTTTTTTAGTTGGACACATAAAAGCATTGATCTTTATTACCATCAAACAGGATTGATTTCTAACCTTTTGCCAATTTTTCTTCTACTTTGCAGGCAGTTCGAATTAATTTCTTCCGTGGATTCAAGTAAGTGATATGATGAAATTTGCCTTTTTTTTTTTATCTATTCTTTCATAACTTGCAGTTCAAGTTTTCTGATTTTTATTCTCTATTGAATTTGCAGGTTCTCATTAGCTTGGTGGGCATACACTTTTCCAATGACTGGTGCTGCCATTGCTACCATTAGGTACTCAAATGAAGTCACCGCTGTGGAACCCAAGTTCTTGCTGTAATACTCTCCATTGTTGCCACACTCACTGTTACAGCTCTGCTTGTAACAACTATACTGCATGGCTTTGTGCTCCGAGACCTCTTCCCTAATGACATTGCTATTGCCATTAGCGAGAGAAGGCCTAAACATCACCATCACCCTCCAAACTACTTGAAGTGGTTGCATCGTAGAACTGGAAGCTCGGAGAATAAAGAAATTGAAAATTTCTTGAAATTTGCTTATCCGGAAGAAAGAGACATAGAAGGTGGTTCAAGTTCCTCTAGCACCACGATTAAGGAAAGCTCCAACTCCAAGTAATGTCCAACAGCTTGAGGCTTTGTTTCAATCCTTCCTATTTTCTGAATCTTCGTGACTCCTACATGCGAGGAACGTATAATCTAGTAGTCTTAAAAGTTCCGGTGACCATGCTTAGGGACGATATAAAGGTTTATGCGGCAAGGATGTAGCATTGTATAAAAAGTTTTATGAGTTATATAGAGTGTATGTTTATGCGTTGTAAATCGGATGGCATCTGAGATTTTGGTAATAAAATGTTTTATTACTAAGCATGTAAGTATAAACTTTGTTCATAATCAGCTCTTCTGCTATTCGTTTCTTATTTATTTATTTATTTATTTATTTATTTGAAGCAAGCTCTTCTGCTATTTATCATGAGAGTTTTAGTGAATTGAGGTAGCAAGCCCGTGGTCTACAAGATATATGGACTGTTAACAATTTAAAATCAATTTCTGTCGTCTGCCTTGATATTTGACAATAAGCATGTCAGATACATGAAGCCTCGGCAAACCTGCTCTGCTTGACACGAGAACAATTTCAGTCATACAAGTGTCTTTGGCTCAAAACGTGTCTACTTAGCTATGGGTATTCAGAGCTCATATATACTCTTAAGTTAAACTGACCTTCACTAACTAGGTGGGACGTGACTTATATATTAGTATGAAATGGCAACTCGAAAGACCAATGCAACTGAATCAGGTAACTCGTTCATGCCATTTTTCCAGGCCCTAACAATCAACAAAATGGATCCCATGGTGGAACAACCCACAATATATTGGCCCATTCCATGCCGTTAATAGTTCCTCGAAAGAGAACTTTCTGAAAACGAAATGTTACATAACGTGAATTGTCCTAGCAATTTGCACTTTCCACTTTTGAGAAAACAGATGCTATTATATCCATACTGGTTGTAGTTGATAAGGTGGAATGATAATTCAAATAATTTTACTAGCCATTCCATTAAATTTTCTTTACATATTTTGTAAAATTACTGATTCCACGAACTAACTGCAAACAGAGGGGGACCTTACGCTACTTCAGGCAAGAACATTTATGCATTTTCTCACTTGCCTGTTTTCTCCGCAAAAATGGTTCAAGGGATGACAAAGTAGGAATGTCACGGTTACCTTAATTAGCTTGCATTTAGGCAATTGTATGTGGTCTGTTCATAAAAGAAGCAGCATTGAAAAACTTAGTATCTGTTTCAATGCAATCAATGCGAAGAGTGATGGTGAAAATCTGAAGCACAAGGCTGCAATGGCGACATGTCTTTCACGTCTTTAGTATGCCCCATATTGTTTCATTTCCTTAGAAAACCAACTCATTGATATAGACCGTGCCTCATCAATGCAATGAATACACTCAATACTAATCAAATTCTGAAAGATGGAGAGAAGTTACATGCACTGTTCATTGTCCTAAAGACCAGAACAATTGACCTTATGCCAAATTCATAAGATACACAGCATACAGCAAGGTCTCAGTCCCTTGGCCTGTTTGTTTCAACATGGCTGCAAGTCATTCCAAATCAATCCTTCTAATAAAACATACAATGAATATTATTAATTAGTTGGCAATGGAAGTTCCATTCCAAGTCTTCATCTTTTATCCCAGTACAAATTTTGCAAGAAAATGCAAATTATAGCTGCAGACTTAAACAAATATCTCAAATATCCAGCAATATTATTACCGGTCTAATTTTCTCTCTGCCAGTGGTTCATATTTTTGATTGATTATTAGTTTCTGAGGACATTATCGCGAAAGCCCATATCCTCAGCTTGCTAAGCTCTGTAATGTCAATGGAATTTTTTTGGTTGCAAGCACAATAATGACATTGCTACTATGTCTTGTTAAGCTACAGTGACTGAAGAATCAATAGCAGCGACAAGTAGCAAGTATGAGATTTTGGTCCCCACGAGCTTCGGCTCAGCTAGGCTGAAGTAGGGACAAGAGAAAAACAAAACTTCATAAAGGGCAATCTTTCTGTGAATTAACAAGAAGAAATCCAACAAGGAAGACAAAAAGAAATAGATAGAAAACACAAAATCAATGTTATCAAACTTTGTCATTTCTGCTAGCACAACTTGTCTATGTCTCCCTATCCTATTCGTTGACATGTGACAAACTTCTCACTCTCAGCCTATTTCTTGCCAACTGATCTCATTGCCTAAAAACTGGACCATATAGATTATAGCTATAACTTTTGTGTTACGTTACCTGCAAAAGGGTTTAAATTTAGCTTCATCATTGTAAAAAACTAGCCATGTTCAGAGGTCTATATTTAAGACCCATCTCACATTATTGGACGCCATTCCTTAGGGGACCAAAAACTTTATGCAATAGATCGAATCAGCATAATTAGTTTAATTCATCAAAATCTTCAAGACTGTAATTAAAGGTATATTACGGCATAGAACAACACCAATGTGTGTTCTTGAATACTGCTGAAGATATGGGTACAGAAGGAATCAAAATGTATGATTGTGTTACAAAGATACATATAGATGCCATTAGAGTTTTGTGCTTGAAGAGAACAATACAACTAATAACTTACAAAAGCAAAGCCTAAATACATGCATCATGTCTCTCAATTGCCTAAGAAACAAAGAATATGCAGCCTTTCCCTTAATTCCTTTCGAATTTCACAAGTTTTCTTCACTTCCATTTTCAATATTCCAAGATATGGGAAAGAAAAGAATATTGAAGTTGTGGATGTAACAAATTCTGATATTGGTTGCATCACATTGCTATCATGTTTTCTTTTGATTTACATTTAGTTTGGTGCAACGCTCCCAGGAGAAATTTCTATGTAATAATAAATGCATGTTGAACAAATATTGTTTGGTTTAAAATTCTCTGAATTAAAAGTAATTATAATTACATTATATTACTAAAATATTGAACAATAATGGAGTAGCTCCTAACCATTTATCATAGCTAATTCAAAACTAAGTTATGAGAGAAAATTGAGAAATGAGTAAATGGGATATTTTTCATTTCCTTAGAAGATAATAACAAGAGAACCGGAAGCCCTGTACGTGTAGGCATTACTACTGCTAGCATATGAGAAATATTTATAAATAAATAAATTCGAGAAAAAAAAAACCAGAGCAATATCAGCTTTCAGAAAATGACACAAACCCCGAAATGGATAGATATATATATATATATATATTTTATTTTATCTGTTTCAATGTTTCATCATCGAATTTGCATGCCTTAGACGGCTTCTGGTTATTAACAACTACAGTTTCGTATACATCCACGGAATTTTGTATTTCTGTGCTAAGCTAAGCATCACGTAATTAAACTTAGAATTAACATGGGAGTCTGAAAGGTTTTTCAGTACAAGAATTGGAATATTCTTTTTCCAGAAAATAAAATTGATTTATAGGGGAAGCATTTTTGGGGAAGTCAAATTTTAAGCTGGGTTGAGTTCGTGCTACAACTTACTATGCTATGGAAGCCCAGTTTTAATCGTAGAACCAAACAAAAGCAATCGATTACAATAGAAGCACAATCTCCTCAAAATTATAATGGGTGTCATACGATATCCTACCCCTCTCGAATTCAATTCTAATATACATGTATGACAGACAGAAAACTGATATTTATTGTCAAATACAATAAAATTATATATTAATAAGCCAATAACTAACAATCATTAACAGGTATTTTGTCAAATCTAGTGTCCCCATTCTGTAAATATAAAATAAATAACTAAAAGAAATCTCCAGAATTTTAATTGTAGTCATAGTAAACCAGATGTCAACATGGCTAATTCAAAACCGGTTATTGTTCTGCATTTCCAAGGAGCCCTTTAACAACAAGCAATTATATATATAGAAGAAATCAAATTAATGGCATTTGCATATTAATATTATTAAATATGTGAAATGGAAAAGAAAAATATCCCTGATTTCATTAACTAAAAAACTTTACAAAAATTGGGAAGCTAGAGATTCTTCATCATTAGTTTAGTTGGGTAGCTTTCTCTTACAGAATAAAAAAGACAGCCAAAATTGTAATATGTGTATGCATTAACTGCTTTCTTTTTCTCTCCCTTAGCCATGCCGGTGCTTCCATGGCCGACCGACCATGATCCGCACAGGTAGCTTCTTCTCCCTTACAGGACAAATTTACATTATCTTCTTCCAACAAAGGACAAGGATAACAAGTTGCTCTTCATTTTTCCCCTCCCCTTCACATGTTTGATTCCACATGCCTCCTTTCCTTCTCTACTTTTTTGTACAATACAGTATTTTTGTTCATTTTCCTGAAAATCCAACAGTAATAGAAAACATCAATACTTGATAATTTTTTTTTTTGTTAAAATAAATAAACGGTTGAGCAAAATCAAAATGAATAAATTACCGATGGATCTTTTACAGTGAAGAACTGCTTCATAAATGGAGCTTTCGGAATCACAAGACTTGCGCCAATCGTCGGCAGAGTAAGCTACGCTTATTCTTGGAGAGGTTTCTGCTGAATATACCCAACTATTCATAACATGAACTCTTTTATCACCAGTTTCAACTCTGGAACTTGATCGCCTTCCCCGTATTCTTCGATACAACGGCCTGATAAGAAAATCCAGATACTTCTGAAATATTTGTTTCGATAACTTTCTGCATCTTCTCAAGGAAGAAGAACGGGTTGTCTTGCTGCCTGGAACCGCAAGCTTTGCTACATGGGAAGAGGTAGGCAAAGAAAGAGTTGAATCCGAGGCTTCAAATGCTTCCATCTTTTCTGGGTCAAGAAATAGAGGCATCACATAGCCATTAGAGAAGAGCTCATCTGCATAAACAAGAGCGAGAGGAGACTGTGAAGTCGGGAAGTCAAATTTGAAATCCTGAGAATTTCTGAGAAATCTCTTTGAAGGTGGCATTCTTGGGTCCATCTCGATGAAAGAAGCTTCATCGCATGCATCAAGTGAAGCTCTGAGAGAATTGTCTAAGCTTTCTAAAGATGGTTTTAGGTTTACCAACCAACTGTACGAAAAACTCTCAATCGAAAGAGGCTGAGAAGTTTCCATGGCAAGTATTAAGATATGCAGACTCGAAGAACAAGAATGCAAGATATACACAAATACACAATAAGGGAAGAAGATTTCTTGGTGGGTAACAGGAATGACACTCCTCTTAAGGAACACATCTATCGTATATTTATATACCTTAATATCCTCTCTTTCTAACAGTTGTGTATGTGGTTATCTGGCACGAGACAATGAATTTTAATAATTGAAAAGGGAAAAAAAGAAAAGAAACAAAAATGTGAGCCCCCACAGGCACCCATAATGTACTGTTGCATCAGAAGCTTACCCCACCCCTCATTTCTCTTTTTTTTTTTTTTTTTTAAAATTTTTTTAAAATTTAAACTTCACAAACAACAGGGCTTCTTCTCCTAGTAATTAATTTATTTAGTTTATACTTGATCAAATTAAAGGAATTGAAAGAAAAGAAGAAACAGGTTCATGCATATTCCTTTATTCTACTTAAAAGCAGCCTCTATAAACAAAGAGAATAATATATAATTATAAATGATTTAAGAGTCGTATGTGCTTTAGAATGTTTGTTATAAACTCGTATGTTCTACAAATGTGAAGCACTGGAAAAAGGTAAACGGAGGTTTATGTCAGCATTAAGGAGCAGGTTCATGCACAAACTCCATTTATTTAATCAAGTGCGTTCCTAAGCTAGCAATAAAGAGAGTAGTAGCATGACTCTTTATGCTTTAGAAAAATTAATTATATTATATAGAAATTAAAATTCTAGACAAAAGTTGACGACTTGGCTTGGCTTGCTTTTGTTTTGTCATTAACTTTTATAATGTTTAGTACTTTCTATTTACCCTTTTTTAGGTGAGCTTGACTAGCTTGAAAGCATGACTTTACCATTCTGATGCTTACATTCTAACTGCTCGCCTCAATGGCATAATCTTGAGAATAAACTAATTAATCATACAACAATATAATATGCAAGTTATGCTCTAGATTCAATTACAGAACATATATATATATATATATATATTTATTTATATCTACATCTATATAGATGAATGTTTTTAAATCTATACAGGCTCCATAATTGAATATAATAAGTTCGTGATTTTAACCACACTCTAAATGATATATATTAGTGACCTTAAACTTTTTAAAAAGTTACATCAAACCACATTATACAATACGAGGACACAAAAACTCTACATCAGAATACTGATACAGAGTTATAATATGTAGAGATACAACGACCTGTGTTAAAATGTTTGGTTAATTAATAAATGACAAGATTACCAAAATGCAATTCAGTTCTCTATTGTGGGCAAAAATGTAATCAAACAACAATATTTACAGTATTTTCTCATTCATTACAATGAACAAAGATACAATAAGACAGTAGACATAAATACGAAGACAGCATCAAAAACAGTTAAAATAATACGATACACATCATCATACGTAGCAATAATCTTGTCCTTGAATCAGTTAAAGCTAAAATCTCAAGGAAAAGAAAAAAGAAGACGAAAGTATCACTAAGTTCTCATGGTAAGGAAATTCTAGGCTACTACATCCACTAACGGTCTGAGTGGTGGTGAGTTTCGAATCTTCTCAAAACTTAAATGCTAGAGAAAGTAATGTCATTGTCATGTAAAATAGTACTAATTATTATTTGCAAACAACCTACAAAACCAAAAATAGCAGACAACGGTCCCCAAAGCTGTCGGAGAATGAAATTGACATTGACCAAAGTTTCTGGGACAGAAGCCAAATAAAGATTGTGACTGGTAAAGAGGTGGTCCCCTATTGTATCACCTTCAGGACAATAAGCAATTGCTAGAGAATCCATGTGTTCATAAAGCAATTAGGTTCCAAATAGAATGTCTTTCATTGCAAAAATTTAAGTCACAACAAAAATCATCCAGTATTTATTCAATACAAAGTAATTACTTAACGCAATACACTGTACAAAGAAAAATTTTCCAACATGAATAAAGAAAAATTTGAGGCCTTAACGGTTGAAATTGAATTCACAGTGGGTTGTCTAAATCTTGTTTATATACAGTGAAAGTATGTACCATACTATACTCTGTACAAAGGTGCCCCTGCACATGCTAGGTTAAGGGAGTGGTCCTGACGATTGACTAAGAAGTATTTAACTGATCTGTGGACATGGACTTGTCTTCCAGAATTATTAGTTGCAAATCTCTTTCTACAGATAGTCAGGGTGAATCCATAAAACTTAAGTGCACAGTAGTTGAGAAAAGACGGTTCTAAAAGGCATCAACTAGTGTTGAAGCTTTAATGCTTTTCCCACTGAATAGTAGCGCTCCATGATTCTGGTCTCTAAATTATCCGTCAACGGTCAAGATGGACTGCATTGGAGCATGGAGGGGCATTGGGCTACAAAAGGAGAGTTCTTTAGCTCACCTTAATTTTCTCATAATAGAGCTACTGCTTAAGTTTGGGACTCTACTTTCATAGCATATATAGCAGACAAAAGGTTTGGGGAACACCTACTTTTAGTAGGGATTACTAATTTTTTCACTTATATTTTATTATTTGATGATTTCATCTTATAACAATTATTACTTCAACTAAAGCGCCTCAACACCAAACACGGCCTAAAGTATCTTCCATGATGAGAAGTGAAACATCTATCATAACAGTACAAAACCAGCAACACTCTCATAAGAAAAGATTAGTATCATGAGTCAGGACTTGGTAGAACATCTGTCAAGCTATATCTTGGTAAAACCTAGCTCCTAAAGACCAAAACCATTTTTGTAGTTATACAAACATAGGCATTGCTGTACCCAACAAGAAAAATATGTAGAAAACTAGAAGATTATTTCATAAAATTGTAGAATACATGGGCATTCCATAGGCTACGTACGCATACTGACGCCTATGGGTTTCTTGATGGCACAAAGACAGCAGTTGGTACCAAACTAGCGAAGAGAAGTGATAGCATCGTCTGCATATTGAAATGTAAGGAAAAAGCTACTAAACTTGCCAATATTGAGCACCACATTTGCTTATACTTTGTCAATTAAGGAAGAAGGAATCTGCAGAATACAATCTCCTCCCAAATGAGGGTAAAAAGTGAAACTACCAATGCATACAAGGCCATTGCCACTAGAGCTTGTGCAATAAGTGATTGCTCTATACTTGAGACACTGACAGGTGCAGAGGGAGCCGTAACAAATTAAGCTTAACCTGTGAGAGCCAGTTAACCAAGGCAAACATGAGGCAGCCTGGACCAACGTTAAACTGCTACTTTCCTTTAAGGCTAAACATGAACCAATCCAATTGAAGGGAATGGAACCTTGAGAGAGTGATGAAATGAGACCTCCAGCCATATCTGTCAAGAGGCTGTAGAAGGCTCGCCCAACAACTCTTTTCTGAACCCTATTGTGTGAGCAACGATCGGAATTATCCAAGAGGAGAAAATCAACAAAAGCGTAGCCTGCAACGCCAGAAAATCTCACTGCATTTTTCTTTTTCCCTTCTATTCATATACTAAGACTTCAAGCAAAAAATCAGACATTACTCATCTATGTTGCTGATAAATTTAAGTTTTAAAGTTCAGTAACATACTTAAGCCAATAAAAATTGTTCAAGACATTACATTACATGAGATGTATTATGTCCATTTAACACAAAACATAAGTCTGGCAAAACTAATTTAGAAAAAAAAAAACCCGTGCCCCAAAAGAAAATCTCTTTCTTCTATCAAGTAAACCAGGAAACGCTTCGCTGTCAATAACATTGTCCTAAGGCTCTGCACTAAGTAGTGCATGTGTAACCTGAGACGATATACTATATATAATGATTAACATAATCGACTACTTAATAATTTGGTCCTATGGCCAAGCTTTTAAAAGCCAAGGACTTGTGCAAAGTATAGTTACAATTCTTATGCTTTATTCAAGTCTATAACAGTTATGTGCATCAGAAAACATTTCTCAAAAAATATCACAAGAGCTCACACGAAAATTCTGAAGGAAGAAATAATTATGGTCTAAAAACTAAGTAGTGGTACAACTGAATGTAGTATTGAAGCCACGAAACAAGAACTTACCTTTAGAAGACATGAAACCCTGTCTTTTGTCAAAAGAGATGAAATCATATTCATTCTTTACAAATTCTTCCCAAGCTATATCTTAAACACACGCAGAGTGTGTAAGCTCAGAAGACAAGGGGTCTCCAGGGGTTAAAGCACCCAAATCTCCATTTTTGCATGACAATCATAATTCAACTTCGCCGAGTTCAATCCATTTAGTCTGCTGATAATTCTTAATCATAGACAAAAGTTAATTAAATGATTCAATGATTAAATGTAATTGGAAGTAAACAGTCGAATTCATGGAGTTCTAAATTACTGAAACTCTTACATTTTTTCCAGTGTCATTTAGCTACATATTGAAAATTTAATTCCAAAAATATATATAATTACATGCCTGTAGTATGCAATTCTCCAGTTTTACATGAAATTCAAAATCCAACTTTGCCGAGCTTAGTCAATGAAGTGGCGAATAATCTTGAACTGGAAAAAATATTGAATAATAGAACCGACCAATATAAATAATTAAACTTCGTATTATATTTAGAGCTTAATTCAGCTACTTACCAAGAATCGATATTCTTGGCAAGCAAATTGGGTGTATGGAAATTGAAATACACTTGAAAGATATAGCTTACGCGGTTTAGAGATGTAGAGGAAGAAGGGACAACACGCAAGCTTCGATGGAATGAAAATGGAGTTCTCGGAGAGTTCAAAACGCTGCCCTGTACTCGGAAGGGGTTCGATGATGCAAAACTGAAGAAGAGTTCGCATTGGTCAGCATAAGCAAAACTGAAACGCATCGTTTTGCTGCCTCATGGGGAGAGGAAGGATCAGAACAAAACGACGACGTTAAAGGTACGGCAGGTACGGTATGCACCGGTAAAATTAATGTGCATTAAAGTTTATGGTCCATTAATATTAATGCCAATCTATGTACACATTTCAACAGGCGATTTCTTTGGCTGCATGAACATAAACGGTGGATGATTTGCATTAATTGTCAATTTTTGATGTAGCTGTTTTATTGTTGTTTGACTTGTTAATTGTAATGTAACGTCTATTTGTGGGACTTGAATCTTGATACTGAAAGGTTATTAAGGGATTGAAATTTAGAATTAATTATTGATTAAAAGTCAAGATTCTGATGAAAATCTGAACTCCTTCCTCTCTTCTGTCTTTGACATGTTAACCGAATTAAATTATATGAAATGATTTACGTTGAAATTAGAGAAGAGAGAGACAAAGAGGAATAGACTCATTTTAACCCGAAATAACATATTCATGCTTAATTTTCGTTATATTTTTTAAGTTTTTAAGGTATAACTCATACACTAGAAATTGCAAAAATTAAAAAAAAAAAGAATATTTCAATGAAAGGTATTGGATATTGTAAGAAAAAAATTGAATTTTATCTTTAAATTATCCTTATAGATAATTTTGAAGCTCGCACAAGCTTTAAGGACTGAAAATATTCTTGTCATAACAATAACAAATCCATAAAAGTTATATATTTCACATCAACATCATCTCATCAATTGGTCATCATCCTGCCTAAGCACTGTACTGATTACTACCAATATCCAAACACAATTATTGTATTTTAATTAATTTTGCGTGAAAATGTCAATAATTTCCAATGCTGAAAAATGTATGTGTAACGGTGTAAGTTACGTGTCAATAAGCTTAAGGACCTTTCGGTTGGTCACAACCTCTTTTGGACCATACATCAACAACCGCGTGCCTCAATTCCTAGTTACTCTTCCTTAGCCGACCATTCGATGTATAACTTTTTCAAAGATTAGCTCACCCACCATTGTACACGTGTTGTGATCTTCCATTTTGCTTCCCCACTTCACAGACTTATTGTCACTTTTCCCTTGCCAATTTAAGTAACCTCTTCAACAGTTTCACTGCTCGTTCACTTAACCTGCTAGGCTAGCTCAGCTCCTCTTCATGGCTACTACTAATAATTCTCTGCGTTATTATTCTTCATGGGTTCTGGTTTGCTTGCTCGTAGCATGGCTTACTTCCTGCACGGCTACCCAGATTGGCTTGGGTTCGAGACTCTTGGCTAGCCAGGACCAAACTTGGGTTTCTGATAATGGAACCTTTGCTTTTGGGTTCACCCCTGTCGAGAAAACTCGAGACCGCTTTCAGCTTGCTATCTGGTTCAATCAGCTTCCCGGAGACAGAACTTTAGTTTGGTCAGCCAACAGGTTTGTCTAATAAACTTTATTTTAGAAACTTAACAATGTACATTTGGTATATATACTCGTGAATACGAATGCATGCATGACGTTTAACTGGTAAAATTTTTTGAATTAGTAAAAAAAAAATTTAGGATTAGTACTGGACTTTAGAGAAAGCAGAAGCCATTTCTCTATCTAGTTTTTAGTCTTTACTAAAGCTCTTGCAGGTAAAAAAATGTGATGATGACATTAAGCCAACACTTTCATTTTCTCTCCATGATCATCTAAATAGAAACTCTCCTGTCACCAAGGACGCAATCCTGGAGCTGGACACAACAGGAAACCTGGTCCTTAACGACGGAGACACCACTGTCTGGAGCTCAAACTCATCTGGTGCCGCCGTTGAATTTGGAGCCATGTTAGAATCCGGAAACTTCATTCTCTACGCCCCCAACAATAGCCCTGTATGGCAAAGTTTTTTGCACCCGTCCGACACACTTCTGCCAAACCAGCCTTTATCTGTTTCGCTTGAACTAACTTCTCCGAAGTCTCCTTCACATGGTGGATATTACTCTCTGAAAATGCTGCAACAGCGAACTTCACTGAGCCTTGCCTTGACATATAATTTGCCTGAATCGTATGATCCTTCTCCTGAATCTTATGCAAACAAATCATACTGGGCTGGGCCGGACATATCGAATGTTACTGGTGATGTTGTTGCAGTTTTAGATGAAGCTGGAAGCTTTGGAATAGTGTATGGAGATTCATCGAGTGGAGCAGTTTATGTTTACAAGAATGATGAAGACAACAGCGGATTGTCTGCTGCTACAAATCAATCAACTCGTTTATCAGTTCTCCGCAGATTGATACTTGAAACTAATGGGAATTTGCGTTTGTATAGATGGGATAATGATGTTAATGGATCACGCCAATGGGTTCCAGAATGGGCTGCAGTTTCGAATCCCTGTGATATTGCTGGAATATGCGGCAAAGGGATATGTAATTTGGACAGAAGCAAAACTAATGCTTCTTGTACATGTTTGCCTGGTGATTCTAAGATAGGAAATAATCGGCAGTGTTCAGACAATTCATCAGTGACTGGAAAATGTGACCCAAGGCATGAAAATCAAACATCTCGTGAGTATAGAATTGCATCAGTGCAGCAAACAAATTACTATTTCTCTGAATATTCGGTTATAGCAAATTACAGCAACATTGAAACTGTTTCCAAATGTGGTGATGCTTGTTTATCAGATTGTGAATGTGTTGCTTCTGTTTATGGCCTTGATGATGAAAATCCTTATTGCTGGGTTCTGCGGAGTTTAGACTTCGGCGGATTCGAGGACGCGGGTTCAACTCTGTTTGTGAAAATTAGGTCTAATGGATCAATGAATTCAGGAGGAAATAACCGAGGATCTGGTGATTCTTCAGAAGAATCTGAGAGCAGCCGCACAAAAGTTGTAGTGCTTCCTATAGTTCTCAGCATGACTGTACTTATTGGACTCCTCTGTTTGTTGCTGTACTACAATGTTCATAGAAGGAGATATCTTAAAACAGCTATGGAAAATTCTTTAATTGTGTCCGGTGCTCCAATAAATTTTACTTACCGTGATTTACAAGTTCGAACAAGCAACTTTTCACAGCTTCTTGGAACAGGTTAGTGTAGACTACTGTGGATTTATCTAAAACAGAGGAGGTAGATGCAGGGAAAATTACCATGAATTAGAATGATATATTTTACGTATATATTCTTTTCGTTTTGTTGTTCTACAGGTGGCTTTGGGAGTGTATACAAGGGAAGCCTCGGAGATGGGACTTTAGTTGCAGTAAAGAAACTTGACAGAGTTTTGCCTCATGGGGAGAGGGAATTCATAACAGAAGTTAACACTATTGGCTCTATGCATCACATGAACTTGGTTCGTCTCTGCGGGTACTGCTCCGAGGGCTCACACCGGTAAGTGAGATTGGCTTTATACATGATTCAATCTAGTAGAATATGAAAATGAGCAGACATTTTACCATGAATTTTTCAATTTTGTCTCAAAATGTTTTGGTGTTTTGCAGGCTCTTAGTCTATGAGTATATGAAAAATGGGTCATTGGACAAATGGATTTTTCCTTCATATCATTGCCGAGACAGACTGCTGGATTGGCCAACGCGGTTCAACATAGCAATTGCCACAGCACAAGGGATTGCATATTTTCACGAGCAGTGCAGAAACAGGATAATACACTGTGACATCAAGCCAGAAAATATTTTGTTAGACGAAAACTTCTGCCCCAAGGTGTCTGATTTTGGACTGGCTAAGCTAATGGGAAGAGAGCATTCTCATGTTGTCACGATGGTGAGAGGAACCAGAGGTTATCTGGCCCCGGAGTGGGTTAGCAACCGGCCTATAACCGTAAAAGCTGATGTTTACAGCTATGGAATGCTTCTTTTAGAAATTGTTGGTGGAAGAAGAAACCTCGACATGTCTTACGACGCAGAGGACTTCTTCTATCCTGGCTGGGCTTTTAAGGTTCTTCAAAAGATTTTCTCCTTTATTTTTCATAATTTTCAATCTGTTTCATTATTCTGTATTCAATCATAACAATGTTCCAACATCCAGGAGATGACAAACGGGATGCCAATGAAAGTTGCAGACAGGAGACTACAAGGGGCAGTGGAAGAAGAAGAGCTGATGAGAGCACTGAAAGTTGCATTTTGGTGCATCCAAGATGAAGTTTTCATGAGGCCCTCAATGGGGGATGTGGTGAAAATGTTGGAAGGATCAGTTGAAATCAACGGACCACCAATGCCTCAAACAGTTTTGGAATTGATTGAGGAAGGATTAGATCATGTGTACAGAGCTATGAAGAGAGATTTTAACCAGCTTAGCTCATTCACCATTAATACTAGCACTCATCCATCTTCTCATGCTACCTGCAGTTACTCCACTATGTCACCCAGATAGTCTAGGCACATATGAAACAATTTTTTTTTTTTTTGTTTTTTTAATGGATTGCGTAATTGTAATCTTGAGATATTGCTATAGCTTCCAAAAGAATGAAATGTTTGATTTCAGATATTAGGTCAGCTGTAGGAATGAAGACTATCTTCTTATTAAGCACTATTTTCTTCTTAATTATATCTTATGTTTGTTTAGAGGTGGTAAATAAACCATACGGATAAGTTTACACAAGTTATTGGGTTGAGTTGGCACAACATAGTATGCATAATAAAATAAATAAACTTAATTTAATTCACGATATAGTTATTATGAGTACTGTACTAATTTAGTTTGTTAGAAACTAAACTAAATATGATTCATAAACTTATATGAATTGTAAGTTGCATGTAAACAGTATTTATAAATAGTGAATAGTGTATAGTATACATAATAAATTTTAAATTGTGGATTTGTTTTCTCTCCTCAATCCAACACAATGATTGTTTATAATACGGCACGACACAGCCCATAGACTTTTAACTATCGTTTTGCCACCTCTATTTATCTTTAATAATGGTAACGAAATAAAATAACACTGATGTGATATATTTCTTCATTGAAAATTCTCTTACAATTTTAAAATGTTTCTTTTTCTTGCTGAAATTCAAAGTCATCTAAAACATGAGATACGGAGGTTAAATTTCAAGAAAAGTACTCTAGAATATTCAAGGAAAATCATATAGTAGCTCTATGCCGTTTTCCATTATTAATGAGTCCTCATTCTGAATTATTGCTTTGTCTTTCTTTACAAGAAATCAGCACAATATTATATATAAATATTAGAATATAAATAGTCATTCTAATATTAATATATATAAACTATGCATATGATTGCATTTCGTCCATCTAGTTCGGTCTAAGAAGAAATCTCTTAATTGCAATAAAAGACTGGAATCTTGTTTTCATATGAATTTGTATTTAAACAGATTAATAGAGATATCATATGTGATTCAATCAAGCTTAATTAATTAGGAATTAGTTATAAATGGTCAAGCAATAATCTCCAGCCAAAAAGAAGAAGATAAAAGAGAAAAAGCTCTGCAGGAATCCATGCAATATATAGATGGGTAATTGTTTGTTTAACTTACGTGTAATCAAGCTGGGAGCTCGAAACTTTAGAATTCCGTTACTCATCAGAAATTAGCAAATGTATACAGAGTTTTTGGAGTTAAAAAAGGGCTAAAGGGAAACAGAGGTTTAGGTTTTTATGTTTTATAGAAAAGTGTGATGGGTGAAGATGCGAAAATTGGCATGAAAATGGTGTTGCAGAACCAAAAAAAAAAATATATTGATTCGATGCAAGTGTCTGTTTGCCTTTCAATGCAAAGTGAATCAAGACATGGTCTCGTGCATGAAACAGAACTTACTTCTTGATTTATTTTATATTTGTAAAAAGAGATTAAGGGATGAAAAACGCTTGTGTTTTTTTTTTTTTGACACTAAAATAGAGTGCATGGTATACACCAATTTTTATTTTACATTAATTTTTACACGTTTAATAATTTTATTCTACAATAACTATGAATTAAAAATAACCTGATTTTAATTTCAAATATATTTTAAAATATTGTTTTGAGCACTTTGATTCCTTATACAACGGTAAAATAATTCGTCTTTAATTCCAATAAAGAATTAAACCACACAAATTAAATGAAATAATCCCAAATTAAAAACAACGAATTAAAAACTGATTCTTGACTTGAATTTAATGCCGCCGGTTGGTATGGGTCATGTTCGAAGAATCTCTTCATTCAATTTCAACTCATGTATGGTAGCAGAAAGTTCTGCCTATTAATCCAACTTGACAAATATTATTTCTAATGAAAACAGAAAGTTTAACTGCTGAAAGAATCTACCCAACTAACTAGCTATGTTAAAAGTTCAATTTCAAGGAGAATTTTATGATCAGCCAATTAACTGGCTCATCATTAATTTTAATTTCTTCATCATATTGTAAGATCTATACAAACATAAATCATTGTCAATGCCGAATATTTTAGTAAATTTATTTATGACATATTGGTGAAAATATTTTAGTAAGATTGAGATTAATCCTCAATATATATATATATATATATATATATATATATATATGTACGTGCAACTTCAATTCAATTTGCAGACTAGTTCAAATGAGGGTAATTTTATTTTGGCTTTAAACATTTTAAAAAATGTCATTTTGATTGGTATATTTTACATATTAAATAAAAAAATTCCTAACTTCATTGAAATTATTACTTAAATTTAAATTATTTCGGTCAATATTAGTTAGATCCCTTCACCAAAATTTTGTCAATTTTCAGTGGTTAGTGAGGTGGGATAATTTTCAATTTAATACACATAATTAATATTAATAATCTTCAATTTAATCTTAAAGGGTTGTTTGTTTTTCTAACTGAAGTTTGAATATAATTATTCAGATGTTTAAAAGTCGTTTGTTTTTTAATTTATGTCTGATTATTTATTAAAAATATCTGAATATAATTAAATTAAAAATTCTGACTTAAATCTGAATGACCAAATGTCTGAATACTTTTATAGTTTTATTTTTCAAAAATATCTCTATTTTATTAACTTATTTATTAACAAAATTAAAACCTTATTTAATTATTTTTTCCGTATTTTTTCTCCATTGTGGATTCTCTCTAATTATCTTCTCAATTTTATTTTAATTATTGCAATAATTTATATAGTTATATAATTACAATTATATTACAATATAACTTATTATTTTTATTTGGTTTTTATTGCTCTTTATATCATTTATTAGAAACTATTTTTCTAAAAAACATATATTTAACCAATAAATAATGTACATACTAATATAATTTATTAATTTTTTATATATTATTGTGTTAATATAATCATAATTATTATAAAGATAAGTATATTATTTAAAAGGATATATATATAAAAATATTAATTTTCAAACTTTTTATTTTATCAAAACAAATAATTTAATACTTATTTTTAGATATTTTAAAATAAAAAAAAAATATACCATTCAAATTCAAATTCATATTTCAGTTATTTTCGGAGTTCAAACAAAAAAAATAAACGCTACCTAAAATTATAAATGTCATCATACTATCCACATGTTAACTTTCATCTTTATTTTTAATAACTTAATACATAAAATTATAATTTTATAAAATTAATTAATTTTATATTTTTTCTTTCTTATATTTCTCCTCTATTTCTTTCCTTTCTTTCTTTTCTTTCTTTTTCTTCTTCTCCTCTATTTCTTCCTCTCCTCATTTGTTTTTTATCAAGCAAAAATTGCAATGAGATTAAACCAAATTAAAATTAACCATTTGATATTCTCAATTTAAACCCAAAAAAGTAAATACATAATGAAATTGATTTATTCAAATCAGATTTCACAATCTTATAAATTAAAATCAATTTTATAATCTTAGTAATTGAATCAATTAATTAAAATTTACAAAAAAAAAACTCAAATCCAAAAATCTTCTCTCTATGAACAAACTCTAGCTGCAATTTTAGTCTCCCCTAAATAATAAAAAAAAAAAGAGAATCAAAGATAATGAAACAAGAAGAAGAAGGGAAAAAAAAAAAAAGAAACAGAAGAGGAAGAGAAGGCATAAAAAATAACAAGGAAGTTTAAATTTATAAAATTATAATTTTACAAATTTA
This sequence comes from Azadirachta indica, assembly GCA_022749755.1. Lineage (NCBI taxonomy): Eukaryota > Viridiplantae > Streptophyta > Magnoliopsida > Sapindales > Meliaceae > Azadirachta > Azadirachta indica. The sequence continues at coordinate 24,989,780 of CM040441.1, read as the reverse complement.
GTTGCTGAGGATGAGAGTTAACACTAGTGAGTGATATGATAATTTTCATAAATTTTAACGTCGAATTGAAGGTTGTTAATATTAAATGAATTAGATTAAAAATTATCTCACTTTACTAATGGTTAAAAATACACATAAATTTGGTGTAACTAATATTAACCAAGGCTATTTAGATTTAAGTGATGATTTTCAAAAAAATTAAGAATATTTTTATTTAATATACGAAGCATGCCAACCAAAATGATGTCTTTTGAAACGTTAAGGACCAAAATGAAATTACCCAGTTCGAATGCAATATTATAGAATTTATTGTCTTTCAAATCAACGTTTTAGTTAATACTTTATTTTTCAGATAGAATTTTATATATATAGATTATAGCAGGCTATATACCACTATTGGTTGTCTGAATTCTTTTATTTTATTTTTATTATCTGGAGTGTAGAGAACTAAGACATTAATTGATATTTGCTTTATATTATCACCTATGCCAACTGTTACTAGTTGACAATTAATTCAGAATGATTCGGCTAATTAAACCCTGATATCTATCTTCGAATTGCGTCAGATCACTCTCGATAATTCAGAGAATTTCTGTGATGAAATCAGCTGGAGCTTTTCATAAGGAACTCGTGGAGAGTGAAAACTGACCTCTTAACTTTAAATACATATTCGAGTAATATATGTACTATCAATCTAATTAAAGTATTTAAAAAAAACAATAGAACATATTAAAAAAAAAAAAATCTTGTTTGTGGGTTCATTCAGCTGATTTCTTTTTCATTGTTACACAAGTGATTCAGGGATGAAACGTCATTATATATCTTCATAACATATATAAACTATTAAGGGGGAAAAAGGAAATGCAAGATTCTTCCTAATTAAAAAATAATTAACCTACCGTTAATAATTCAAGTAGAAATAGAACAAACAGCATATTTAAAGGTAAGGTAGGTAAGGGATGGTGATGCTCCAGAAATATGCACTCTTCCAGCCCAATTTTATATATATATATATATATATATGTTGCATCACAGTTAGAATTTTACAGTAATTTTAATTTTCTTTCCTTTTCTTCTTCCTAATTGCCTATATATATTGATGCTAGAAGATAAGTTTAATAGTATTTCAAATCAGAAAAATTCCAAGCAAATACTTGCTAAATGTTCAGATGTCACCGAGTCTAATTATATAATCCCTGCGACAGCTTCGCATTTCACAGGACGTTAACTAGATAAAACCATTGAATCACAATGCAAAACTTAATTAAGGATTTTGTGTGTGTTGGCACACCATTTAAAATAAATCCAGCATAAAATTAATTTATAACATAGTAAAGGACTTTCTCAGTAGCTGTCGTAGTAGAATTTCCTAGAATTTCAAAATCCAGTTGCTTCCAAGAATAATCATAAACTTAATTATTATATAGAATGATATCTTGCTTCTAAAGTATGAGCTTCAATTCCAAAAGCAGTATAAAAAGGAGCCTCGCTAGCTGCTTTCTTATTTGAAGAAGAAGCACAAATAAGCAGCAAAGCTTTTGTAGTAAAACCTAGTTCTTACGGCTGCAATAAAATCTGTAATGGAGGTTGAGGAACTTACAAATGCCGCCAAGGACTTAGGCCGCATAAACGAGAAACAGGAAATTCGAGTTCGCTTTTATGAAACATGGGCACATATTCTAGCCATCGTTTACATTTTCTTCCAGGGAGTTATTCTTGTTTCAATCTCACTCCAATCTGCATCCAACCAATGCAAACGCTGGTGGGTAACTTTTACGACCTCTCTGTTATCATCTTTAATCTTCTTCCTTGCTTTCGTAGACACTTTGAGGAAATTCTACTACACTCAGTATCATCTAGATACGAACTACGTAGAGCTGAACATCATCAAAAAGCAGATACGGGAAATCAGATACGCTCACTCAGTGAATATCGGAGAATCATCGTCGTCAACAAGTACTCCGCAGAAGCCTTTCCAGGAAAAATTAAAGCCTGATGTTGTTCAGCTGTTTAAGCGAAAAGTTTATATTATTGTAATACTATTAGCTTTGATTGCTTTTACTGTCATTGTGTTGTTTGCATGTCGTTCGCTTCTGTGCAACGATGATTCGAAGGTGTCGGTTTCGCATTCTCTTTCACCTTGAAGATGGGAGAGTGAAGGTATAGGGTTTGGCTCCATTTCGGCAGTGGGCTTAATCCTGTAAGTTCCGGTATTTACTCACATGCATAAGGAAATTAATTAAACCAGAAAGTTAGGGTTAGAGATAGAGATTATGATGATGATCAAGACTTTTTTATGAATTATACCAGCCAAATATGAATTAAAATATGGTAACACCAGTTTCAGCAAAAATTTACAAACGTTATGTTTTATCTGCCAACTGATGTATTATAAATTGGCATCAGTTGGCATATAAAACTTAAATTAGTTTTTTTAATTTGAAAAAAGAAATTTCTTAATGAGCGTAATGGAACATAATTTTTTTCTCGATTTGAATACTTACCCAGACAAAAATATATTCACTTTATTAGTGACGTTACTGAAACATGCATACCCAAAAAAGAAATTTTATAAACATGGGCTGAAGGTTTAAGCTCAACCCTAATTTTACATGGGCTGATATTATGAGGAAATACATGAATAAGCTTCATCATGGCTCACAGTGGATCGGAGGAGCCACACTTTTTACCTTCTCCCTCTCAGATAGGTGAAGAGAAGATCTTCCGTGTACATGTACATATATCTTATACTGGAGTTCGTTAAATTTAGGGTTTCTGTTTTATAATTTTGGGGTTCCATTTGAAGCTTGTGAACTTTCATCTCATTCACATACCGCTTCTCTTCCGCTTACAAGTCTATACATACAGAAAACTGCTGCCCACGTTCTGTGCTTTGTGCTCCAGTTTCACGAAATTCCATTGCATGATTTCAGAAAAATATTATTCCAAGCCTTTTGTCTCCGAATAAAATAGCCAATCATGCAGCTGGCTGCCGGCGATAATCCTGTTGCTTGAAGCTTGACTTTGTCTATCTTATATACTGTCTTTGTCACGATTGCATTGATGTATATTTCATTATTGTTTTATAATTTCTTCTGTCAATTGTGTTCCCAATTAGTATCTTGACTTGGTTCTATGATATTGTAATATATTCAATCAGCTCACAATAAAATTGATCGATGCTTATGTTTCAGTTTTTCATCGTAATTGTTGGTGTGTCAACTCTTTAGATACTTTTCGTGCACGTCATGTCACAAGAGGGTTGACCACTTCAATTTTCAACATTCTACTCTCTCTTGCCAAAATTATATATATTTGTGTTGTTAATTGATTCTACTAAATAAAATTTGAGAAATACAAGAGACTTCAAATATTATTTGATTTTATATTCTTGTAATATTTGTTTAAAAAATTTAAATATATAATTGATGTGATATGATAAATAAAAGAGAATTTTCTTTTACTTTGATTGAGTCTTTTCAAAATAAAGTACAGGTTCATAATTGATAGTTAGTAAATTACGAAAAAAAATTGAGAATTTCTTCAACAAAATATGTAAATATATTCAATTATATTAATCATAATTATTGAAAAGTGTGGAAGTAATTAAATTCTAATAGTACACTATGATTAATTATTGTAAAAATTTTTGAATTTTTTCAAAAGTGTTTCCTATCATATGAGAAAATTTTAATCCTTTATTATCACTAGAGTATTTTTGTTATTTTTTAAGATTCATTTTGACAGTACATAAAATTTATTAAAAGGAAAACTAAATTAGATAAAAGATTAGAACAAATCGAATCAGTAGAAAGCTTTGGCACCCAATTTGATAAAGAATTCTTAGGCTTCGTTTGTTATTGATCTATGACCGATCTTCTAAAAGACGATATATCTTTTAAGTGTTTGGTAAACGCTTTTAGTTGTGGTTTTAAAATTATGTTGAATTTGGCTCATAGTTATTTGAGACAAAAAAATCAATATTATTCTCATTAATTTATCAAACATCCATAGGTTTTCAATTAAAAATTAGTGTTTATGAGATACCCATCAATTTTTAGCCATAATTTTCATTTTACAACAACTATAGTTTAAAAATCTTCACACCACAATGCAAAGTAAAGCCTTAAATTAAGAGATTAAAAGTATTCACAATTGAGCAGGTACGAAAATTCCATAAAAAAAATTTCATTTCAATAATATGGTATTCAATATGTAGCTGAAGGAATGATCACAATTTTAATATTACTACATATAATTTTCAACAAAATACAATCTGGCAAAAGAAAGATTAACATCTATATTAACAACTACCAATAATTTATATATATACATTAAAAAAGAGTACTAATGAGTAATAAGTTATGTATGCCCTAAATAAAAAGGTCTTATATCGATTCTCAAATGAAAAGTCTTATATTGGTTCCAAGGTAATTTTCATTGAGAAATTATATATTTTGTATTTTTTTTTTTAATTTTTATTATAATTTATTCATTTTTAAATTGTGTAAATGTGACAAAATTTTGGCAATTTTTTCAATATTATATAGTACATTTACTGATATAATATCATATACCTATTGGGACTAGTGACTCTAATAATTATAGTATAATCTAGATTTTTTTACACATTATATACTATATTTATTCTCTATTTAAAAAGTATTTATTTATATATTAGTAGAGAGTCCTACCAACCGTGGCATAATGCGTGCATGTCACCGAAAAATTCTTTTTAGGTTCTCAAATAAATGAAACAGACTGGATCCAATGAATTAAGTCTTTATGGCCTTTCTGGACCGGCTGGTCAAGGCCCATTAACTTATCATTAGTTTATTTATTTGTAGAGCCTTCTTTTCATTTTATTAATACAATCGCAATTTAAAAAATAAAAAAATAAAAAATTTATAATTTATGTTGTACTCGGTATAAACAAACATCGACCAATTGATGAGATCGGTACTGAGGCAGGAAAAATAAAGAGAGGGGTCAGGTGACGTGTCATGAAGCCATTGGTCAGTGACAATTGAGTACAACCACCGTTCTAACAGCGGCCCAATTGAGCTCAAAAAATGGCGTAAAAGATTTAAGCGCCAACTTTATCAATCATTACTTTGGCCCGGGAAAATCCCTAATCAGAAGCAATCGATTTGATTCCTACCAACGAATTTCTATCCTTCCTCAGTACTTCACAATTCTTCTGCAATTCAATACGGTACGCGCGCACTCTTTAGTTTTACTTTCTCTTCGTATCAACTCTATCTACAGTTCCTGGGATTCGAATTACTATAAACCCTAGATGTTAGATCAGTGGAAGAAAGTGGCGCGCCTAGTAGTAGTTGTTACTGATATTGGCTGATTCAGTTATTGTCCTAAGGGAATAATTAGCAAGTCCTTTTATTCTCAATTTGTTGCATTGAGTTACTACTTACTAATTTGGATACTTTGTGCAATATTATCACCTTCATATTTGTTACGATAACTTTTTTTTCCCTTAGAAGTATTTTAATTTTTGAGCAGTATGTTACTGAGAAGTGTTGATAAAGAGATTTTTGCTAAGTTATATAATAGCTCTTGATATATATCACAGAAGTGGTAAAGACAGATTTGTCGTGGATTGTGAATGTATATAAGTTTATGAACCTGAAGGCATATGTATGATTGCAGGGATAGCATGATAAGATGGAGAACATGCAATATGCTGAGGAACTGGTGAGGGAATTTCTTATGTTCAGAGGGTTTACAAATACTTTGCAAGCTTTTGAGAAGGAATTAAGCACGGAAATAGGTAAGGGATTTCAAGTGGATAAGATATTAGACTTAATCTTCTCAATATATATTCCAAACTTCAAGCAGAAAAATTAGTTGGCCTGCTCAGTTTCTTCAAGCAATGCTTTTCCTCACCATCTGAGACAGTACTTGCTGCTACTTTATCAAAATTGGAGGTCTCTATTCTCCGGTACTATATAGTTCATTCCTTACAATCAGGAAGACAACACAAAGTTGTAGAGTTTTTTGGAACACTTGGAAACGATCTGTTGCAGAGGGGTCAAGATTGGACTATATGGTTTGGTGGGTTTATTTCTTATTCGTTTCAGTCTTTTCTCATGAAGTAACATATTGTTTATGGACAATAATGGGCATGCCATGCAGCCATTCCTTACTTAAAGAATCCAAGTTCGGATCCACGGTTTCGCGTATATTTCTCCAAAGAATGGTATGAAGCCTTGCAACTTTCTGTGAGGAATTTTTTTAGCGAGATCTTCAATGGAACTCATATCCTTTTGAAATGCGTTCCTTCCGCTGACATTCTATCAAGTATGATGCATTATATCTATCCCCTGTCTTAAGTTGCAGGTGCATTCACAACTTCAAGGCTACATGTGTGAGGACCCTTCTATTAGAGAATATGTACCTCACTTATATTTTGTTAATTTACAAATTTATTGTGTGGAAAAGGTTTCAACAACAGTTGAGGTCATCAATTGATGGTTTCTCCTATAGTTGTTTTCCACTGGCTTTCACACTATAGGCTCGTTGTACTTTTTATACCCTTTGATAATAAATTGATTGTTTTACTGATTGGAGTTATACAAATTTTTCCTTAACTAGACCAAGTCTCCCTGCCCTTTTGAAGATCAGTTCAGAGAAGAACACAGTCAACCGTCTCCAAAAAGAAATCAAGCAATTTAATGTTAAGCTGTCACAACTTCAGACTTTATTGGAGGAAAAAGAGGCTCAGTTACACCGGTTGAGGAAGTAAGAGCTATATTTATTGTTTCTATTGGAACTTTAATGGTTTGCTTCCCTATATTGTTTTTGTGGAAGCTGATAATAGTTTGGCACTTGGTAATGCCAGTCATTCTGAGTCAGTCAAGAATGCACGCACTGGACGAACTAAGAATTCACCTTCATCCGGTGGAGTAAGTGAAGAAAATCTTCTTCTATTGGCAAACAGTTCCGAGGCCATTGGTACTGCAGCCACGCATTTAGGTGAAACAGAGGTGGGTCAGGCGTGGGCCACTTCTGGACCTGCTTTGTCTAGATTTACTGCATCCGTGCCTGGAAATGATTCAAATTCTGCTTCAACTCTTGACGTTGAAGATGTTGGAGTTGGTGATACCATTCAAATGTACAATGATGGTCCGTACACTGGTGGGTAACTGTTTAGTATCAATTGCCCTCTTTTGAATTGAGGATAATGAATGTTATTTTGGCATCATGTTTCTGCCATGCTAAAGAGATCATCTGAAGAAAATAATAAATGTGTGCCATTCACAGGTTGAATGGTAGGCAACCAAGATATAATACAACTATTATATAATGGTATCAACCATGAGCTTTGAGGTGTAATAGTGGAAAAATAAGCGGACATATTTGAGAAGAAGTAAAAGATACTTAGAAACTACTAAAATTCTGGAATAATTTTAGAGCTGCTCTGCTTATAATATGCATGCTCCTGAAATTAATTTCTCATTTATGGAACTAAAGTGATAATGCTTGTGGAAAGGAGGGATAAGGACAGAGAAGGTTGCATTTGCACATTTGTATCTGTATGAAGAGTTGAAAAGATTTAGTTGTATTTGTTAATTTGTAGTCTGGTTGTAGTGGCTTTGTAAGAAATATAGGAAGCCATTTGTTCCCATTGAAATAATCATTGTCTACTGGATTCAAATTTCTGTTTTCTTTCTTGAATAGGTTAGTTGGTTACAGTATGAATAGGAACTTATAGTCAGTGGAACTAATTATTGAAGTATCTTTGACAGTGAATGGTGGAGATATGCAGGGTGAAGAAGATTTCCCAGAAGTAAAAGTAGACTTCCAGGTAAATTGCTTGTAGAGGTTTTTGCTTTCTTTCTTAGTCGATGTGTGACTTGTTTTTTCCTGTACTTTGCTAGTTTATTGTGCATCAGTCTCTCTGTAACTCTGAATGCCATGTTTTTTAGGAGACATTTTTAGGCCACACAAGTCCAATCAGTTGCTGCCGCTTTTCTGCAACTGGAAACAATATAGCTAGTGCTTCTGTGGATGGCACTGTCAGGTACTTGCTGGAAGTAAGCAATTTATTTCATGGAGGTTAACTGTACAATCGTTGCATGATCACCGCAGTCTATATATTATTTATACATGTGCTGTTCAAAACTTAAGTGCTACTAGGTATCCCACTTCACTTAACAGGCTGTTCAACTTATACTTGCAGCACCCCAAAACTATGCTTATAGCACCCAAAATGTAATTATGTGGATGTGTTTGATTGCTTCAAGTTGGTCTATTCAAATGGATTAATGCCAACTACCAAGATTTTAGGGTTTGGCAGTAGTCCCTAGTTTATAATTTGCCGAACATATAAGGTTAAGGGTATTTTGGATATCAAAAAAAGAAAAAAGAACAAGGGATTAATGCCGACTTTGGTTCAAAAATTCCTCATTTGGTAGGGCCTTGATTAGACAGTCTAAGTATTCATTATGGTGGATGACACATTAGGCATGCCTCAATTACTGACAGTTCTTCAACTGTTTGATTAATTCTGACATCCACTTGATACTTTTGATTGATATTATGTGTATTCAACAAAGGATATGGACATATGACTCGTCAACTCCAGCTTCTAGAAATGCAACCATATACTGTGGGGCAGAGATTATGTCACTTGAGTGGGAATGTAAATCTGACCGTCTGGTATGATGTGGCAATTTCAGCAACTATTTATCCAGTTTTAAATGCTATGTTGTTTGCTATCAGAAATACATGTGTATGAGTTTTCTTATTCTTTTTGACAAAAGCTTCTGATTGGCACTGCTGATGGAGGCATTAAAGCTTGGAATGTTGATGCCAAGAGAGTTGTCTGTGATCTCAATACAACTGAAGCATTTCCTAGGTACTTAAAATACTACGTGTGCAATTTAAGATTAGATTACTTTGTTCTTCCGCTTCACATTTTTGCTTTGTTGTAGTGTCTTGGACCTAAAGTGCAGCCCTGTAGAGCCAATTTTTGTATCTGCAGCAGCATCCAGAAGGTGTATATATATGTATATATAAAATATATATCTATATATGTTTTTAAATTGCCTTTTTCAAATAACTATTTTTAAGATTTGTACCTGGATAAAGTGTGTATGACTGCTGTTTGGTTAAATATTAGCCAGTAAGTTCTCGGTTGATGCTTAATTTTCACAGATATAATAACTGATAACTTCATTTCCAGATCAAAATTTGAGCCTTTACCCCCACCCATGAATTTCCTTTCGAATTTTCTTTTCCCCTTGCCAACCAGTTGTTGAACTTAAATTTCATAATACTTCATAGAGAGGATACCAAGAATCATTGGAATCTGATGTTCTCAGTAATTGCATAAGAGCCTTTCTCCGTGGATTTCAATGAAAATTTCTAGTAGAACCATTTAGCTTTAAGTTATTGAGAATTTTTCTATAATCTTTTTGTTCTGCGTATGGGGCTTTCGGACACCTGACATACTGCATTACCCTTTGGACCACTCAATTGCTGAATTGTGCTGACCAACTGTGGTCCTATATTTTTGTGATCTTCATACATTCCTTGAACTTTTAAATGTTTATTCAGTTGCACTGAAATACTAGAAGTTCGCTGAAAATTGTTCTGGGTGCAAAATCACTTTCATTAAGTCTGTTTGTGTATTGCCAGACTTGCAGCTAGAGTTGCTGCATTCATGGGAGTTATGATTGCATTCTCTTGTTCATATAGATAAGAATTGCTAAAAGTAAAAGACAGTTTGCTAGCTGGTACCAAATTGTTTTCTCTCTCTTTTTCTTTTCCTAACGTTCTGTGCAGCAGTGCATATACCTGTCTGCTAAATTGTGAAATTTAGATTGTTTAAAAGCTATTGCTACCTGGTGAGGTGTAATTTGAAGACATCCGTTGTCATTGTACATATTGCTTAGGAGATTGGCAGTTCATTCATTATAATATTAGGAATCTTGCTCACACTTTCTCACTCTTGATTTGTTTTGGGTGCAAGAGATGAATTTGATCACTTTGCTTTGTAGGTGTGGCTCAAGTAACATTGATAGTTGGGGGTTTGCCTCATTAACCGTCTGGAACATGAAAACATGGAAACCCATGGTATGTGCCTTGAACTCTTGTTTGAATTCTGTTTCCGTTTTGTTCCTTAATGAATTTTAACTTCTATGAAGACAGTCCTTCCTCTTGGTGAAGATCCACCAGCAATAACTTCCTTATGCTTCAATCACAATGGCAAGATTCTGGCAGCTTCAGCGATTGATGGAATGATTCACATGTTTGGTATCCTTTCAAAATTTGTGAGGCTTGGTGTAATTTGTCTCTGGTTAATTAGTTAATGGTTTATATATGATTTCTATGCCTTTTTTGACATTTGCAGTTGTACATATTGTTGAAACAACAAAGCCTCTCTTTCTTTCCTTTTATTAAATACTTTTTTCATCCCAAAAAATGGTTGAGTGAATGCATTACATATGCCTTTTGAAAGGTTTTCTCTGTCACTTTACAAAAAGAGTAGAGTGAATCATTTGCGCCCATGTGAGGGAGCGTGTGCTCACTCATGCACACATATAGACTTGAACCTTAACTCAAGAAAGACATGTCTGGCGGTCTACAAATTACTGGCTGGCCTGCACATGATTCTGCTATTAGTTCAATTCTCTTTGGTCCTGACGAGACAAGCATTTTTAGCTTGGGTTCAGATGGAAAGGCAAGTATTTTCATTTCCCTTTGGCCATGTTACGAGTTTCTCTGAAGCATAACTCTATCTATCTGATCATTGTTCTTTGATCCATATAAAATTGTAAGTTTCCTCATTTGCTATATGTGGAGATCTCATAAAATTGATTTTTCTCTTGTAGATTATTGAATGGAGCTTGCAAAACCAAGGTCAGATCCTTTGGTCAAGGAATTGTAGCAGGTATTTATGATTACTGTGGTGCCCTATAATTTCTGTTTCATCAAAGAAAATATTGTGGATCATATGTATCCCACCTTATTCTTCAGTCACTGTAATTTATGGATTGTTCAATTGCTTTAAGACTCAGAAGTGAAAATTTTTATTTGCAACCATGTAAGGACATTGATCCTGAAACCTTATTATGTATAGTCTGCCAATCTTATTTTAATACTATTTGTATACCATGTTAATTTCAGCTTGAACTTTTGCCTTTTCTTTACTTTCTTTTTGTTTTTAAATCCTTGTAAAATGAGTGTCTTTATACATACAATTTGTTTGTCTTATTCTTGATAAACATTCCATCGTGGCCTTGTTGCATCCTCAATATTTTGCATGCGAGTTCTTGGAAGAAACTATTATGTGAGAATGTTTTTGTTTCTTGTAGGTTCTGTGATTTGGAGTCATCAAAATATTGTAGACATGAGATGGCTTTGGATGCTGATGGGAGGAGACTATTGGTAACATCTGGTTCTGTAAGGGCTCCTATATATCAGGTTTTCTCTTCTCTCTCTCTCTCTCTCTCTCTCTCTCTCTCACACACACACACACACACATACACTCATGCACAAACATACACGTGCTCTCACACACCTTGACATTTCTGCAGTATAATACATAAATGAATGTTAGCCTGATTTGTCTGGTTACTTTATCGATCTGGAGTGTGTGCAATCTGTCTACCATGGTTGGGTTGCCAACTTCTAGCCAAACAAGTTCTATTTTTAAGTAGGGCAGATTCCCTAATCTTAAGTTACCTTTCCTTTTTTATCAACTTGACTCAGGTACGAGGTCAGGCTACTGGGTTGAGAACTCTTCCCCACAGTGCAGCTATTACCACTGTGGACTGGCACCCAACATTGCCGATTTTCTTGACTGGTTCGGCTGATCACTCAGTTCAAGTAACATCCATAAGGTAGTGGCTCCTCAATTTTATCTCCTATTTGGATATTCATTTTTTGATTCGGTGGAGGCTGGAGGGGAGAAGCTCACACCTGGTTGTGGTTTGACCAAAGTTCCTACTATAAGGGTACATCTTTGAGCATGTAAGATACATCTTGACCAGCTTGTATTTCAACTGGACAAGATT
>CM040441.1:24928242-24972253 GCA_022749755.1 Azadirachta indica | reverse complement strand
TTTTTATAACATAATACTGCTATAAACCTTCTCGAGTCTGAATTAGAGTATGGCAATATAATTGCTTGTACGATTTAATATTAAAATCATTTTCAAGTTGACACGCAATAAGTGGACAAATGATGCTAGTCTATGTAAATTTCTCTGTATGTAAATGAAGTAAATGTCGTTATTCAGAATCCAACTTACTTTCATAAATTATGCACAAAATATTTTATTGTAAGATTTCAGAATTTGTCAAAATACTTTGTTTTATGGCAACAACTTCACCGTTTAGTTGGTAAAACTTCCACTTTTCCATTTCTTCTTTCGGGTTAATTTTGACTTTCTATACATTGAATTGACACATATTATAATTAATCATAATTTATTATAAGTGATCGACGTGCTTTTACACTAATAATTTGGATTATTTAAATTATTGTTGATTAAATTACTCATTACTAGTTTAGTTATAAAATTTTCAATTTAATATTGATTGTAATAAATGTAATTTAAAATGACTCTCGGTAATTTATCGATTGTATACATAGTTGTATAATATTTCGGAAAACAATTGCCTTCCAATAGATTTTTGATACTCTATTTAAAAAATTTAGTTGATTACCATTATGAATAATGTGAAAAGTATGGTAGAATATTATCTAATTTATGAATAATGTAGTTGACCAGAAAGACAAGATGAAATAGAAATTTCCTTTTAAAAGAAATAAGAACTTTTTAATTTACTTAAGGATAATTTTAGTTTGAACAACTAAATATAATCATATTATATATAGTCACTTTTAGAGTTTATCAAATATTAGGGTTTATATAGTCTCGAAATTGTTCTTAAACATAGTATGGAAGGTTTTGAACACGCTCAAGTTATCCCAAATTCTTCAAGTAACAAGTTGATTGATTTTGGGTGAGATTTATCACTTTCATCTAAAAATTAAAAACAAAAAAAGTCTAGAAAGTCTAAGCTTGAACAATTCTCACTTTTTGATACAGCTGTTGTGCAAAACGATACAAGCAAGCCTTACAAACCATGAAAGTTTCTTCCGAAACTGATTGTCTATTGTTCAAGCTCAGCCCTTGAAGCCTATCAAAATTGACTGCGTTTGCATTCATACTCTGCATTCTTTTCGCTGTCATGTTAAGTTTATCTACAAATGCCAGTCATCAGAAGTTTGTCCACCGACTGATCAAATATCGTATTCTATAAGGTACATAAGTGTATATGTAGAATAATCATATAACGCCTCGTGAATAAAGTTTAGGATGTAGGTAAATGAACCTATCAATAACAAGAGCGCCGATGTTCCAATTTTGACTATCAACGGCCCGAAATTTTGACTCAGAATGTAAAAATCTATTTTCACCAACATACAATTAAAAATGAATTAAAATTGGTCCGAATGACTAAGAGCCTGTGAGCCCCATATACGTAAAAAAATTTTATCATCCTTAACAAACCATAAGAGAAATGATGGAAATGCATTTTTCATTTGATCGTCACAAAAATATTCATATTATCATCATATGATTACAATACTAAATGAAAAATATAATTTATCTTATAAAAAATAAAATTATGTATTATAAACCTAAAATAATGTTTGCATGTCTATTGCAAGAGAAACTGACTCAATGCATGCATAAAATTCTGATCGGTTGTTGTACTTAATAAAGACTTTTATATATTATTAGTAGAAAATAAAAGTTTATTTTTCTTTTAAAAATTTTTGGTTAATGCAAAAGGTTAGCGTGACATCATTAATTTATATTCCAAGAAATTATCATACATAATTCGTCTATTTACATTCTACTTGTACATAACTAGCAACTTTTCACACTTTTCAAATATTTGTGTGTGACTTTTTTTCTTGTTTTTTAGATTAGTCTCTCATTCTCAACTTCATATTAAGGGATCGTTTTTTTTTTCTTTTTGACTAAAGTCTAAATATAGTTATTCACATATTTAAAAGTTGTTTATTTTTTAACTTATGTCTAAATATTTGTTCAAAATATTTAAATATAATTAAATTAAAGTTTTTGACGTAAATCTAAATAAGTAAATATCTGAATAATTTTATATTTTTATTTTTCAAAAATATTCCTATTTTATTAATTTATTTATTAACAAATTAAACTATAATTAATTATTTTTGACTTATTTTGGGTTCCCTCTACTTGTCTTTTTAATTTTATTTATTTTATACTTTAATTATTACAATAAATTTATATATTTATATAATTACAACTATATTATAATATAACATTATTTTTATTTAATTTTTATTAATCTTTGTATCATCAATTGTAAATGTTTTTTCAAAAATCATATATCAAATAAATAAATAATATACATACTAATCTATTAATTTTTTTATCTATTATTATGGGAATATAATCAAAATTATTATAAATACAAGTATATTATTTAAAAGGATATATATGTTAAAAATCATTTTTCACACTTTTTATTTTGTCAAAACAAATAATTTAATACTTATTTTTAAATATTTAAAAAAAATATATTATTCAAATTTATATTTTACTTAAATTCATATTTCAATCATATTCAGAGTTCAGATAAAAAAAACAAATGCTGCCTAAAAATAAAAAGTTTTCAATGCTTTGCAATATTTAAAAGTTTTGTTCTAGTAAGGATTGCCTTACAAATTCAAAATAAAAAAAATATTTTTCTACAGCATCATAAATTACAATAACTTGATCAGTTTTGTAAATATGTACGAGAAATTATTAGCTAGTTTAGTTATTTTTTTTCATAAGATATTTATTATTTATAATTGAAATTCAAAATTCAACAAAGCACATGTAAATGTAATTATTTTATTTTTATTTATTTAAAGAATAGATAGCTTGTCCACGCTTTTGTTGTTCTGAAGATGTTAATTATTTATTTGAAAGTTGTGATCTTGCTAGCTTGCTTTCGCATTGGCTAGCTTCCCATTTCCGTATCAGTCTTCAGCAAAATGAGTTCGGTAATAGAGCTGTGGGAGGCTATTCTTCGTAAGAGTTTTAGTCCCCAATTATATAATCTTTGGTTTATGGCTTCTTATTGCATGTTTTATATGATTTTATTATTTATTGTTAATTTTATGATTTATTATTTATTATCTTGTTAATTATATTATTTTTATTGTTAATTTTATGATTTATTTATTTATTATTTTCTCAATTAAATGCTTTATTATTTATTATTTTGTTAATTTTATGATTTTATTTTTATTACTTTGTTAATTTAATAATTTAAATATATTTTTGAAAGTGTGGTTTAGTGTTTAATTATTTGTTTACCCCCAGAAAATCTATGAGATTTTGTCCAATAATCTTATGCTATCCCAAACACACATTGTTGTGTTAAAAACTTATATTTTCCTCGGTTGTTTAATAAAGCTTCGCATTAGATAAATTTAGTTTTAATATGGATGACTATCATTGCTATAAAATAGGCCATGAATATAGATATCAATTAATGTTGCCACGACAGATACTTTTATAACTATTCATTACTAATATTAATTTTTTATTTTATTTTTAAAATTATAATTAAAAACTTGGACAGTATTTTAAAAAAAAATGTGAATAAAAAGCACCTTACATTTTTAACATTGAAAAGTTGGACATGGAAAAACTTTTCTTACAATTCTTCAATAAGTGCTCTTGGTTTTGGTCCCCTCTACTTCCTTATATCTATTTCCTAAATTAAACCATCGTTCATTTTTGTGTTAAAAACCAACTTTTCAGTGTTGATTTTCTTATCGCCTTTTTAGTTGAATTTTGACAACTATGTTATGATTGTTGGTTGTATAGAAAGGTCAATCTTGTTAAATACAACTATTATTCATGTTTCATCAAATAAAATGACTTACTTGATAATTAAAAAACGCCATTATAAGTTTTGACCTCAACTTTAAAGAGAAAGTAATTTACTATTTAACATTTAGATTTTATTAGAATATTTAATATTACGGGTTAGTATATTAAATTTTTATCGGTAATTGTTAAATACAGGTAGTTATAAAGAAAATTATATTCAACGCTTCAATACTTCATTGTCATTTATTTAATCACTAGATAAAGGATTTGTAGCGTATCCAATTTAGGAATTCACCTTGCAAACCAATAGAACATATGCATAGTCTCTTGCTTGGGATGGATTTTGGTGATGATTGGATATTCAATGTGGATTTGCGTCTAGATCTTAATCTTTTATTAGAAAATTCAAAATTTTAAATTTAAATTACCATGTGTCTATTGGTGTAGCATATTCAATCTCACTGCAAGGCTACTTACAGCACACAGAGGAGTTTATTATCAAGGTTTATCATAAAATAAGGCTTATTTTTACAGCACTACAATATATCATTGGGGATTATAGAGGACAGAAGGAAACATAGAAAACTTAATTGCACAGTTGCTTTAAATGTTTGGTTTTTAACGTAGGAGAGCATGAATGCTATCCAAAAATATGTATGCCAACATACACAGAAAAAATTGGAGTTAAATCACACCTCAATGGTATTAGTGATTCTATCTTTAAAGCTGCATAATTGCCTCAATCCTAAATGTATGTATCTTAAACCTGATAATTTGGAGCAAAACAAATAGTTTGCAGAGTATTAGTAACAACAAATAGTGAAAGATACCAGCTGCAATGAAATCAGCTGGTATAATTAATTATAAGTAAACAAATTAATTATAAGTAAAGCTGGAGCAACCAACTTTTCATATAATTATTACCTTTTGCGAATAATAATTACCTTATTCCAATAACTTTCTTAAAATCCGCTTCAAGGGTATGGATGCTTCAACTACTTGTGGAAATTAAATTTTGAGTTTTCCCTGCAATGAGGCTAAATTAAGGTAGAAATTAATATAAACTTAGTTCCAAAAGAGAAGATAGATTAATTTTGGAAATTTAATTAATAAAAAGTAGACATATAAATGTAGCATGCGTTGCCATTATAAACCTAACCCAAGTCGCAATGTGTGTTATAGTCTGATTTGCGATAGATTCACAAAATTGCGTGTGAAGAATTGATGGATTCTAAAAAACGGAGAAAAGCAATGATAGTTCGAAACTTGCCCTAGCTCAGTTACTCAAACTGGCAAAGGGAATTGATATATAATATGATGACAACAATGATGACGACCTACCAACCAACCCACAAAGATATAATTTTTTCCGAGGCCCTAAAAACGGTTCTTGATATGATGAAGTCATGATCTTTAACATGGGGACACTTTCTACTTTGAACTACACAAATTTTGCTTTGCATTAGAAAAACAGCCATTGAAAAAAAAAAAAACAAAAAACAACTCTTGGATTGTATGCAATTAAATTTTTACCCCAGGGAGATTATGTTATCTTTTTCAAGCAGAATTCTCCCACTATTTCCATTTTCGTACTTCAAGTGTATGAATTGTTATTATAAGAAAGAACAAATAAAATATTATAAGAATGTTATTCTAGTTATCAATGGTATTTTGTTAGAATTAATTTGGTATAGAATAAATAACTGTTTACTAATTGAGGCCAATATATGTATATGGTAGAAAATATATGCATCCTCTAATTCGATGTAAAAATTTTAGACTTCTTATTTGGCTTCAAGTTTAACTCTTTGATAGCGATGGCAAATATTTATCGTAGGGTGGTGCATGGATATGAATTTAGTTATTGGAATAAAGAGTATGAAAATTTAGTTCAAGACTAAGGACTAATTAAGATATGAGGGCCATACCCTCATATCTGGAGGAAACGAAGAAAGGTAGCAAATAATGTAATTAAAGAGCTACGCATTTGGCTATCCTAACGAAAAAAGAGAAGGTAGACATCCTCCTACAGAGACTCTTGGGAGGAATTTCCCTCATATATTTCTCCTATATATGTGAGAATAGATAACTCACATTCTGTGAGCAAATTTTTTACTTGGATATAACTATTAGAATCCTTGTGTAAAGGTTTTAGTAGAACCCTAATTGTAATGTTAGTATTTTAGAGGAAAAAAAAAGAGAGAGAAAAAGAGAAGAAGACAAGAATAAAAACTCAGTTGAGTTTTTATGTTTCATTTTATTGTTACTATACACAACTAATTTAATTTTTAGCATCCAACTATGCCTTACTATCCGGGTACATTGGATTATTGAAAATTTCAAGCCTAAGTATTAGCATTAATACTCTTTTAATTAATTTATTCAAATTGCAGTAAGAAGAACACTGGTGTGTTAATTGACCTAACAGGTAGCCTTTTGATGCATGCAAGAAATATAGTAGAACTATAATAGTTCTAGGAGACACTTAAAATTTAAAAATTCTTATTTGGTTGTAATTTTTACAATCTTTTAGTCTAAATAAGATTTTACTTTATTAATTAATTCACACGTAAATCCCTTATCCATAAGTAATTCATATATACTTAGGTTTGTAATAGATACTAGTATAAAGAAGTCTTTTAAATTCATCAGTTTCATGAAAGTAACTAATGGTATTTTTTTTTTATTTCTTTGCTTTATTATCTATTTATTATTTTTTTAATTTTATGATTTTATTATTTATTATTTTAATAATGGGCTAAGAACAGTTAGCAATGGTCAACTATGGTAGTCAATCTAGCTGTAAATTGTCCAATAGAAAGATGACATGTATTATAATGACATGTAAGTATCACATGTTTTTGACGCAATCATGAGAGTAAATCAATAATTGTCCTAAAAAGTAAAAATTTTTGTTATTAACTCTTGAATTATTTAATTTTAATTAAAAGTAATAATTATAATAAAATATAAAAATATGTTTCATATAACTGATATTTTTTAGTACAATCACAAAACAAATATAATCTTTTATTAAATTTTATTATTTTGTTAATTTTCTTATTAATTATTAATTTTATGATTTATTATTTTACTGTTTTTTAATTTAATGATGATTTATTATTCATTATTTTGTAAATTTTATTATTTATTTTTAATTTTATGATTTATTTATTTGTTAATTTAATAATGATTATTATTTACTATCTTGTCAATTCTATTAGTTTTTGTTAATTTTATGATTTTTTTTTTGATTTAATGATTTTTTGTTTGTTATGTTTGTAAATTTTATTATTTATTACTTTGTTAATTTTGTAATTTAAATACATTTTCGATTATATGGTATAGTGCTTAGTTACCTTTTTACACCCAAAATATCTACAAGAATTTGTCCAATAATCTTATGCAATCGCAAACATGCATTCATGTATTAAAAACTTATCTTTTCATTGGTTATTTAATAATGCTTTGCATTGGATAAATTTAGTTTTAATAGAGATGAATATCATTGCTATAAAATAGACCATGAATATAGATATCAACTAATGTTGCCAAGAGGAATTCTTATAGTTTTATTCCATGTGATCACTTAGAAGATAGAATATGATTGCTATAAAATATCAATTAATAGTTTTTTTTCTACTCTCTACTTTGGCATTACATTTAATTTTGGCTCGTTTTTTCTACTCTCTACTTTGGGCATTACATTTATATATATTTCATATACAATTTTTTATATTTACAAACATCGTGCAGGACCGGAGGCTTTGCCGTGCTAGCTATACTTGGAATTCCAAAACGAAATTATTTAGTGATTGAAGTCCATTCTTTGCCTTTGCTGGCCGCCGAAGTGGACAGGTGTTAAGTAGCTTTTACCTTCACCAACAACTAGAACCTGCCAGCATTTCAAAACAAGACACATATATTATATATATCATAAAATAATTGAGAAAGGACTGGGACACTGGAAAAGTCGAAGAGATCATTGAGATTGAATGCATTGCATTGGTGAGTAAAATTACAAGTGACCGCGTCCCTTATTCATTTACAATTATTGTCAAGCAAAATTATAATAGTATAAATCCAAAATTTTTCTAAACATCTTATTATAATATTTATAATTACAAAAAATATAATAAATAAGACTTATATTAGTAAAACATTTCTTTTTTTTTCAATAATTTATAATCAATTTTAATTAAATTTGTTTGTTTTTTAAATACATACCATAGTGCTTTTAATTTTTTATCTACATATATATCTGTGAAGGAAAAAATCAATAACCCTATATTTTTACACATATAATTATATTGATTTATAAATTATTAAATTTATATATTTCTAACGATTGAGATTAAATATGATATATGAGTTAATATAATACATTAATTATGTATTAATTATATATTTCAGATTTAATCTCAACCATCAGAAATCTCATATATAAATATATAAAAATTATTAGGGGATAAATCCATTTAATATAAAGACAAATTTTAGTTAATATATTAGTAAAAGTTTTGGGATGCAAGATTTGATGTAATTGAATGTTAATTGCATAATAATGTACTAAATCAATTTAAATTGCACCAAATTCTTATTTTAAGACTTAAAAATTGGTCAATATATGAATACTAAATTCACTGTAAAGGGCAACATTAATAAATTTAAATTAAAATGGAAGTGTAAGAGATATATTATAAAAGTTTAAACAATAATATTTTCATTGAAAATCTTAATGAAAAAAGGTTGGAGAGAGAGAGAGAGTAAAAGGAAAAAACAATACGTCTTTAAAAATAAGATAATATGATAAGTTAATTTTATATGATTAATATAATGTAAATAAACTTTAGGTAGTAATAATTTTGAGAAAAGTTTTGATAAATTAGTTATCCGATTTAAAACAAAAAATTAAAAACAAACAGGTGTTTCAAAATTTCCCAAGTTAAAAAAGACAAATATTCTTAATTACCTAATATCGTCAACTTCACGAATTAAAAACAAGAAACAGAGGCAAAAAATTCACTAAACTGAACTGTATATGCATTCAATTTTTCAATTAAAATTAGAACATTGTTTTATTTTCTTGACAGCTAGCTTCGTCGTCATCTTGGTTGTTGTTTCACTTTCAGTCGATTTCCTGTCGTCGTGAAAATAAATGGCTACGATTTTGATTAGAAAGGAAAATTCCATGCATGCTGAAGTAAATGCGTGCTGAAAAAATTGCTTAGACGCCATACTTTTCTAAAACCTAATGCCCATAGATTTCTTACTCACCAAATTGTTAGTTGCACTCGTGAAAATGGATACTCTGTCTCTACTGCTTCTACTATCCTTTCTATGGGCTTGCATTCATTTCCTAACCAGGAGTTTAGTCGCTCGGAAATCTGGTCAGGGGAACCTGCCACCAGGACCCCGGCCTTATCCTATCATCGGAAACATTCTGCAGCTTGGAAACAAGCCTGATGAAACATTTACTAAACTCTCAAAAACTTATGGTCCCATAATGACCCTCAAGCTGGGTAGCTTAACCACCATAGTCATGTCCTCTCCAGATGTGGCTAAAGAAATATTCCACACACATGATCAGGTCGTGTCTAACAGACCAATCCCGGATAGCCTTCGAGCACTTGACCACCACAAAGTTTCCATGGCATGGCTACCAGCTGGTTCAACTACTTGGAGGAATCTTAGGAAAGTTTGTGCTGTTCAAATGTTCTCCAAAAAACAGCTGGACGCCACCCAATCCATGCGCAAGAAAAAGGTGCAAGAACTACTAGACTATCTGCAAGAAAATTGCGATAGTGGTTCTGCTGTTGATATTGGTCAAGCGGCCTTTCCTGCAATTCTTAATTCTATATCATATACTTTATTCTCTATTGATTTAGCTCATTATCATTCTCATATGTCTCAAACTTTTAACGAGCTTGCACACAGCGTGATGAAAGAAATTGGGAGTCCTAATGTTGCAGATTTTTTCCCGGCCCTCTGAATTTTTGATCCACAGGGATCTCGCAAACGGCTGGCCGGTTATTTTGGTGAAGTTTTAAAAATATTTGATGGTATCATCAATGACAGGTTGCAAGCAAGGGCTTCTTCGACCAAGTCTAAAGAGAGCAACGATGTGTTAGATGCACTTCTAGATCTTCTTGAAGAAGAAAATACTTCTGAATTCAGTTTTACTAATATGAGACATCTGCTTCTGATAATTAAGGAGTAGTTATCTAAACTAATACCTTCTGAAATTTAAAACTGGTTCGTTATTGTATTTTTTTTTTTTAAATTTATTGCATCCTTAATTTCATCTAATTTGACGAGATTTTTCTTTTTCTGTTTATATCTTTTTACCTTATCCCCTAAAGCTATTCTATATCAGGACTTATTTTTTGGAGGTATTGATTCCACATCAAGGACGGTAGAATGGGCGATGACAGAATTACTGTGCACCCCCCGAGAAACTAGCAAAAGCTCAGAACGAGATTAGAGAATTACTTGGGAAGGATGGGATAGAGAAAGTTGCAGAGTTTGAGATTACAAAGTTCCCTTACTTACAGGCAATAGTGAAAGAGACCTTCCGGTTGCACCCACCAGGCCCCTTTCTGGGTCCTCATAAAACCGAAACTGATCTAAACATCCTCGGTTTCAGGGTGCCCAAAAATGCACAAATATTTGCGAATGTATGGGCTATGGGACGAGACTCAAACGTGTGGCCGGATGCAAACTCATTTACTCCTGAAAGGTTTTTAGGGAGTGAAATTGATGTGAAAGGCCGAGACTATGAGCTCATTCCCTTTGGAACTGGAAAGAGGATTTGTCCTGGCTTGCCGTTGGCTCACAAAATGTTGCACTTGATACTGGCAGCACTTACTTATGCATTCGATTGGAAACTTGCCAATGGTTTGAAACTAGAAGACATCGATATAAGTGAAATATTTGGCGAAATATTACACAAGGCTGAACCTCTTATGATTATTCCTGTCAAGGTGTGACTTCTTTCATCCATGCCATGATAGATTAGTTACCCGAAATGCGATGATGACATAATTTCCACAATAAATAATAAAAAATATGTTTGTTACCTTTTCTTTTCCTCTCAGCATGATTCCGTTAATGGTAAAATAAAATAAAAAAGAGAATATTTGAATACTGCCCAAGAGAGAGCACCAATCTACACGTTTGGTGAAATGTTTCGGATTGTGATGAATTTAATATTGTATTGTGTTTGACTGTGATATGTTGGCAAAATCTTCCCTTTTTTTTTTTTTTGTCTGTCAAATGAGAACTCAAAAGTAGGAGAGATTTGTACGGTTGCATGGGCACAAGCATTGACCAAATAGAATTTTATTTTTTTTATATTTTTATTCCATATAATGCAAGGCAAAGAAGATCAAAGTACTAAAACAGGACTTTGAATAAATTAATTCAATGTAGACCGTTCTGTTGAACTTAACCTTGAAATGTTATCTTGGCTATCGTTATTGATGCAGTTAATGGTCATATTAACGCAGCGTTTGTTTTCATTCACACACGTGGGCGAATCCTGTTTACAGTGATAGTAACTTAATGAATTGATTATAAAAATTATTCCATTATCAAATAATTAAAAAATTAATTCATTCTGCAAAGCTTTTCAAAGCCAGATGATTCAGGGAATCAGAGATTTTGTTATGTTTTATGGGTTCGATCGTCGAAGACGCGGACCTTTGATTACCTGGATTTTGTTACATCGCTTGTTGAATCTGAATCCACCAAGAAGGAAAAAATTTAAATATTTAGAATGAAAAATTAATTTCAAACAGAAAATTTTGGTATTTTATCTCTTAAATTCCAATACCTTTAGATTTTCATAAAAAAATTACAGTAGTTCACTCTTTCATTTATTAACTGTCTTACATCGCCATTACACCAGACTGCTATCTTTTTTATATATGGATTGAATACCCTTATTCCTTGAATTATCCTTTAAATTGAATTTTACTTAAACTTATTTTTAACGCAGTATTAAAACTCGACACTCTAGCAATAGTGGAATCTTTACTCTGTTCGTTCCACACTTTGTGTGATTTATTTCTTTACTCTCTCATGCGTCTGATCTACACAACGCATTTGATCTACACTTCACGTGACTTGTTCTTTTACCCTTCTTACACATCTTATCCATACTTCGCGTGACTTGTTCCTTTATCTACTCATGCATATGATCGTGATCCATATTTCACATGATGGTGGAATCCTTGTTCCTTAGTTTCTTTACCCTTACACGCATTTGATTCACACTTCGCATGACTTGCTCTTTTACCCGTCTTACACATCTGATCTATACTTTGCATGACTTGTTTCCTTACCTTTTCACGCATCTAATCCATGCTTTGCATGATGATGAGATCCTTGTTCTTTTGTTTCTTTACCCTCTTACGCATCTGATCAATACTTCGCGTCCTCCTCACATATGTGATCCACCCTTCGTGTGATGGTGGAATCCTTATTACTTTATTTCTTTACCCTCTCACGCATCTGATCCACACTTCGCGTAATGGTGAGATTCTTGTTTTTTTGTTCCTTTACCCTCTTACGCATCTAATGGTCAAATCCTTGCATCTTATCCACGCTTTGCATCTCTCACACATCTAATGGTAGGACCCTCGTGTGATGGTAGACGTGATGTGTGATGGTAGCATCCTCGAGTCATGCACTATTGTTTATCTCCCTGATTCTATAAGTTATTAAATTTTCCATCAACATTTATATATGCATGAGGTCATCACCAAAGGCGTCCACCAACTCAGCGGTATGTTTATTTCTTAAGAAAAATTATTGCTCATTTATGTCATCATATAAATCAATAGATAGATATATGAATTGACACAAAAGGTAATTAGTTCTTTACATTAAATGGACTTCTAAATTTATTAATGGTCTCCCAGAGCTATCAACCACAATTACTTGGAATGCTATATATTTCAAATTTCTATACATTTTTCTATGTAAATTAAATGTGATTTCTACATGTGATAAATTGTGCAATTTTATATTTATTATTTAAAATCATATT
Source organism: Azadirachta indica (assembly GCA_022749755.1). Lineage (NCBI taxonomy): Eukaryota > Viridiplantae > Streptophyta > Magnoliopsida > Sapindales > Meliaceae > Azadirachta > Azadirachta indica. The sequence goes on along the minus strand of CM040441.1, from coordinate 24,959,373 downwards.
AGTTATTACATACAATTTTTGGAAGGGATAATGATAAACATCTCCTGACGTTTGGCTGAATAGACAGATATCCTCTAATGTTTAGAAAAAAATAAATACTCCTTTTACGATTGGGCAAATAAACAAATATCCCACAATAACTTTTATTTCTATTAGTTGACTAGTTAATTTATCATCATTTGTATCTCTAAACATTTATAAAAGAAGCTAATATAATATTTTATTTAATTATAACAATTTGGTCTCCATTTAATTTTTTTTTCATAATGTAATTTTTTTAATTATAATAATTTAATTCCTATTTTACTATTTTTCACAATATACTCAAGAATAAAAGAATTTTTTAATTCATTATTTCAATAAAAATTTAGAATATAAAATACTATTATTAAAAAATTATTATTAAAAAATTTAAATAATGAATTAGATTAAACTTGTATACTAAAATATTTATAATTTTTTTAGTAATAAATTTGATATTTAATTATTAAAAAATTTTGAAACATATTTTAACATTTTATTCTTATATATAATATTTTTATTTAAAAGATTATATTAAATTCATTATATTTTCCTAAGAAGAATTATTAAAATATAAATAAAAGTTATAAAAAAATTTAGTGTCATATTTTAAAAAAATTAGTAATAATCAAATATATTTTATATTCTTACTAACTAATATAATTTATGTTTAATTAAAATTATAAAAAAAAAAAATTTTATTATTTTTATTTTGTACTATATGTAAATACATATATAAATATGAGCAATATTCAGTTTACCCCCATTATTATTGACAAACATCAACTTGTCCCTAACTTTTACAAAAGTTCTCACTCCATCCCAAATGTTAACTTTGACTATTAACTATAACAGTTGACCGCAATTAATTTGTGAAAATACAATTTTACTCCTAATAAATTCAAAATTAATTTTTTCTTCTTTCCCTATTTTTTTCCTTCTTCTTCCTTCCATGGTTGCTATAGGCAGCCATTGATGGTTGTAGCAAGTAGCCTTCAATGGTTGGCATAGGCAGCCATGATAAATTTGGAAAAAAAAAAACATAAACGGGGGAGAAGAAAAGAAAAGAAGAGGAGGAAGAAGATGAGAGAGAAGGGAAAAATTATTTTTATTAATTTCAAATTATAAAATTATGATTTTACCCTTTTTTCTTATTTAAAATAATAGTATAAGTTAACGTTTAGGGGTGAAATGAAGACTCTTGTAAAAGTTGGGGGCGGATTAAATGTTTTTTAATAATAGTTGGGGTGAATTAAAGATACCATGTGTTTATTGTTTATATTTTTATAATTTTGTAAAGAAAATATAATGAATTTAATATAATTTTTTTAAATAAATATATTATTTATAAAAGTAAAATGTTAAAAAATGTTTCAATTAAAGAATTTTAATAATTAAATAACAAATTATTACTCAAAAAGTAAAAGAAAAGAGTTCGAAATATTTTATATATGAGTTTGATTTAATTCATTTGTTTGAATTTTTTTTTAATAATTATACATTTTAAAATTTTTTATTGAAATAATAAATTAAAAGAATTTATTTAGTTTTCGGTAGATTGTAAAAAGTATTAAAAAAGAGACTACAATTGTTATAGTTAAAAGAAATATATTGTGAAAAATATTAAAATAAAGAGCAAATTATTATAATTAATTGAAAAATATATTGTATTGTTATTTTAAAAAATTCCAGAGATACAAATGATAATAAGTTAACAGGTTAACTAAGGAAATAAAAGTTAAGGGAGATATCTGCCTAATTAAGAGTTTAAAAATAATTTTACAGAGAACTACAATTATATAGATTAGAACAGTGATAGTAAATATGTCATCACCCAAAACAACAATATAATTTAAGAACTTTTTTATTTAATTAATTAAGAAAATGTGTACTTTTATTCAAACTCTATAGATATATATTTTTTACCCAAATGTTACAGGTATCTATCTATTTCTCTATACTTTAAGGAGTACTTGTCAATTTCTTAATTTAAGTTAATATAAGAATCAGACCATCAACATAGACTTAAAGTTTAGATATCAATTATATTAGAAAACATTTGGTGCCTTCAATAGCAATTTTTCTTTTGTTACATCGCTTGTTGAATATCAATGCACCAAGGAGAAAAAAAAATATATTGAGAATGACAACAAATTAATTTCAAAGAGAAAACTTTGGTATTCTATCTCATAAAGTCCATTACCTTTAAATTTTCATAAGGAAATTAGAGCAACTCACTCTTTTTTAGTTGCCAATGTTGAAGGGTGTCTTAAAATTAAATTATTTTTGCCAACAAATTTAGTAAACAAGTTTTTAAAGTTGTGCTACGAGGAAATAATGTAAAATGTTTAAAATAAATAAAGATATTTCACATAATTTAAGCTTTTAAAAAATTTAAAATTTAGGTTTCTCATAATAAAATTAAAAAATAGATTTTTCTTTAATTTTCAAAATCATACCTCCGATGTCAATAAAACGATATGAAGAAAAGGAGATTTTTATCATTAGCAAAAAAAAGACCATTTTAACAAAACAAAAGCAAATAGATACCAAGTAGTACTTATTTTTTAACTGAAAATCTAAAAATCTAAAATCTAAGTATATTTGAATTTTGAATCTAAATTATATATTTATTTCTTGCATTCAAATATAAATACAAATATTAAGGAATTTAAAAATAAAAAATAAAAATTAATACTTTTATATTTGTATCCTTCTAAATAATAAATGTTAACTATATAATCAGACGTGACGGAATAAAATAATTTTGACACAAAAGCATAAATAAAAACTATATGAACATAATTTAGTTAATTTTTTGAAAAGTAAATATATAAGTATTTGCAAGACAACATATTTTTATAAAAAAATTGATAAAATTACTCAAACCTTATCTTAAAATTTTGTTGATTTAAGTTAAAAAAAAACAAATATATTTAATTACCAAATACTAGTTAAATTCATCCAATTAAAGCAAACTGGGGTAACAGTGGATAAATTTAATTAGTTTACCAACTCAATTTCACAGCACATTCTGGTTTAAATGCGTGGACGAGACAAGAAGAGAAGTTATATATGGAGACTATATAAATATATATATATATGCATTGAAATTCTCAATTAAATTAAAACAATTTTTTTATTATTTTTTATTTTTCTTCTCCCCGTTGCCATCTGGACTTGTGAAAATGGACAACCTATCTCTAATGCTTCTAATATCCTTTATGTGGGCTTGTTTTCATTTCCTAACCAAGACTCTAGCTGCTCGGAAATTTAGTCGGGCAACTAGCTTGCCCCCGGGGCCCCGGCCTTATCCGATAATCGGAAACATTCTCGAGCTTGGAAAAAAGCCTCATGAAACACTTACAAAACTCTCAAAAACTTATGGACCCATAATGACTCTCAAGCTAGGTAGCTTAACCACCATAGTTATTTCCTCTCCAGAAATGGCCAAAGAAGTATTCCACACACACGATCAAGTCGTGTCTGGCAGACCAATCCCAGATAGCCTTCGAGCACTTGACCACCACAAGGTTTCCATTGCATGGCTGCCAGCTGTGTCACCTGCTTGGAAGAATCTTAGGAAAGTTTGCGCTGTTCAAATGTTCACCAGTAAACGCCTGGACGCCAACCAATCTATGCGCCGGAAAAAGATTCAACAACAACTACTAGACTATCTTCAAGAGAATTGCAATAGTGGTTGTGCTGTTGATATTGGTCAAGCTGCCTTTACTGCAATTCTTAATTCTATATCATACACTTTATTCTCTATTGATTTAGCTCATTATCATTCTCATACATCTCAAACTTTTAACGAGCTTGCGCATGGCGTGATGGAAGAAATTGGGAGTCCTAATGTTGCAGATTTTTTCCCACTCCTTCGATTTCTTGACCCACAAGGATCACGCAAACGGCTGACTGGTTACTTTGACAAAGTATTAACAATATTTGATGGTATCATCAATGAAAGGTTACAATTAAGGGCTTCTTCGACTGAGGCTGAAGATAGCAACGATGTGTTAGATGCACTCCTGGATCTTCTTGAGGAAAATAATTCTGAATTCAGTTTGCCTGATATGAAACATTTACTTCTGGTAAGGAGTACTAGTTATCTGAACTAATAACTCAAATTAATGGTATGAAATTTTGAAACTGGTTTTATTATTTGTATCCTTAGTTCCGTTTAATTTTATGAGTGCTTTTTATTGTATCCTCTAACACTATTCTCTCTCTCTCTCTCTCTCTATATATATATATATATATATATGATCAGGACTTATTTTTTGGAGGTATCGATTCCACATCAAGGACAGTAGAGTGGGCAATGACGGAATTACTACGCAACCCCGAAGTACTAGCAAAAGCTCAAGCAGAGCTTAGAGAATTACTTGGGAAGGAAGGGATAGACAAAGTTGGAGAGTTTGAGATTACGAAGTTCCCTTACTTACAGGCAATAGTGAAAGAGACCTTCCGGTTGCACGCACCAGGCCCATTTCTCGCACCCCGTAAAACCGAAACTGAAATAAATATCCTCGGCTTCCGGGTGCCAAAAAATGCACAAATATTTACAAATGTATGGGCCATGGGACGAGATTCGAACATATGGCCGAATGCATATTCATTTATGCCAGAAAGGTTTCTAGAAAGCGAAATTGATGTGAAAGGCCGAGACTTTGAGCTTATTCCGTTTGGAGCAGGAAAGAGGATTTGTCCCGGTTTATCGTTGGCTCACAGAATGCTGCATTTGATATTGGCATCGCTTATTTATACCTTCGATTGGAAACTTGCAGGTGGTTTGAAACCCGAAGATATCGATATGAGTGAGAAGTTTGGCGAAACATTACACAAGGCTGAACCTCTGATGGTTATTCCTGTTAAAGTGTGACTCTTTAATCCAATCTTGGGGACCCTAGGTTAAATTGCTTGGAATGTGACGACATTTAATTTGCGCAATTAAACATGCGTTTGTTATCCTTAATATAGTTTCCCTCTCAGGATGTTTCTGTTAATGGTTAAAATAAATAAGTTGTATACTGTCCAAAAGAGACATCAATCTATCAGTTCTTGTGCGCCGGTGAATTTGGTGATTGTAATAAATTTAATATTTTTATTGTACTTAGTATGATATAATAATGGCTAAAAATATAATCATTTTGTCTGTGCAAATAAGATCGAATTTAGATACAAGAGATATTCGTATAGTTGCATAAATCAGGAGAAAAGCATTGCCCATATACAATTTTTTTTTTTTTATGTATTTTATTATTTTTATTCAGTGCAACAAGAAGAAAGTGCCCAGGTATAAGACCTTGATTGATTGATTCAATGTGGATCCGTATGCCAAACTTGTCCTATATGTATGCCCGTAATTCAAAATATAACAATGCTGTGGATCCATCCAGTGGTTAAGAAGATAAAATGTACGTACATAAGCGCATAATAATAATAATATAATTAAAATCACGACAATATTAGCAATATATAAAGAGTTAACATGGCTAGATTTAGCAATATATGACTAGGCTTAACTAGAGAAAGATCCACTAAACTCCTTTTGTATCCAAGTTAGCTTCGAATTTTGAAAGTTTTTCCTTTTCTCATTTCATACGTGTGTGTGTAAAATATATTTATATATATTAGAGCTCTTAAAATTTAAAACCCATCAATCTTGCCCAAAATCGTAATAGTGACTGAAGAAATTAACCGTCAAAATATTCTATTGTGAAATAATTAAACATTAATCAAACCGATCAATATCATCTGCAAGCTTCTTCAAAGCCGAATGAAAATTATGCACGAAATCACGGATTCTTTTTTTTTTTTTTTAATAGGAGTTGGCCGAAGTTAGGAAGGACCTAGGATTTTGTTACATCAATTGTGAATCACACTCATGAAGAAAAATATTAAATAAAAATTGAGATGTACAAATGAATTTAACTCGTAGACTTTTTCTATGCTATCTCTTAAATTTCATTAGCTTTAGATTTAAATTAATTATAGCATTTCGCTCGTCGGTCACCACAAACATACGTACAAGGGAATCATCAAAATTAACTTATTTTTGCCATCAATAATCTTAATTTATAACAATATTCATTTTAATTTGTTTAAATAGTTATAATAATGACCCAAAAAAAAGATATTCATGTACCATTCCCTCCTAGAAACCACCAATTAGCTTTTATAAAGGTGCAAATTAAAAAAAAAAGAAGAAGAAAGGAAAAAGAAAACAAAAAGATATATTTATAAAGCCCACGTCCTTTTTTTTAACTTCCGGTGGTGCCTCCTCCAGGAAGAAATACACTTGCCATGATGTCAAATTTTTGCCTACTGCATTTGCAAAATTCTAAAGAGTATAGACAATAGACTTAATTAAAATGTAGATGAACAAGGTGATGCTCTACAATACAGAGTTACCTTTGCATTCTCGATCGATGGAATTACAAAGATCCATCCATCGTCTGATCTCACTCTTTTATAGAAAGGATACGGGCAACTAGACTCTTTTATAGGCGCAATTCGTGGGTGAGATCTCACTCGTCTGATCTGTGATTGCTGACTTTGATCTTTCTAGTGTGGGTAGAACATCAACAATTAATTAAAAATCAAGAATATGTTCTGCTTCAAATTCTGAATTAATTAAAAATCAATTTATCTCCGCCGCTAGTTTCCTCATCATTAACACGTCGCAAAACGGGATTGGTGATTTTTCTCGTCCTCTTTGCAAACATACGCCATTTTATAAAATAGAATATATTCTGAAAAAAGATGACAAATTAAAATGCAACAACTGTATATCGGCAGGCATATTTTGACGAACTGATGATCAGATGATGGAACATATGACGCCAAATTTTTCTAAAAGCATGTCTCTCCCTCTATATATACATATCCATCTCACTGTACAAATTGGCAATATCGCTTGAAAATGGAGTCCTACTACCTATTATTACTACTGATTGTACTATCCTTTGTATCGAGTACTTGCATTCATTTCCTAACCAAAAGTTTAGCTGCCCGGAAACTTGGTCCGGTGAATCTGCCACCGGGGCCTCGGCCTCACCCAATCATCGGAAACATTCACGAGGTTGTAAAGCAGCCTCACGAAGCACTTACTTATCTCTCAAGAACTTACGGACCCATAATGACCCTCAAGCTTGGTAGCCTAACCACCATTGTCATTAAACACGCATGACCTGGCGTTATCTAGCAGAACAATCCCAGACAGCCCTCGAGCATTCGATCACCACAAATTTTCCATGGGATGGCTGCCTGTCTCAGATCTCTGGAGGACTCTTAGGAGAGTATGTGCTATTCAAATTTTCTCCTCAAGACGGCTGGATGCCAGCGAAGCCATACGGCGGAAAAAGGTACGAGAACTACTTGATTATTTGCAAGAGAATTGCAGTAGTGGTTCTGCTGTTGATATTGGTCAAGCGGTCTTCACGGCATTTCTTAATTCTATATCAAATACTTTATTCTCTATTGATGTAGTTAACCATCATTCTCATGATCTGTCTAAAAGTTTCAACGAGCTTGTATGCTGTGTAATGAAAGAAATTGGGAGTCCTAATGTTGCAGACTTTTTCCCGGTCCTCCGATTATTTGATCCACAAGGATCACGCAAACGGCTCACTAGTTATTTCGACAGAGTATTAAAAATATTGATGGTATCATCAATGAGAAATTACAAGCAAGGTCTTCCTCCGCCAAGTCTAAACAGAGCAGCGATGTATTAGATTCACTCCTAGATCTTGTTGAAGAAAATAATTCTGAATTCACTTCCACTAATATGAAACATCTGCTTCTGGTGAGGAGTTATCCGCTCAATAGGAAAAGGATAAAAGGACACCCCATCTTCATGTGCTCCATAAGAAAATTACATATCCAATCTTGTCACTTAGCTAAATTGCAGAGCTGGATTGTCATAATATCTCCAAATCATCTTCTCCCACCTAACATTCAGTCCCCACCACTACCTTTTCCTCAACATAACTTTTAAGCCTTGCCTTCATTTCATCATCAACTTCCTCTCATTCTCTTCATAATTTCTCCAATCTCTCTCTCTTCCTGGGGAGAAAGTAAAGCTAATGCATGAGATGAAAAATTACTTAGTGTATTACTTCTTACAGATTGAGATGTAGAAAAAAGAATTCAGAATCGGGGGATGAAATTGAAATTGAAATTAGAAATGGAAAAAAATAATTCCGTAAATGTTTCTATTGATGAAAATCAATTTGTTTAAATTTTATATTTTTAAAATTTGTAATTTTATGCGAACAATAAATTAACATTACAAGAAAAATATCTTTTTTCAGCTAACTATTTTCAATTGTTTTAAATTACGATACTGGGAAGAAGAGAAAAAGAGTTATATATTTTTTACAATTAAATGGCCGTGACAAATAGTCTAAGATGTGGTTGATAATGACAATATTTTTGCAGAAAATGTTTGTGCCAACAACTAAGTAACGCCTATAATTTATCGTCAAAAATTCAAAACTATTTTGATCATGTCATTTGAAAAAACCATATTTTTTCTAGCCATGTCACTTTTTGGTTTGCTGTTGCTAAGGTCATTCTCCTCTATTGCTTGGTTCATATTTTGAAGTTTGCTATCTGTTTTTGGCTTCCTGTTGATGAATTTCTAATGCTACTCCTGCAATTATTTTATAACTTTAGTACTTTGCCTTTAAGCTTCTTTTGTTTCTCCCACATCCTTCCTCATTATTTAAAAATATATTACTTTGATTTAAAAAAAAAAAAGCATGTCACTTTTTAAAAGAGCATCTATATACAATAATTGTGCATAGTAACCCTAAATTTTTAGTTTGCAATCGCTGGTGCTCTTTGCAAAGTCTTACCACTAATCATGGTAACGTCTACTCTTTCTTTGTTCTTCACCAGCACACCAATGCACCCATATCAACAACCAGTTATTGATCAACAACCGCTGCAGTCAAGCGAACCTCTTCATATGTCGCTGCAACCTCCATAGTCACCATAGATTAGGCTATCTTTCCAACACACCGGTGCTCAACAACATCTATATCAAGTCTGTATCAGGACAATTATGCAAATTGATTTAATTTTTTAATTGCAAATTTTGTTATTCAGATTTATTTTATAAGAGAACCTATTTATTTGAATCAACACCTTTAACAATCAGCTGCTGTTGATCAGTCAAGTGTCGGTTGCAGCAACTTTAAGTCAAAGGAACAACAAATCTTGGCAAATGCAGTTGATTGTGCTTTTAATAATGTTAACAAGTGATCAAATGACGATAGCTTTGTTGCATCACAATCAGAGAAAATGGAGACTTGTTTGACAATTTGGGAGTAGATTCTAGAAGTAGTCTCTTTAATGAAGATTTCGTTGTTTGCTTGCTAATAGACATAATTCAGTTGAGCGTACTTAAATGTCTTTAGTGAATTTTTTTTTTTTCAGTGTACGTATAGCAAGGATAATGAAGAAAATTGCTCTTAAACAACTCTGTAATTAGTAGATTCTATATTAATTCTTGGGTGAAGCAAATTCATAGTGGTGAGGCTACATATTCTAGGAGAAATAGTGAAACAATTAAAACAAATAGAAAAAGACTTAGATTGAGAAAGAGTCATTGTCCTAGGCCAAAGGATTGTCAATTGATTCAAGATCCTATAAAAGAGTTACGAGAAATTATACTAAAATGTGACAAAATGTAGCATAAAGGCACTTTTAGAACGGACCATCCACCACATGTTGTTCTTGCAAAGTGTGAACAAACATGTTAATCATTTAACGATAACTTTGAAGAAGGGACAACATGGGTCTTTGAAGTTGGTTCACAACATATGGGTTGTTCTGTTATAATTAATGATTTAAACCACCTTGACAAATACTTGTAAAGATGCTTTATGAGGAACATGATTTCTTTTTGAAACTAGCTGACTTTATTAAAGGAATGGGATCAACTATCTTGAATGAGGTAATGGAATCAAAGAATAACAAAATTTGGACACGCTTTGACCTCAAGGCAAACTATAATGTTACAAGGGTGGAAATATTTATACCATTTGTTCGTTTTCTTAAGCAAACTGTAAAAGGAAGCACTTGAATTTCAAATGCAAACAAGATAATTAATTAGTTTATTCTATCTATAGTACCTTATACTCCTAATTATTTTGTGCTAGTAGTTTGTAGTTATTGGCATAATTGAATCTAATTTGTTATAAGCAGCTTAATTAGGCTCCTATCCTAACTAATTAATATACATTATGTTTACTGCTATAAGAGATTATTGTCAAATACAAACTTGTCTTCGCACCTTGTTACCCTTGTAAGTTGCTAGCTAATTTGTTTTTTGCTGCCAATTAGATTTTGTGTGAGATTATTACTAACACATCATCGGTGGATTATTATTTAGATTGTTTTCATATTAGTTTGCAAATTTGTTGTTAGTTCTTTAGTTTTACTTTTTTGCTAGTCACATAAAACAAAGTATAATGCATATTGTCAGCTCTTTAACTTCTATAGTTTATTCAAATATTTTCTCAGTTGAGAACATTGAAATTAGTGAATATTTTATGTATTTCTAAATTGCAAAAGAATTGGGCTAGCACCTTAATTAGCTAATTAATTAGGGTTTTGTTTATTAATAGATTGGGTTGTGTGAGTTCAGACCAGCACAACTAGTTTTGCCACTTATAGAGATGATGCACATTATTATCGAATAAAAAATTATTGTTAGACTTCTCCTCGTGCTTTACTTTTTCACTTCCTATTTTTAAAAAATCGTAAACAAGCAAAAAATTCTTGCAACAAACTCTTTTAAATTCTCAATATTTATTTTATTGAATTTGGCAAATGTCCTCAATTACAAATCTCATTGCTTCCATTTTTATATAAAATATACCACTGAAAACTTAATTAATCATTCAATTAAATATAATAGAGTTATTTTAAACTTAATCACTTAATATTTTCATTGATTTGTCCATGTTAATGTTGACAAGTTGCTACAAACAGTCTTTTTCTTCTTACTCAAAATTAATGTACGAATAAATCCCACATAAAATATAGTTAATTATTGAAGGTAGAGAATAAGATTGCATAATTAAAGATTCATTAATTCATTAATTGTTTAAATTAATTAATAGCTATTTTCTCAGTCAACAATTTTGTTTCTTCACATGTACATATTATGACAAAATTAAAAAGTACCAAGTACTACTTGAGAAAAGGATAAATTAGTTAATAAAATGTTTTTGAGGGCTTAATTACTATTTATTTAATAAAGAAAATGATTTTACTATTTAATTAAAAGAGATTTAATATGATTAAATAAGACAAAGATTTTACTATTTAAATAAAAAGTGACTGTTTGATTTAATAAAGACTAACAATTTTACTTTTTAATTAAAAAGTGATTTAATTTTATTAAATAAGACAACAATTTTACTATTTTTTTAAAAAGTGAATTATTTTTATTTAATAAAAGAAAACGAATTGTTTATTTATTTAAAAAGTGATTTCTTTTGGTCGGATAAAAAATAGTTATACTATTTATTTAGAAAATGATTTTGTTTCATCTTAATAGAACAACTAGTTTGATATTAAAGTTGATACCTTTTACTTACCACGTCTATTTTTGAAATATCGATATCTTTACAAGCAATTGATATTTAGAGTTTTGTAATAAAGCTAAAAGAATCTTTCTTAGAGACCAGTGAAAACGTCTCTTTATAGTTAACACAATCACTTTGAATAAAATCTTTGACAACAGGTCTAACTTTGTATTGTTCAATATTAGTATTTAAGTCACGTTTAGCTTTAAAAATCTATTTACACCCAACTCTCTTACAATCTTTAAATATTCCAAACTTCATTATGCTCCATATATTTCAACTCATCCTTCATAGCATCTATCCATTTAGAAGAATTAGCATATTCAATGGCTTGTGAAAACGTAACTGGATCTTCACTTATTCCTAAGTCAAATTTTGACTCTTGTAGATATACTACATAATCATCAGAAATAACCTATCTTCTTTATATTTGTGACCTTTTTAATGCTATTTCTTGTGATTTTTTTACTGTACGTTCATTAACATTATCTTTATTATAGTCTGTTTGATCATTCATTTGTTGGTCTTACTCATTGTTCATATGTTCAACAATTGGAAGAAGAACAACTTCAGAAGAAGAAGTTGAGGGTAAAGGAACTTCTACTCTAACTTCTTGAATTTCTACCTTTTGTGGTTCTTTACTCATTAACTTCACCATTCTTAGTGAACCTAGTATTTCCAGTTTCAATAATTCTCGTACTATGATTAGGACAATAAAATCTATACTCTTTAGATTTTTCAAGATAACAAATAAAGAAACCACTAGTTGTTATTGAATCCAACGTCTTTTTATATGGATTATAAATCCTTACTTCTGCTGGGTAACCCCAAATATGAAAATGTCTTAAACTGAGTTTTCTAGTAGTCCACAATTCAAAAGGAGTCTTAAGAACTACTTTAATAGGAACTCTATTTAACAAATACATGGCATTTTTTAATGCATGCATCGTTAATGAAATGAGTAAAGATGAATTAATTAACATATTCCTAATCATGTCTAATCAACTATGATTACGCTTTTTGCTATACTATTTTGTTGTGGTGTTCTATCATAGTGTCTTGAGCAAAAATGCCAGTTTTTTCAAGAAATTTGCAAATGGGCCTAAATATTATCCGGTTTCATCATTTTTTCCATAAAATTCACCACTTCTATTAAACCTAACAATTTTTACATTTTTATCTAATATTTCCTTCAACCTCAGTAATAAATCTCTTGAAGGCATCTACTGATTGAGATTTTTCATTGAACAAATAGATATAACCATAATGTGAAAAGTTATCAATAAAGGTCATAAAATATTTTTTCTCCTAAAGATGAAACATCAAAAGGCCCACAAATACCAGTATGTATTATTTCAAAAAGTTGTTTGCTTCATGTGCCTTTTTTCTTTGTGTATTTTGTTTGTTTTTCCTTAATGCAATCCACAAAAATACCAAGATCAGCAAAATCCAAGTCTGGATCGATATAATTCTTTACCAATCTTTCCAATCTTTCTTTAGAAATGTGACCTAGACATTTATGCCATAAGTAAGTTGAATGTTCATTTACTAAACTACATTTTTGTTCCAACATTATAATGCAAGGTTAAAAGAATCTTAGCAAAAACATTGTCAAGTTTCAATTTGCATAAACTATCATAAAGTAAACCAGAACCAATAAAATTATTTTATTTAAACAAACTAAAACATTCATTCCCAAATTTAAAAAGTATCTAGCAAAATCTAATTTAGACAAAGAAATTAAATTGCGAGAAATAGAAGGAACATAACATAAAGAGTTTGCAAAAATCTAAATAATGTCCAGTATCTAAAATCAAATGATAAGTTCCAATAGCTTCAACTGGAGCTTTAACTCGATTCCCCATAAGAACAAACTTATCATTCACATTTGTGATTTGGATCATAAAGAATCCCTCCATTGTATTTAAAACATGAATGGTACAACCAAAATTAATCCATCAAGTATTATAAGGAATTTCAGCCAAATTTGATTCGAAACATACAAAAGTCATAGACTTACCTTTCTTTTCGAACCATGCCTTACATTTTAGACAATCTTTCTAAAAGTGTCTAGATTTTTCACAGAAGAAACGATACTTCAATTTGTTGTATTCCTTTTTGTGGATTTAGGTAGATGAATCACGTACCTCAAGTGGTTCTTGCTTGCCCTTTTCATTATTTCTTACAACTCTATTTCCAGCTCCTTTATTGCTAAAAAGTTAATAGAATGAGTTTTTTTATTCTTAAGTCTCGTTTCTTCCTAAACCAACATATTGTGAAGTTTATTCGTATTTCGTTTGTCTTTCATAGAGTTATAGCTCATTTGGAACGGACCATAATCAAAAGGTAATAAGTTTATAATAAAATGTACAAGGAGATTCTCATCTACATTCATCTCTAAGGACTTAAGTTTTGTTTTCAATGTTTGTCATTTCAATAACATGCTCGTGCATGCTAAGAGAACCATCAAACTTCATGGATGTCAAATTACCCATTAATGTCCCAGCAAGTGATTTATCAATAGTTTGAGAACCTTCTTCCACAAATTTCATAAATTCCTTAACATTATCAGTTTTGGGAAGAGTAGACTTGATGTTGTTTGCTATACTTATTCGCATAAATATCAATCTAAGCCTGTTTGATCTTTCTCAAGCATCATGCAAAGTTCTTTCCTTATTGCTACTAGCATCAGTAATAGCAGCAGGTTTCTCTAATTGAAGTGACAAATCAAGATCCAAAACACTTAAATGGAATTGGATTTATTCATATCCATCAGAAAATTAAGTCCATTAAACATTAGAACAAACGAAGCATGTGAATGAAGAAAAATAGGAATAGGTAGTACAAGAAAAATTTAATGCTTTGTGTTATAAATTAAACATATAACACATATTCAAACATTTAACAGTGGATATATATTGATGTTCTCCTTTGGGAGATATAACGACATAGAAAATAAAGATAAATGATGCTAAATAAGTTTTTCAATAATTTGGTAATCACATATACACTAATTAGAAATATTTTGTGTCTTTGGATATGTAAATACAACTAAAAGAGCATATAAATTACCGACAGTATGTTCAATAATTATAAGACTACCAATCAACCTTTGGACGATTTGTAAATGTCTTAAAATTCTGAACTTCAATTTATCCACAAAAAAAAATATCATCATATAACTATTGCATCATTTATAAGCATCAATATTCATGCATAATTGACATATTTTACAAATTTGGATTTTATGAAATTCTATAATTTGGCCACTTTGGTGACTAACAAATATATCATCATAAATTTATTTATTTATTATTGTTGCACAAATTAAATAAGTTAATAATAGTAATGACAACAAAAGCAAATTCAATTATATTTCATCATATATCATAAGCCTTCTTCGAAAGAGAATTGATTTCATGCATGAACAGTAATTGCATAACAAACTTTTGAATAACAAACAGATTTTTATGTTATCTTAGCAAACTTCTATCAATTCTTCAATTATTCCAAATATTCAATAGGCGATATTTTAATATAAACCAATAAATACAAAATAGCGTAAACTTATTGTATAATGTATAATATAAAACTTTGGTCCTTATTCGTAATAATGAATTCCCAAACAATAATTGCAATAAAGAAATCATAAAGGATTCACAAAAAATAACTGCAATCTTGAAATCATAAAAATTCACAAACAATAATTACAATTAGGAAATCATAAAAATGGCCATCAAGTAAATAATATCAACTCTATAGTTAAATTCTATAATTATCAATTAGTACATTCTAAACAATTAAATTAGTGATTATAAATTTGCCATAATAATTCCCAATTAATTTTTAGATTTCATGAATAATAGAAAAATTAAGAATTTCAAATGAAAAATCATGAGTTCTTAAACCTTCCTTTGATACCAGTCTAAAATAATCACATGGATTCTAAATCTTAGGATTGTAGAAGTACATGATATTCACAAAATAGATTCTTAATAATTGAAAAAATAATAATACATACCTTGAGCCATAAGAGATGCAATCTAATGGAGAATAAATTGATTTCTCCCCTTTAGTCTCTTTTAAATTACACACAGTATCTTAATTGTACATTGATAGAAAGTGAATACATTGTGTTTTACTTTTAGAAGGAGAGGACTAATTTGTATTTTATTAAAACATCTCTTAATACTCTTTCATTAAAACACCTTTTAAGTGTTTGTTTACACTAAAATATGTTTAAGAAAATAGTATTTAACTATCTCTTAACTATTAGCATAATATCTTACATATCAAAGTAATTAAACACCAAGAAAAAGCTTGATAGAGTGATGTAACTTAGGACATGTCAACAGACAGAGCATCTTTAGCTGCATTTAATGCATGTCGCATGTAGGGATATATCTAAAGTCTTCATCTTGGTGAAGTTATTGTTGTTTACTTATTCCATGTTGTATTGTGGTTGTTTTTGCTTTGCTTTGTGTTCACTTCTTTTATAACATAATACTGTTATAAACCTTCTAGAGTCAGAATTAGATCATAGCAATATATTTCTATTAATTACATGCAGTTTATTGGAGGTAATTAGAAGGATTCGGGTTCTGATGATGAATTAAGTGATGATGCAAATGTATGTGAGTTGAACGAAACAAATGTAAAAATGATGTTGATTCTTTACACTTGGTGGAGCAGTTATAAGTCTCACAAGATATTTATTTTTTGATGTGATTTAACTCACAAGTCTATTGTCGTCTGAGTCAATATTGGTCTTCTATGCTTTAATTCTATGAATTTGGTAAGGAATTGTTTTGACTTTTTCACAATGGATAAGCATTTTGTGATCCCGAAATATAGAAAAAACAGTGCTTACATCTTTCTTTTAAAAGAAAATAATAATTTTCAAAAGTTCCTAGGAATGCTCATTTGTTCCCAGTGGAGACAAACATTATTGCATTACCTTCTAGCATTGCAGACTGCTTACTTAGCTTTCCCAAATGAATTACAGGAGGTGAATCAATGAGGTGGTAATTCTATCTCAAATTAACCACAGAAATGTGGTTAAACTATTAGGATGTTGCTTAGAGACAGAAGTTCCTCTTGTTGTCTATGAATTCATTCCCAATGGAACTCTCTTTCATTATATACACGATCAAACTAAGGAGTTTCCAATCACATGGGAAATGCGCTCACACATTGCTGTTGAAATTTCAAGTGCTCTATCATATTTACATTCAGCAGCTTCAATCCCTATTTATCATCGAGACATCAAATTTGCAAACATACTTTTGGATGATAAGTATCGTGTAAAAGTTTCAGATTTTGGAACTTCAAGATCTATGACGATTGATCAAACATATTTAACTACACAAGTTCAAGGGACTTTCGGATATTTAGATCCAGAGTATTTTCGGTCAAGTCAATTTACAGAAAAAAGTGATGTATATAGTTTTGGAGTAGTTCTTACTGAACTTTTAACAGGACAAAAACCAATTCGTTCAACTACTTGTGAAGAAGATAAAAGTTTAGCAACATATTTTCTTTGTGCAATGAAAGAGAACCGTCTATTTGAGGTGCTTGATTCTCGAGTTCTCAAGGAAGGAGACAAAGAAGAGATTATGATAGTTGCTAAACTTGCACAAAGATGCTTGAATCTTAATGGGAAGAAGAGACCTACAATGAGAGAAGTAGCAACTGAATTAATCAAGATCAGAGAAGATTCCATTGTGCCACCAAATTTTGAAGAGATCATTGATTGCGAAGATGTCGACATAATAGGATATAACTTGGAAACTGGTTCTTCCTCCACCGGGACTGGATCATTTTTTAATGGAACTGCTTGTTTTTCCATTGAAGCAGACTTGTTGATTTCAAAAAATGGTGGTGATAAGATAGATGAAGTACTGCCTCTAAATGCATGAATTTCTTATTTGGATTTGGACTATGCTTCTATTCTCTTTTTAATTCCAATTTTTAGTATTTTATGACTTTTGAAAATCAGTTTATTAGAAATTTTGTCATTTAATAAAGTAATTAATAATATAAGCTACATATGTTATCTTTTATCATTTGACTTTATGTTGTATTATCAGCTTTATACCATTTTAACTGATCAATATATTCTGCCATTAATCAAACTGAATAATACAATAAATAAATTGAAAATTACAAAAATTACGGTATAAGAATTATAAGCAATAATACTTATCATTTTTTCAGTGATAAAACAAATTTTAATGATAATAAAAATTAATTCAAGAATGGGTAACAATAAAGGTCTACTTGTTATCTTACTTAGCACTTAATTAATTAAATTTTGTTGCATTAGATAATTAAATATGTTTGTCTTTTTAACTTCAACTCAATTTTTTCACTTTATTGATGAATCTAAAATGTTATTTCTTAATAATTGTTTTGGTTATTGGCCTTTTTAGTAATAAAGTACATATTTTATTTATAGTAATGATACATGTTCCATGGTAGTAATTTTTATTTTGAAAAAAGTTTAGATGAGAATAAAAAACTTCACTTACAAAACATCAAACATTTGTACTTAAATGTTACTAAAACTCGAAATGATCAAAAAACATCAAGGGTGTGCAAGAACAAAACTACTCCCAAAATGCACTATAAGTAATAATTTGAATCATACTATATATCTACCATGAGTTGTTATTTGCTTGTAATCAAATAATTGTCAATCATGATTAGTTATTTTATTTGTTTATTTAAATTATTTGATGTTAATGAATCACTGTATTATAGTAAAGTGTGTTTTTTCCTTTGCATTTTTATGAAGGAGGCAATTCGGGATCACTGGTAGTGTCAAATAATTAATCTTGTCTGAAGTCTTAAACCTGAATACGACTTATTTATTAAATAGGTGACACAATATAACTCAACAACCTATTTATTAATCTGGTAATCGTGTCAGATTGGCCCGTTTAATTTAAGTAAAAAATTGTTCTAATTGTAAAGAGTCAAACCCAAGACTTTAATTTCATATAATTTTAACCACCGAACTACAACCACATTTTTGTTTAAATTATGAATACATTATTTATTTATGTATTTTAATTTCTATTTATATTACACTTTTTTATTTTACATAGAATTATTTTAATTTATGAATACTAAATTATTATAAGTAATTAACTAAAATTATTTAATGAAAAGTAATTTCAAATTAAAAAATTACTAAAATAAAAAATTAAAAGTGTGATATAATACATTTATTTCTAAAACCAATTTAGAAATTAAAAAAAATAAATTTCTTGTAAAAATCATTTATGAATATGATATTTTGTGAAGATCGATTATAGATAAGTTTTTTTTTGTAAATTTTTATAATCGAAAAATATATTATTCAATTTATTCTTAAAAGATAAAAATAATTATAGTCTTGATAAAAAAATGGTTCTCTATTTTTATATTTTCTGTATTATTTTTTATAAAAAAATTAAATAAAATTTTCTTTCTATTTTATCATTTAGATATATTTTTAGTAGATAATTTTATTCTCATTATTGTTTTAAATTCTTGGAATCATTATTTATTTAATCATCCATCTAATGTATATAGTATATAAAACATAATGTATGTACAATGAATTGACTATAATTTTTAAAGTCAAAATGTGACAGTATTTAATTTTTGTAACGTATTAAGTAACTATTAATTTTTTTATACTATTATTAATGTAATAATTATGCATTAACAAGTCAATTATCACATAAATTATTAAAATTATATAAATCAAGCAATATGGTTTAACTAATTATATTGACACACTTTAATTAGAAAATTAAATAAATATTAGCAATTAAATTTGAAAGTTTTAAAAAAGTTACATGTCTATCAAGTGGTATGTCACTTCTATTATTAAATTATAAATGATAAAGAATATATTGTTACGCAATAGACTCAAATTACGATAGATGTGTAAAGATCCTAATTGGGATATAATAACTTAATTTACAATTACATATCAAAACTCTATTAAAATTATTTTTAAACAATATATTACAAGAAATTTATAAATGATTCATTATGAATAAGTTAAAATATCTTAATTTTAAATTAAGGATATATCAAATTTAAGTTAAATAATCTTAATTTTATTGTATTTACAATTTATAAGTAACTATTTTTTAATATCAAATGAAAAATAAGTACTTTTAAAACTATGAAAGTAATTTACTAAAGAAGAACAAAATATTTTGTAACACATAAACAATGCACTTACAAATTATACCAAATTGTTGTTGTGGCTCAATGGTAAAATTTTCACTAAATTAATCATAAAGACTTAGGTTCGAAACCAAGCAACCAAATCTTTTTTATATTGAACAGGTAAATTATTCAAATTAAATGTGTTAACTCGATTACCCGCTTAATCCAACATAACTACTCAAAAACAATAGTAATTATGTCAATGGGTTGGTGGGTTAGCAAGTTAATTGGATTAACATGACATGATTACTATTTAAATAGTAATTGTGTCATAAATAAATGGGTGGCAGGTTGAGCAAATTAAATTTGAACACAATCTGACACAAACATGACACAAATAGTAATCATGTTAATTTTTACTCAACCCGAACCTATATAAATTTTATATCGTGTTTGTGTCAGTTTCATGAGTCATGTCCAATTTTACCATCCCTATATTTTAATTTCATTTGCAATCAAATCAAAGGAGTATAGGCAAATTAATTATTGTATTTGGTGTTAAAGCTAATTATGATGATACAACAGGGGTGAGGCGAAAGGGATTTTTTTGATAAATCTAATACATCATAAAATAGTTTAGATAGAAGTGGTAAAACGAACGGGTCAGCCTGAGCCTAGCACAGCCTAACTTGTAAATAGTATTAGCATAGTTCGACAAAGTCAAGAAAATAGGCTCACATTCTATGCCATGTCATGAACAGTAATTATGTCGTGCTAGACTGTGCTAGTACTATTTATGGGCCAGCTGCTTTATTATTTGGGCTATTGAGATAGTCAATAGTTAGTTACTATTCATCATGACAAAAAAAGAAATTGATTTTAAATAATAAAACTGAACTTATAAAATTATTAAAATAAAATTTAATACAAATTTAATTATGCATGCAATTTTGGTTAATAAATTTAAATAAATTTTTAAAATAAAATCTAAATCTAAAATTATAAAATTTTATATGGATAAAATATAAAATTTTAATTTTGTGACTATATTGAACTTGTATAGTAATTATATTATACTTTTGTTCAATTTCAATTTTAATCTACCTAAAATAGAAAGACTAGTAGGTTTTTTTTTTTTGGTGTAATTTTGTAATTTCTAATATTTATTTGTATTATAAAATGTTATTTGTTAGTTAGATATAAAATGAAATGAAGTAAAAATGTTTAAATGTGAAATTTTGTAACATTAAAAAACGAAAAATTAAAATGTCTCCACTACTTCCATTAATTAGTTATGTAGTTACAAAATAAATTAAAGAATTAACGCAATTTACATAAACTTTAAACTGCTTAAATTTAAATTCAAAAATAAAAAATTAGAATTTTAATTGTATAAAACATAAAATTTTGATTTTGATTGTTACAACTATATAGAATTTGCATAAATTTTAAGTACACATTGTGACGATTGACAATTGTTTTGAAATTAATTTACAACTTCACATATAACATTTTTTTTTAGAAAAATAAGAGTATAATAAATTGATGATTGTTAATGTCTTTATTTTATATTAATTATAATTAGGTATAACTGATAATTATATTATGTATTTATAATTTTATATGTATGAATATCTAAAATATTTAATTATATTATAATGAAAATGTAATTAATGATCATACTTTATTATAAATTGTAATTATTCATCCAAATTTTAATTTAATAATAAATAATAAATATCGTGAACTTATTACTTATTAAATATATTATTGTTTTAAACTTGTTTAATTTATTATTATTTTTAATTTAACAAATTATGTATTATTCAACTAATTTTTATTGATTTAAATTAATTTTTAATTTTTAAAATATAGAAAAATATATTAATAACAATAACCGTTCTACAGGCCGTGCTAGGCTTATCAATTTTACTATGCATGCTATATCGACCTGACATGGCGACTCATGTGAGCTTAAGTTTCTTGGTTTAGGGAACAAAAAAAACAAAAAGAATTTTATATATAATATGATAAAAGATATATAAGTGTTGATATTACACTAGTCTAGTCTTTCTAAAGTAGCTAATATTGCTAATAGTCTTAAGGTACGTTTACTATAACTTTTTTAAAAGAAAATTTTTACCCATAAAGTTTACATAAATAATGTTTTTAATGAGAAAATTATTAATTGGTTTTGATTGTCATAAATAATTTTGAAAAAATTGAATAACTATTTTAATAAACAAATTTTAATAATTTATAATTTAAAATGATATTGTAAAATATTTAAAACAAATTAAGAGTATTTTACATAATTTTAATTTTTTAAAAAAACTTAAAAAACTTTACAATCAGAAACTCAAATTTTGAGTTTTTTTTAATTAAAAAAATAATTTTTTTACTTTTCAAAAGTCTTTCAATATTAACCAAATAACATCCAAAAATTTAAAATAGTTTTTAATAAAAGTCTAAATGCAATAAAAATAATAAAATAATATATGAAAGTTTGAACAACAAGCTGCAAGTGGCTTGGTTAAGAAGTATATTGACTTATTCAAAAACTTTAGTTAATTAAGTGCAATTATATATGGAAATTTAAAATTATTTTTTATTGAATAAAGTTATATTTCTAACTTATAATTCAGTATGCCCCTAGAGCATAGAGCCCTTTAATATAAGCCTAATTATACCATTTCCATGTCTTCTCCTTGAATTCTTTATATCTTTTTATTTTTAGAAAATTGATAAATTGTAAATAATATTTTATTTACTCCAAACAATATATTAACCAAGAATTGTGAAACAAATTCAATTTGCAACGAAAATTACTAACATAATTTTTGACATTACATTAAGCATATATATATATATTTTTTAAAATATAAGATATGTTTCATAAAATCATATTAATAATATATTTTTTACATAAATTTGTAACAAAAAAATAAAATTTATTATTTCTCAATCTCGACTAACATTTTTTCTCCACATATTATTAATTATTTTCTTGCAAATTGCATGCATTAATTAACTTGTTCCTATGATATTACTAAAATAGCCTTCTATTATACAACCTATTATTGATTTCAGGCTTAATTAATTATTATAGCTTTTTCTTTCCCCTTAATTATTATATACACGTATATTGTCTAGCAAGTGTAATATCTTGCTACTCTATTTACTTTTTTCTTAAATGAAATTCTTTGGTAATGTTGAAATCTATATATTAAATAGAAATCTCAATACAATATGAATAAAAATTTTATTAATGAGATGTTAATAAATTATATTTACATACATATATATTTATATTCCAGTTTGTAAAGCCAGAAAAATGTACATATCCCGATCTCTTTTTCTTTTGAAACAAGAGATTCGATTGTTGTTATCAAATGTAAATAACCTAAATTAAGCAATAAGAAACATAATAAATTATGACAATTTTTGACACGATTCATTAATTCGATATAACTATAATGCGAAATTAGTGGGTTCAAGTTAACATAAAATAATAAGGTTACAAAAAATTAATGCAAGCTTGTTAATGACATAATTAATTAATTATCAGAATAATTATGTCATATTAATTTTTTTTATAATTTAATAAACTCGTTTTTTTTTTTTTCTTTTACATGTTAACAAATATTTAGTTATATTTGGAATAAAATTGATTAGTTTTTGAGTAAATAGTAATTCAAATTGCTTAATTTGGTTGCAGAATTTGCCACCCAATATAAAGGAACAAGTTGGAAGAACGTTGGAAGAGATTGGCATTTTCAATTGTATTAATTAATTAAATTAAATTCGGCTAAGATTTTCATCATCAAGTAGTACCATATAAAGGAACGAATGGAAGAAATTGGAAGAGATTCAATTATCCATGAACTGATTAATTAATTGAAATCGTTAACATTTTAATTGTAAAGGCGAGAGAATTTTGTATGTTCATTTGTACATCTCCATGGAAATTATGAAGATTAAAGCATTGTTTCTTTCAACAAGTAAATGCCTTCACTGCATTTGATTTCTATCACAAATTTTCATTGATTTTATTTTATTTTTTAAAAAATTTGAGATTGGATGGGTTGAAGAAGGAGCTCTTTCAGTAAATTTTTGAACTGAAACTAGTAAATATTTAATATCTTTTGCAGCTAAACATTTGGCAACTCAAGGTGGCTTCCTTGACGGCCTCATTTTTTCTAATTTATGTTGTAGAAAAAACTATACTAAATATACTAATTAATTAGATCAATAGCAAATATTCCTTCAACTAGATAATGTATATAACTAACCATAAATTGTCATGTATTTTCCTTGCTGGTGTGTTTAATGTTTTATGCTTCTTGCCATGATTTAAATGCTATTGCTGGCTGCTAGGCATGTTGTTAGCTTCTGGGTTTTTAGTTGCTTAATCTGTTTGCTATGCTAATTTTTGCTTGGAGGTGCTGTGTATCTGCTTTTGCTGTATTCTGCTGTTGTATGCTATTATTTTCGACTGTTTTCTGCTGTTTTGCTGCTTGCTTTTTGCACTAGGAATGTAATTTGCTACCGAAGCTTCCCTACCATATACAATAACACGTGTGAACAAATAACTGTTTGTTATAGATTTTGGAAGGATAAGTGGACAACATGTGAAATAGAACATAGTCGGCTTATGTTCATTAGCCAAAGTTTGTACTCGGAACCTGGGAAAGATTCTTTATTTTTCGCTTGCATTTTTAAATAGGAGGTTATGACAAAGAAGAAAAAGGTAAGAGATTATGATTTAGCTGCATTGAAATATTGGGTACTACTTCTACAACAAATTTCCTAGTAAGTTTTTTCCTTAAATAATTTTTTTTTTATTTAGGTTTATTATTATTATTATTATTATTATCCAGCTTTTGATGCTACCCCAACTAATTTTGATTGCTAAAATCATAACAGCAAAGGTCTCTCTCTTCTAGCACTTTTAACATTTAATTTAGTTGCATTGGTATTCGTATTTTATTGTATTAATTGAGTTAAAATTTAATTTTTATTGTTCTATTTTGTGTTTGCAGTGTATATAAAGAAAGTTTATACTGAAAATCCATAAGATATTCAATAGCTTTTTTGTAATAG
The DNA here is from genome assembly GCA_022749755.1 of Azadirachta indica. Taxonomy (NCBI): domain Eukaryota; kingdom Viridiplantae; phylum Streptophyta; class Magnoliopsida; order Sapindales; family Meliaceae; genus Azadirachta; species Azadirachta indica. The sequence goes on along the minus strand of CM040441.1, from coordinate 24,934,474 downwards.
GTCAGCGACCTGTTGATATTCATATGTTGGCATTGGGATTTGATTTTCATTTTACTTTATTTTAAGTTAGATTGAGAATTATGTTTGTTTACTTTTATTTATATTGGGATGATGAATTTTGAATTATGTTGGAAATGAAGTGACAATGATGTTTGCATATTGTGGATTGGAATGTAGAATTTTGTTGATTATATTGGCAATAATATTTATTATTATATTTTTAATTTTTCTATTTTTAGTTAAATAATATTTGTTATTTTAATTTCATTTTTTGCCATTTGTAGTTATATTGGTAATTGATATAAATCAATTGTATTAAAAAACTTGAACAAAATTAAAAATACAATAAATAAAAAAAAGACTAAAAAACAGGAAAACTACACAAAAACAAATTAAAAAAAAAGGAAAAATCAGACAAATAAAAAATAGAAAAAAAGAGAAAATTGGTATACCCAAAAAACTGATGAATTCTTGATAAAAAACACTTTTGAGGCTGAACTTATAATATTTGCAGCTGATTTTTTTAGTTGTAAAAGATCTTTTCTCTTGTAGTCGTCATATTCTTAGCTCGTGCATCCAAGAAGTGAATAATTTCTTGACTTAAGATTTATATCGAAGTTGGTTTGGATTGAATACCATTTCTTTATGTTGTATCCTCTTTCTTGTAATCTCCTTTGTTACCACTAGGAGGACTATTGTGCTAATTGTCGAGTAACAGCGAAGAGGCATGGAAAGATTTGAACATCAATGAATATCACGTTCTGAAAAAATATAAGACGTGTGTTCTTTAAATTAATTGTTGAATTCTCTTACAGAAGAATTTTTGCTCCTCTAGAAATTGATATGACAAATAACATTATTATCACATATTCCTCATAATTAATATTTTTTATCTTAAATCAACTTGTATAGAAGTTTGCATACTAATAATATACATGTTATTAAAATAATTTCATATGTTTAGAGTTAGTTGTGTGATATAAATATAAACTTTATATAGGTGTTTAGTATTTAACTAATTTATCCAATTAAGAGTTAAATAAGTAATTTTTTAAACTATTGAGACTAAAATGTATAATAGACTATATCTTAAAGACCTAAGAATCTTTTTCGCTTAAAATTTTTAGAACATAAAATTCCTTAGTACAATAAATAAATAGTATGTAGTTCTATGTATAGATATATTTCTATACAAACTAATTGATAAAAATTGATATATTAATATTATATTATAACAATATGTCCTAAAGTTTTCATAAGATTATAAGAAAAAAATATATGAGAAGAATTATAAGAGAATTTTTAGAAATATTGGTTGAAAATTAGTTATAGAGAGATGAATTTTAAGCTTTAAAAGATTATACAATATAGCTTTGGATCAATGGCATTTTTGAACTCTAAACAATGCTGCTCTGCTTCATTTGTTTTTTTTTGGTAAAATTTTATTTAAGCTCCTAAAGTTTATATATAAATAAATAAATAATATATAATATTATATAACGCACATAAAAATATGAGATATTAATATATAAATTTAAAAAATTTATCTCGCCTTTTATAATTATTAAAAAAGTTAGGAACTTACATAAAATTTTGGTGAAATTTAGGAATCGAATACTTAAAATTGAAACCAAACCAAATCAAACTAATTCGATTCAATATCTTAAACTCAAATTCTATTTTAGTTTGGTTCAATTTTTTAAGAAAATGAACTGAACCCGAAATTGCCTAACCATATTATTTTTCATAATAGACTTCGCATAAATAGAGATTTGTTCCAACTTTAGGGTTTTGGAAAACAAACCTTTTGCTCCTCAACTGCAAAATATATGGTTTGTTGCTTGCTATTGTGTGATTCACACAATTTGCAAAAGTCATGATCTTTTGAGGTTTCATAATACTCATTCTAGTGTTGCTAGGGCTATGGTTTCCTACAAATATCTAATGATTATCCTTCGTCGCCACTCCCTAGGTCATGTGGCTCATTTTAACGACCTGGAGATCTTGTTGTGCTTGGGTGTTGATCCAAAATTTAGGAAGGCTTCTTTTGTCCTTTTAGTTCTTTGGAAGCCTCCAACCATTAGCTGGTTAAAAGTTAATATAGTTGTACTGTCAAAAAATAATCCGAGACTAGTTGTGTGGGTGGAAGTATTTAGAGACCATCGCGGTTCCTTTCTTAATGGGTTCTCTATATCCTTGGGGCATAATTATTCTTTTCTCACTGAGTTTATGGCCATTATTCTTGCCATAGAGGAAGCATGGAAAAGGGGCTGGCATCATTTATGGATTAAGAGTTACTCCCAAGGGTTGTCCTGTTTCTAATAATGAAATTATACTCTCATGTTCACTATATGCTTATTGGTTTAATTGTTTATCTCTACCTTGAAGTTTTATATTTCTCACACACATCTACCATGAAGGAAATAAGGTGGTTGATACTGTTAGTAACTTGGTACTTAATTGCGTTTCATTTACTTGGTGGAACTTACCTCCATAACAAATATGTAGAGATTTAATGCTTAATTCTTGGGCAGTTTCTAACTTTCATTTTCTATAACAAAAGCTATTACTTATTGTTTTGGTTTTGTTGACTGAATTTTCAACAAATATTACCAAGCTTAAATTGTTAACACCACCAATGAAGCATCAAAAGAAGTGAATCAAAAAAGGAGAAGTCGCAGCAACTAAAACAATGTAGAAAATTGAAAAATCGGCAACAAAACAGACGAAAAACAAAATTTTTGGACAAACTTCTTCAAGAAATTTTCTAGACAAATTTGAACACTGTTAATTAGATTTTTCACCATAAGTACACCTTATATACTTGGCACAAGAAACCTACATGTGTCTCACATTCATTGGTGGGTCATAACACATTAAAATGTTAACAAAATATAAGATATATTATATTTTTAGCATGAATAATACCCAAAATATTTTCTGCACATTAACATCAACATTCTCCCCCTTTAATGTGCTGCTCTTGAACTGTAGTTGCATCCTTAAATTATTGAAAATTTTCTTTTGGTAAAATTTTTGCAAATACGTCAGCAAGTTATTGTTCTGATCTATAAAACTCAAGTTGAATCTCACCATCTTCAACTGCTTCTCTAATGAAGTTATGTTTGAGTGCTATATGCTTGCTTCTATTATGATGAATAGGATTCTTGGCCATTGCAATTGTTGGTTTGTTGTCACAATACAGAAGTATTCCTTCTCCTCAACCGTATAGCATGTAATGTTGCCAATGAGACTAAAACATATTCTGCTTCAATCGGGGATTGAGCAATGATTTGTTGCTTCTTTGAACACCAAGAAAACACACCTAAGCCAAGAGAAAATGCAAAGCCACTTGTGGTTTTTATGTCATCTTCATAGCTACCCTAGTCACTATCACAAAAGCCTATTAACTTAACTTTTATACTCTTCCAAAACTTGATTTCAAACTCCATGGTACCTTGAATATACCTCAACACTCTTTTTGCCACTCCTACATGAATGTGGCTTGAGTTGTTCATGAAACTTCAAAACAAGTTTGTTTCAAACATTATATATGGCCTTATTGCGCTAAAAAAAAGCAACTTTCCAACCAAAGTTCTATAATGAGTTGCATCAACTTTCTTTCCTCCTTCTTCTTTCTTTAATTCTTCATTCACATTGGTATAGCTACAACATTGCAGCCAAGCAATCTTACCTTCTTCAAAATATTTTCTGCTTACTTTGAGATATAAACACATTATCTTCATCTTGGTGAATTTCTATGCCAAGAAAGTACCTCAACAACCCCACATCACTCATTTCATATCTCTCTATCATTTCATTTCCTAATTCATTTATCAACTTCTCATTATTACCCATAAACAGCAAGTCATCAACATAAATGGCAACAATAAGAATATCTAACATACCTTGCTTCTTCATATAAAATGTTGGCTGATTTTTGCTCTTATGAATCCTTTTTTATTGAAGTAGGAATTAATTTCACTACACCAGGCTCTTGGAAATTGTTTGAGCTTATACAATGCTTTTTTGGGTTTGTGGACTTTGTTTTCTTCACTTGTGCTATATCAACAAAAAATTCTTCTTGTGATTTTCCATTCAAGAAAGCTAATTTCACATCAAGTTGGTATAATAACCAACTCACTGCTAAGGCAATGGAAGCTCTATTGATGTCAACTCTTGCAACCAAAGCAAAGGTATCTTGAAAATCAATATCGAGCTATTGTAAATAGCCTTTAGCAACCAACCTTGCTTTGTAATTTTGCACCTCACCCATTGAATTGTATTTTACCTGATAAATTCATTTTACCTCAATAACTTCCTTGTCATTCAGCCTATCCACAAGCTCCCAAGTGTTGTTCTTTTCAATTCCTTCTATTTCTTCCATTATGGCTTCTCCTTGATTGCATCTTTAAATTTTTTAGATTCGACAACATAAAAATTACAGCTTTTGTACATCTCATCAAAAAAAACTTCTCATTCTTATTAGAGTTGAACTTGATAAAAATGAACCAAAGCTTGATGCATTACTTGATGATCCCAAATAATTAGGTGAAGAGGATGATAGAGATTCTTCAACATTGGAACTAATTTGAGATGAATTAGGCTGCATCATATTAATGGAAACAAATTTTTATTCAACTTGTCCTTACTCCCAATTAGGGTTGGGAGAAAATGCCAAACCGAACTGAATTGAACCGAACTATTTGATTCAGTTTGATTTGGTTGAAAATGAGTTTGGTTTTATATTTGTTACACTCTAATTGGTTCATTTCGAGTTCACGTAAAATTAAAACTAAACTGAATCTAAAAGTTAAATTTCTTTTGAGCTTTTAATTTTACATAATTATAAATAAGATAAGATACTTATAATTATTGTCATAAATTCACATAAAATAGGGGTTATTATTTATAATTTTTAAAATTTTATTTTTTATTTAATTTGATAATAAATTTGGAACATAAATAAGAATTTTCAATAGCTCTTGAAACTAAAACCGAAGTAAAATTGAACATGGAATCTTCATAACTAAATCGAACCAAAGTAACTACTTTAGTTCGGGTCAATTTGATTTTGCAGCCTTCATATTTCAAGTTCGGTTTGGTTTTTATAAAATCTAAGCTGCCCACCCTTATCCCCAATTGTAGCTGACATTTTCGCCAAAAATCACATCTCTACTCATGACAATACTTTTGGTCTTTAAGCTATATAATCTATAACCTTTTGAATGTGAGCTATAATTGATAATGATGTACCTCTCAGTTGTTTCATCGAGCTTCATTTTCTTTTCTTTCAGAACTTGAGCATACACACACACACAACCGAAAACTTCCAAGTATCTAATGGAATGTTTTCTCCTACTTTAAGCTTCTAAGGAGTTTCATTGTTCAAAGCCTTGGTTAGTGCTCTATTTATTAAGTACATAGTTATATAAATTAATTCAGCCTAAAATCCTTAAGTAAGCTATTCTCATGTAACATAGATTTTGCCATCTACATCATGGTTTGGTTTTTCCTCTCGAATACCTCATTTTGTTACAGACTGTAACACAAGTAAGCTTTAGATTCTTGGTTTAAAGGCTCTCAACTTGAGGAATTGCCAAACGGATTAGGAAAGCTTGGTAAATTAAGACCTCTGGATGTAGAACATTGTTCTCAATAGAAAAGAATTCTTTCCAATGTAATTCAAAGGTTATCCCAGCTAGAAGAATTATACATCTTACATTCTTTTGGCTTTGAAGAATAAGAGGTTAAAGAAATGAGTAAGGCAAGCATCTGTGAGCTTAATGCACTAAATAACTTGGATATATTATTATTGACAATAGATGAAAAGTCCATCCCTAAGGACTTTACTTTCCCCAAATGGCAAAGGCATAAGATGAAAATTAAGTCTATCATTTCTTTCAGCAATGATATTCAAAGAGGAGACTTGGCAATCCATGGCAGTAGTTCAGCTTCACCCACGGTTGTCTTTAACATACTCTTGCAAGATTTGATATATTTTTACTGGCAAAGATTATCAAAGGCAAGGTTCATTTAGAAGGGTTGCAATGAACAATATTAAAGCCTTCAGAATCTTATGTACGTTGAAGTGTATGAATGCGCAAACTTGATGTCTTTTTATAGTATCACTTGCTAGAAATCTTGTCCAACTAAGAAATCTCAAAGTAAAAGGTTGCATAATGATGAAGCATATGATTGAAGAAGAACAGTTTGCATTTGCAAGAAAAGT
>CM040441.1:24863964-24928142 GCA_022749755.1 Azadirachta indica | reverse complement strand
AGGGAGAGAGAAAGAGACTCACATTTGAAGCTTGAATAGCAAAGACCAAAGAAAGGAGGAGAAAGAGAGCAAGAGAAATATTAGCCATATTTTCTTTGAAATGAGGAAATAATAGTAACTACGTGAATAATTAAAAATTTTGATGATAATATATACCATGTAGTTAGGCATATATGAACGGTATTTATAGAAAATATAATCCTCTTAATTGATGCCATGTATCAATATAATTTATTATTCCAGCTAATTTCTAGTTGTCTTCTTAGTTTAATAAGCTACATCTTTTTATATATTGTAATTACAAAATATTGAACATTATTTGTTTCCTAATTTGTTTCATGATCTGGTTGTACATTCTACAAAGAGAGATTTTGTTTCCAAATTGTTTCCTCTTGTTTTCTTTATAAGTTTTCACATTCTACATAAAGGTTTTGTCATTGTCGACGTACCATATATATACCATATATATATATATATTTTTACCAATAATGTATAAAGAATATAAAAAAAATAATAATTCTCATCCTTATTCGGTGTGAGCTGAGTTTGAATTTCAAATCTTTTACATCATCTCAAAAGATTTTACTTGCTAAATCAACTAGCACTCACAAAATTAATAATGTTAAAACTTTATTTATGGTACGCATTTATTGCGATATTTTCTAAAATTCCAAACTGAGAAAATCAATAATTGTTCCTTCTTTTTATTTATTTTATAATCAATTCAAAATAAATATCCTCAAAATTATCATTTTTATTTTTTAATTTTTTTTAATTTTCAAACTATTGAATATATGAAAATAATAAAAAACAAAAGAAATGCTACATGCAACAATTTCAATTAAGTGTCAATTTCAAGGAGTCTGTATGTTCATTTCTGAAAATTGAAAGGAGTATTTGTTCACAAAACGTATATATATTTTAAGTAATTTTATGGGGTATATGTCAATATATTTAATTTTTATTTTTATTTTTTTAATTTTTAAATATATTTATAAGTTATGAATTACAGAAAAGTTATAAATTACAACTAAAGAATTGTATATTAAAACTTTGAAGTTAAATGAGCACTATCCATTAGTCAATTGGTCATGGTCACTTTTTGGGTAAGAGTTTAAATCCATTCAAACGAAAAGTAAAAGAAGTTTTTCTATTAATTATTTTGGAGAGTAGAAATTACCTATTTTCACACATATTTTTAGGTTATAAAATATAATACGTCCATCAAAACTCTAGCTAAACTCTTGTTTGGGTTAAATTATATATAAATTTATCATATTTTTTAGTAATATCAAAATTTTTTATAGACTTATTTATGAGTTAGACTATATATCTTTCGATTAACCTTTGTTTAAGTTAAAGGTATTCATCAAAAATTTTAAAAGTATTTACTAGTTAAATTGTAAGTTACTTATTTTTCTAGTAAGTTTTCAAGTTACACCATGTATACATACACCTATCAAAAAATTTTAAATACACCCTTATCCGAGTTAAGTTGTATATGCACTTATCGAAATTTTTAGTAGTAACAAAGTTTCGATAGACTCATATTGGATTTAAGCTATATATATACACTTGTCAAAAAAATTTCTTATAAACTATTCTTTAGGCTAAGCAATATATGTACTTATCAAAATTTTTAATAATTTGGTACATTAATTATAGATATATTGAAATTTTATATATATGCTTAATAAGAATAAGAATATTAGTAGGGTAAAATTATAACGCAACGTTAAAATACAATAGTTCTGTTTAAACTCTTAAATTTTTAAAATACAATTTAACGATAAACTTAAAATGATGGTGTTTGAGAATCTTTACTTTTTATAAATATACTATGCAACGACTGAATAAGACACAGTAAGTCTTAATCTCTACAACTCAGAATGAATGCGGAAGTTTAATTTGGATTCAGGAACCCAACAGTATTAGAACCTACTGAAAGCAATACAAAGCCTATTCAAGTAATCCGTCAATCAGAATTGGACAAGTGAATTACGTAGATTAAATAAATTACCAGCAACAAAAAGAAAATAAAAAAGTTAAAAAGGAATATTTCCTTCGATACGGAGAAATGTAAACACAATCTCTAAGAGGTTGAGTTAAATTTAAACTAAAAGAAAAAGGAAATTCTTAAGGTTGGGTAGAAACTGAAGATTCACTGTGTCCAGTGGAATCCAATTCATTCACCCAGTCCGGACCAAAGAATAAAACGAAAAACGAAGAATCCAATACCGGGGATATAACCGTAATTTCGCAATAGAATCTGATTGAAAGCTGTGAACTGAACTGTCTACGACTGTCTAAAGTAAAACAAAATATCCAGCAGCAAATCAATGTGGGCTTTTATCATTGAAATACCTATGCTTTACTGTTTCTTAATTATGAATTTTATTTATTTATTCTTATTAAATAGGGTCCTCAAAATTATTAATACAGTTAAATGCATTTTTGTATTTGATTTGATTTCACTATGTTGCATTATATTTAACCATATACCGTTAGAATCGATAAAACAAAGATATGAAATTTCGTTATGAGAAATTCAAAAATTCTAGTTTAGAAAAAAATTAAACACAAATTGAAATTATAATTTAAAATTTTAACATAATATGTAAAATGCTTAAAAAATTTAAAAAGTTGTTTGGTTACATTTTCAAAAACATTTTTTGTTTTAAAAAATAATAAATAATATTTTTTAAATTCTAATAAAATGACATGATATTGTTGAGACATGTGGCAAAATTTTATTGAGAGTTATTTAAAAATGTAGAAATTTTTATAAGTTAGGCTTGGCACATGATGTGGTGATCCACAAAATAATTTCTCCCTTTGACCAACTATAATTTGTGCGGATAATACATGTAAATAAATTTGACTTCTTTCGTCTTCTAAGCCAAAACTTTGTCCTTTTTATTTTCTTTCTTACTTTCAATCTCTTTATCCATTTATCTAACTTGACCATCGAAATATTCACATGATCATCTTTGCCAACAATTTTGATTATTTTTTTAGTGTAAATGCAATTTTCAACGTTTGAAGATAATCATCTTTAAAGAAGTTCAAAGTCCTTTTGTTCCATCGTCCTTTGCTTGTATTTCTTCATTACTTTATTAATTTTCTTAAATTATTTATTATTTTGTTAGTTTCTTTTAGTGTGTGATATTTTCTGTATAAATAAATCTTAATAATTGACTAAAATTTGATTGTATAATAAGAAATGATGTATGTATAAAGTTACTTTCTCCTAATAGTCAAGGCAATTTTGGTATTCCATTCGGGGTGACCGGGTGAGGGATCTCTTTAACATAAATGGACAAGTTTGATCCTACATGACAAACGATAGATAAATGAAGGATGAAACTGATAAACCCCAAATCAAAATATAAAAAGCAAATATGAAAAGAAAAAGAGCGGAGCAAAAAAGAAACGGAAAATCAAAAAGAGAAGCCTCCATACTCGCTCACTAACTCATATTCTTTCTTTCTTTCTGTCTTTCATCCTCTCTCTCTCTCTTGCTTTACTAAGCAAAGCCAAATCACTATAAGCTCTCTCTTTTCTTCCATCTCCATGGCAGCACTTTCAAATCTCTTATTTTTCATCTTCTTCTTTTTCTGCATGAACATGATGATTATGGCTGCAAATACCATTGTTCAAGTTGAAGCAACAAGCTGGTGTGTTGCCAGAAGTGATGCTAGCAACCAGGCCCTTCAAACTGCTCTTGACTATGCTTGCGGGGCTGGAGCAGAATGCCAACCTATACTCTCTGATGGCCTCTGCTATCTCCCTAACACGATACAGGCTCATGCTTCTTATGCTTTCAATAGTTACTTTCAGAGAAAAGGCATGGCCTCTGGCTCCTGTGACTTCTCCGGCACTGCCACTATTGCCAGAACTGATCCCAGTTTGTTCTCCTAATTTCTCTCTACCTTTTCTTTATATTTGCTTTCCTTTTTCTTGATTTTAAAGTGGGTGTCTGCTTATTCTTTGTGTTGTGTTTTGTAGGTTATGGATCTTGTGTGTATCCATCTTCTTTGAGGTATGCTTGTTATATGAATCTTCGTATAGTTTCTTCATCTTCAAGTTAAGAGAGTTCTTTTTCATATTTAATCTTATTTCCTTTTCTGGGTGTGAGAAAATTTTGGGAGAAGTGTGTTCTTTCCAATTCCATCCCCAATCTTCATGTCTAGAGCTCCATTGGGTACAGTTTTATTAACACCCGTGACGCATTCAGGCAAGAGAGATTTGAACTTGTGCTTAATGTGTGAAATTGTGTACAATCCTGATGTTGTGGATGCATGACAAGTGTCATTTTGCATGTTTGTTGATGGGAACTTAAATCTCTGACCGTTCATTTGAATTTATGTTGTTCTCAGTCTCATGTCACAAATCACAATGCCCTTCTCCTTTTCCAACGTCTTATCTTGGGTGCCTTATTTGGCCTGTACTACCGCAAATTCTGTCATGTTTCAGACGAAACTGATCCTTCATTTTCCACCGCTTGATTGTCTTCCAAATCCAAGGGCAAGGACCCTACAAAAATTACACCTTTTTAGATTCCAGTGATCAGGGCTCTCAGGTCGATTCAATGGACAACAGAACACAGACCACTTAATTGTCTGAACATGTTCCATTTTTGCCCATAATCAAATCTTTCAAGCTTAGGACATTCTCAATAGTCTCCATACGACAATCATACAATATTAAAAATTATGATACACATGCTTGGCAGGAAGTAATGATACTATATGTTTCTGAATAAGGATATGTTACCGATATAAATGTCCAACTTTTCACCGTATATAATGTTAAACCTGAAACATGAGACTTGAAATCTTTGTTTACACTTATATTCAAGGAGACAAAATCCTCAAAACCATATTGATATTTGTTAGGGTTTTGTTGGTCGGGGCACATGTCCTAGAAGTAATCCTTTTAAATCCATAGAACTAGGGATGCTTCTTGTGGTAATTACTTGAAGGTCAACCAAATTGGTATTGCCAGAATAGGACTAATTTGAACGTGTCTCAAGCACTTGTTTGTCTACAAACAGTGGAAAATTAAATTAAACCAAGACCATAAGTGAGCAGTAGGGGTTTTGAATGTAGGTGGCAAACATGGTCGTGTCAAAATCTAGAGATCTCTGCAGTTGGGCCTACTGGCTGACCACTCATTCTTGGCTCAAACTTTCCTCAAAGATATCTAGTATCTGTTGAAGTGAAAGAATTGTCTAATAAGTGCTTTTTTTACCCCCCTCAGGGAAATGCTTTCACTATTGCTTTTCATTTAGGGGAAAAGATTAGGTTGCATTTATTTGACCAAACCAAAGAAGAAATTTATTATTATATGCTGGTGTGTGCCTTTATGTGGGTTTGTAATAGTAAATCAAATTGTTGATTTACTATCCAAGTTTTACTTGTTCATTTCATTTTCTATCTACAAGAACTTGCACCAAGAATAAGTAATTCATTTCCGAAAGTATAAAAGATGCTATTAAGTGGGCGCTCTCAAGCAAGCATCAACTTTAGCTGAGGACCATTGTTTTTCAATTCTTTGGGTGGTCCTAAATATTCTATATTCCGTATTAAATTCAAACTCAATCCAATTCATTGTTTTCTTCATGTGATGTGCCTTTTTATGAGGACTGATAGTTTGAATCATGCCAATTTGCTACAGCACTGCCGGAGGGACTCCTACACAAGGCACAAGTCCAACAACGACTACTACAAACAACCCTAACATGCCAACAACACCTTCATCTACTACGCCACTTGTTGATAATGGTGGTAATAATGGAATGAATCCAGGAATGACCCCTCCAATATCCACAACAGACAACTCTGAAGCTTCTTCAAAACTTACGGCCGTATCAGTCTTAATTCACTTCTCTTTCGGCTTTCTTCTCTCATCGGTATTTCCCTACATTTAGCCAGAATTGCATTGCCTTGGTGTGAAAAAAAGAGAGGCGTACACAGTTTTGTTAAGAGTTGGAGCCATCCTTGTTTAGGACCATCAAGGTTCGTGGAATGCCATTTGATGTTTAGTTGTATCATTCTTATTATATATGCTGTGAAAGGAACTGTTAGCAAGCTTTTAAATTGGTTGGTTGATTGGTTTTGGAAGGAAAGAAATTAGTATGGGTTAGCTAAGCCTCTGCTATGGATTAATTAACCCTGTAGGCATTATGAATTAATTCTATTCAATAGTCTAACATAATTCTTGTAAGTTTCTATTAGACTTTCATTGTAATACTAAAGTTGAATGCTTAATAGTTTTTAAACTTTTAGGTCAAGTGATCAATTAACATGAAATCAAAGTTGATAATTTCTAATTTCTAACTCTTATTTGGTTTCATTAGATTTACATCTAGTTTATTTTTTCGGAACACATTAGTACTGATAATTTTCATTTAATTTTTAAAAAATGTTTAGTAACAGTAACATTTTTCAACATCTACTTATTTGTTTTAATTAACATTTGACATCTAGTATTTTTATTTCATAGCATAATAATTCTTTCTGATTTTAAAATTGAAACACTTCAATCTCAAATGATACTAAATTTTTTTAGGGTCTGGTGTTGGAGGCCATCATAGAGTCTAGTGAGTTTGTTCTTCAGAGAATTGAATATATACTAAAAAATAATTAATAATGGAACATCGAAAACTACTTTTAATACTAAACCATTATGGAGATAAGAGTTGCATTTATTTAACAAAAGGTTCAACAATGAAAATTAATAATAAAAGACAAGTGGGGGAAGGAGGCAAAGATTGTATTGAAAATATTTGAGAGCACAATGACTAATAAAGCATAAGCTAAACACTTCACTTGTCCTTTATTCTCCTATATATACTTGATGTACAAAAAGTTGATTCATCATAAAATTTGAAATTAATTGCGTCTCCAAGATACAATGAGAATCAAAAAGCCTAGAATCAATCAATCAAAGATGTAATCACAATGTTTCTGTAAGTCAGTAATGCCAAGAGCTCTAGCGTATGTGATGTTTGTTACTAAATCCAACAGCATGTAACCAAAGTACTTAAGGTCTGTGGCAGGGAAAAATGACTGAAAAATATCTTACCATTCCACAGGCAGACGTGTTGCTGAGCTTCCCCAATGAAATTATATGATACCATAACAGAAGGCTCTTTTGAACTCAATCTGAGTGGTGTAAAAGCATTCTGATCTTACAATGAAATGATCATGTTTGCATCTGCAATTCACCATCCCTATATTTGGCAAGATTTGATCATTTGATCATTGTGGTTGAAACTGGCACCTATTTGGTTCTCTAACTATGTAAACTATATCACCAGCATTCTCGTAGAATTCCTGGTTACGATACCATGACCATAAAGCATGGGACTCATTCTTCACCTGCAAGTCATGTATGAACAGAGTTTATGATCAAATTCTAGGTGTTCCCATTTCCAGGCAGTAGCTGTAGAAGATAATAAGACAAAGTTTTCAGGGTTTAAGGCGTGCAATGAGAGCAATTGAGAGAGAGGTACCTCTAGAATTCCGTGGCCAAAGCTACTTTCTCTATATGCACTATATTCAGGCTGCTGGTTCCAGCAGAAGTTTCCTGTTGCAGGGCCTGATGTAAAATTGAATGCGCAGAAGCCACCTATATATTTATCCGGCGTGGCAGATGGCTCTGGACAGTTTCCGGGTTCATCAGCATGCAAAATATCCAGCCCTTGTTGATTCCCTCCATCACCAACTGTTATGTAAACTGGTCCGCATGGATCCAAAGAATAGTTGTATACTCTGTTTGATCTCTCATAAGCATGCACCTGTTGATTGTTGCCAAAAAGAACAAATTATAACTTCATCAGTTTATGTGATATGCTTCCAACACTAGTCTTTTGCTTAACATACAGAACAGGACTATCACTCAATTCATTACAGTTTCACATAAGATATCCAAGATTTTACCATATGCAGGTCAGAAGTTGTCAACGAATATAAAAAGCTTTAATTTGGTAGCTGAAATAAAATAGAATGCAGCAGAACTTTCAAAAAGAAGGGGGGAGGTGGGGGAAAGAAGTGTATTCAGCAAATGAATTCAAAAGTATTCTTACATATCCATTGAAGACTATGTCAACGCCATATTGGTACAGTAAGTCCTCCATCTCCACTCTCATACACTCTGCTTCTCTGTAACGACTTGAGTAGGTGCTGTACCACGGAGGGTGCCAGGCAGCTATCAGCCATGGAGTCACTTCTCTGTCGACATCACCCAGGTCACTTTCCAGCCACTCATATTGATCCGCTGCAACACAAAAACACAAGAATTTTACCATGTGATAACCCGCCATAAAGATTTGGTTCTATAAATCCAATCATGTATACATGATAAAGAGGATACAAGGAAGAAGGTTGACTTGACAAACTTACATGACTTGTCATAGTTAGTGTAAGCACCAAGCATCACAAAATGTATCCCTCCTGCATTAAAAGAATAGTAGAGTGAGGATGATGATCCACTTTCTTCAGATGGAAATGCAAAACGGGAATTGTAAGCGGCAAACGTCTGATTTTCAGCCTGTTGCTCTATCTCATGTTCCCCTTCTATCACCATTGTTGGTACATTAGAGACTAGAGGCTGCATATACCTGCTAATAGAAAACCCACACATGTTTATGAGCTTTATTGCTTCCAATTTTCACTTGTAAAACCATTATCAAATCCAAAAGGAATCGAAGAGGTTAAACTGAACCTTAGCACAAAATTCAAAGAACCAGTTTCTAACAATCAAAGTTATTTGGTTTTCAATTTTTTCTACTCTTCCACAACCACTGGAACTTGGACAAGTAAGAAAGATTAGCAGATGGTTATGAAGATGAGTTTTGATGACTTACAACAAGCCATAATAGGGACAGGATACACATAACACATCTCACTGTAGCCTTAAATAAGTCTGAAGTTGAAATTCATACATTTCCTTCATCATTAAAGAAGTTTTGCTTTGCAGCTCTACTCTAAAAAAAGTTTCATCAAAACTTTATTTTTTGGCATCCAAATTACCCATCATTTAGACAGAGCAAACCACCTCTTTGTCAAAACTTGCAATTTCATATCTTTCTCTAATAGAGCCCTATGTGGAATGAAAAAAGAAAATTTTGAGTTCTTGAAAAATTGTAATTTGACCTTCCCCAATAATCCCAACGAGGCTGGTATGTTTCTTGTATTGGAGTTTCCAGAGACTGGCAAGAGTAGCAATTGGACTCAGTTCCATTTGTAAGGTACAAGTCTGCATAACTCAGACCCCCAATCAACAGAAGAAGATCAGGATGGTTACTCAACAAGTGAGCTACTGTTGTAGTTGTGTTGTAGCTAAGGCCCAAGTCTCCCACCACCGCTATTCTGCTAGGGTAATTGTTGGGAGTAGAATCTGGCATAGTCCTGAAATAGTGGGTTCCACTCATTGCTGATATAGAAGGATCCCCGCATTCATATTCGTATAATGTATTGGGTTCCAAACCTGCAGCAAAAGATGATCGTAGTGTGAAATTAAAGCAAAATCTAATGGGTGAGTCCAAGTAAAAGTATCCATAAATACACAAGTTAGGAGACTTTATATTGCTTCAACTCTGTGAAGACTGAAAATTGATGCATGATTATCTAAATATTTGAGATTGAAGGAAGAATTAGAAAGTTATCAAGGAAGACAGGAATAGAAGTAGCAAAGACCTCAAAGTGTTTTCTGATGTTACAAAATGGTAGGGGACAAATAAGAAGCATAAGACTACAGCAGTCTACTATGTCAGAGCCAACATCCACAGGTAGAGATAATTAAATGGAGCTTCCAACATGAAAATCAAATATCTTGAATTCCATTGGATCAGGCCTGTTAACCTAAGCATATTTACTCTCTTCATCATGACAGGGAATTTACTAGAAATCTTTATAGTACTTCTAAGAAAATTTGGAAAGCTTTTAGGAACATTTGGCAGAATGAAATTGAACTTTTGCATTTCTAAATTTGAGAACAGTTCTCTTTGCCTTATTTTGACAACAATTTTGTGAGAAAAAAGAACAGGGAGAGCCTGTTTGACACTAATGTAACTTCAATACTAATTCTGGGGACTAGGCTTTGTGTTTCCAAATACAGTATCAAACATGTGGTTTAATTTTGATTTTTATTTTTTTTTCATTTGTAAAAATAGTTTCTGGCAGTGGTAGCAAATAAACCTTTGTAGTTTTACAACCCAAGTTATTTGCAACAACGATAAGTGAAAAAAGGATGCAACCATGGAAAATCAGTAAAGCTGAAGCCCGGAAATAAACATGTTCTGATCATTACAAGAAAATATGTTGATTTAGATTGAAATATATCAACTGAGATTTGATCATACCTGTGAGAAGAACATGATGTATAATACCAGAAGTATAGTTCTGGAGGCTATCAGAAGGATAAAGTTGATTGTAAACAAGGGAGTAACCCTCTGCCTGATAACTCAACGATGATCTAAAGACTCTGAAATCAACAATGCTTTGTACTGATTCAGGATCTAACGGTACTATGTTGTAACCAATTTGGAATTCCCCTGAAAATTAAATCCAAATAGCATCAACTATCAGCATAAAAAAGATGAAGTAACATACTCCCAAACCCAAAACCAAATTTGAAAACTGAACAAAGGAATAGCTTCAATCTACCATCCAATTAGTCTTGATTCAATACAGCTAGTTCTATCTTAACCCATTTCAGGAATTACACTATCATCAAATATACCAAATCTACAGAGTAGCTTCATTTATACATTTGGGTCAATTCCTCAAACTGAGTTCAATCAAGAACAGTAAATAACCGATGAATGAAGGAAGAACGGGACCTGTGATCCAAGAAATCCAAACGGAATCATAGTTAGCAGAAAGAGAGACAGAGATTTGCTGAGGCTGAAAACCTTCAACATTGCTCTGAAAAGAAGGCAAGTCAGAGGCATTTGGTTGCAAAGTATTATTAAAAGGGACAGTAACCGGCTTGAATGGCCCTTCAAGTGTAGTTGGAATTCCATCTCCATTAACGCAGCTCAAACTCAGTAAAAGTGAAAGAGATAGTGAAAATGCAAGGCCTGAGACCAAACCCATCTGCGGGATTCAACCGTTGTCCGAATTGGACAAACAATAGTGCTTCAAAGTCTTTTAGACAAAATCTGTCAGAAGAAAACAGTAAACTAACAGAATGTTTTCACGAGATTAACTGTTTAAAATCTTTCAAACTTGGTTGGAAGCGCGCATGGATTGTCTTATAGGGGCGGTGGATTGCTTGCCGACTATACAAAGATTTCACGTGTCACCCATTACGTTATAATTAATGAAGAAATACAAAATTATCTAAAGAATGAACACAAAATTTCAAATTCTTTATTTCTGGTATATTATTTTGCACTCGAAATTATATGTTCAAATACATGTTTTATTCGAAACAATAGATTCGAGTACATATTATACCTACTCGAAACTATAATTTCAAATACATATTATTTGTAATCAAAACTACCATTTCAAACACATTTTTTTTATACTTGAAGCTACAGTTTGGATTATATATTGTTTTACTCGAGAAAAATAATAAATATAAATAACCAACTAATCTTACAACAAATTTTGTGTTCAATATTCGGAATGCTTATTGCTTCAGCTGAACATTATTTTGTTTTAAGTTTTTTTTGTGTTTGTTGTCACGGAAAATTTCGTCAAATTTTTGTGTTTCTTAGTTAATTATGAAACAAAGTTTACGGAGGTAACTGTATGTAAAAATTGCCTATACATGTAGGCTATAATGAAAATTTTTCCTTTTTTCTTTATAATTTTTTACAAATTTTGATATATCATATTATAACAACTTTTAATTTTCATTAAAAAAATATTTTTTTATTATTTTTCTGAAAAAATTAATTTTTGACGTAATTTGAAAGCTTTATGGCCTAATATAACGTCTAAATTATCATAAGAACAAAAGTATATAGAATTATTTCGGGATTTATCTCGCTAAACTCTATATTTATTTAGATATTGGAGTTCTATTCATAATTACTTATATATGCCTAAAGTGAAGGAAAGTTACAAAACTGCCCTCAGTTAAGGATTCCAAATAAAATTACAGGTAGATGTTATAAAGGGAAGAGTGTTGGAGATAGGATTGTCCTTTATATTTTTTAATTAGGATATTTTTGACTTTTTATTATAAATCCAAAAATTAACTCAAAATTGTGCATGACAGTAAACAAAGAGTCCTTTGATGCTTAATATTAATTTTTGTTCTATCAAAAATTTTTCAAATATTACAAAGAAAATTGTGGGTATATTGAATAATAATCAAATGTTTTGTAAATTTGGATTTTATATGTTCTTCTTGTATGCCTTTTCCATTCACCCTCTATGCCTGTGTAACAGATGAGAAAAGAAAAAAGAACCACAAATAAGTAACATGAATATCACATAATAAATAATAAGCTAATTTGGGTAATTATTTTTTTAATATTACATGTAATATTTAAATCATATTAAATGTAATATTTACTATACATAAAGAATCCCAAAAATATAAAGACTCACTCACTTATGTTCAACTCAGATCCTGACTCTCTAGTTGGAAGGTAAGGGTTCTTACCACTTAAGCTATAATGGTTATAACTTGAGTGGTAATTAGTTTAATTATTTAGATTAAGTAATTTGATTAATTACAAATTATTTTCATCTTTGACTTTTATCATATAATTAATAATAATTATTGAATTTGAAACATCTAAGAGCTAGCCTTTTACAAGTGCAACAAATTTTCTTTTTTTGAATAACATTGAATTTACATTACTTATTTTATAAAACGAGTAGTATTTAGGATATGTATGAGCGTAAAATGGATCGAGTTGGTACAATACGATTGGTTAAATAATGAGTTTGTAGCAAATTATACTTTAAATACAAATATATAATGAGGTGAAATGTTAACTAACATGAAAGTACAAATAATTAATTTAATTTTTTTCAATAATTAAAAAATAACAATTGACAATACTTTTAGTAATATGAGTTTAAAAATCAAATTAAGTAATATTTTAATAATTTTGTAATAATTTTAATCAATACAAAAATATGAAATTCAAATCCAACATAGAGACAGTGTAAAATCATACGAATTTAACATATTAACAGATTATATGGACCATTTAAGAATTTGCCCGTTGGGGCCGGTCGAAATGATTATAGACGTCATTTAATTTGTCGGCTACTCAGTTTTGAAATATCATCTCTAATAGGTCAGATGATTTAAAATGATTTGAATTTTGTCCACTCACCTTACCTTTTGAAAAAATTAAGAATTTAACACTACCAAGCCTAACACGAAACATGAAGAGGCCTAAATTTTTCGGGTCAAGCCGACACAAGAAGTCACAATTTACCCGTCATCTAAACATCGGAAGCTTGATTATATACCTTGGATTGAACAGGGCAACGATCGGGCTCTCTTACTATGTAAATAATATCACCAGCAGCTTCATACATATCCTGATTTCGATTCCAAGTCCACAAAGCATGAGTTTCATTTTTCATCTGCAACCCAAATTCAATGTTACTAACCAATTCAATTGTAAAAAACTAATGTTCCGGAAATGTTGAAAGATGGTGACAAGAGAAAGAAAAAGACCTCCAGGATTCCATGTCCAAAGCTGCTATCCCTGTAAGCACTGTATTCAGGCTGCTGATCCCAGCAGAACTTACCAGCTGCTGGCCCTGATGTAAAATTAAAACCACAGAACTTGCCTCCACCCAGAATTTTATCCGGTGTACTTGACGGTTCTGGGCAGTTTCCAGGTTCATCAGCGTGTTTTATTGCCATTTTCTCGCGATTGCCTCCATCTCCGATTGTTATGTGTACAGGACCACAGGGATCTAAAGTGTAGTTGTGTACTCGGTTTGATCTCTCATATGCATGAACCTGCAGTTCATTGTTGCCAGTGAAATGTTAATTCATTGCATAATCATTTAAACATATTGTTCTCTCATTTTGTCTATAGCACTTACATGGCCATTGAACACTATGTCCACGCGAAACTTGTATAGCAAGTCTTCCATGGCTGCCCTCATACATTCTGCTTCTCTGTAATGTGCCTTGTAAGTGCTGTACCAGGAAGCATGCCATGTTACCACTAACCATGGAGTCACTGCTCTATCTACCTTCGCCAAGTCCTTTTCCAACCATTTGTATTGATTCCCTGTAGTAGAGAAGCAACAGAATCAACCTCACTGCATATAACACTAAAACATATCTTATTTCTGATTGATTTTGACCTGATTTATCAAAGGAAGTGTACGCGCCAAGCATTATAAAATGTATCCCTCCTGCTTTGAAAGAGTAATAGAATGTAGAAGAAGATCCGCTCTCTTTGGAGGGGAATGCAAATCGGGAACTGTAAGCAACGAAGGTCTGATTCTCAGCCTGCTGTTCATACTCATGGTTTCCTTCGACCACCATTATTGGTACTCTCGACAAGACAGGCTGCATATACCTTCCCCAATAGTCCCACCGAGGCTGATAAGTTTCATGAATTGGAGTATCCGGAAATGAGCAAGAGTAGCAATCGGCACCAGTTCCATTAGTCAGATACAAGTTTGCATAAGTCACATCACCAACCAGCAGAATCAGATCAGGCTTATTGATCATCATGTGATCAACAGTTGAAGTTGTATTGTAAGTGAGGCCAAGGTCTCCAACAATGGCAATTCTTCCAGGGTAACTCCTGGGTCCCGAGACAGGCATTGTACGGAAATAATAGGTCCTGCTCATGGCTATTGAACGATCTCCACATTGGTAGTAATATAAAGTGTCAGGTTTTAATCCTGCCAAGCAACAAAATAATGTAAAGAAATGAAACAATCTAGCAACAGGATAATCCTGAAACGCTGAAGCACCCAGATATAAATAAATACCTCTGATACGAACATGGTGTATGATTCCAGAAGTGTAGTTTTGGAGGCCTTGAAAAGGATAAAGTTGACTGTAAACAAGGGAATATCCTCTAGCTTTTGCACACAGCCTGTATCTACTTGTTCCATATTGAACAAAGCTTGATACAGTTCCAGGATTTAATGGTTTTACGTTGTCACCAATCTGGAAGTCTCCTGCAATTCCAATTCAATTCAAATAATATATTCATATATTTCCAGGAATTATAGAGTCCAAAGTTCCACTTTAGTGTACAAGCAAGGCAACAACGACATACAGGGGCGGAATTAGAGTTGTTCTTTTAGGGTCAAAATGCAAAGCGTGAAAACTTTCGGACCAAAGTATAAATATACAATTCTAAAGGATCAAGTTCATAATTTTCTTTCGAAAAAAAGTAAAAGCCTTTTAGTCTTTTGCTCTAATATCTTATAGTTTTAATAGATTTAAAAATATTATTAAAAATCTTCATTTATTAAAAAATAACGATTATACCTCCAATATAATAAAATTATTTAAAAAAATAAATAAATCACTAAAATTGAAGATAACTATTATGATATAGAGATAAAATTATCATTTTTTAATAAATTATGACTTTTAAAAATATTTTGAAACTATTGAACTAATAAATATATTATACCAAACTTTTGAAACTAAAAAACCTTTAAACTTTGAAAAATTTTATGTAGGACAATTTTAGAATTTAATTAGTTTAGGAAATCTTTTATTCTTATCAATTTAATTTGTTATTTAATTTTTAATTTTCTTATTTAATTAGGAGTTATTTTCCTTATTTGAGTTGACTTGTAATGTTCAGTTTTCTCTACTATATATAGAAAACCTATATTATTATTTTGGAATAATCTTTTATTCAATAAAATATTTCCCTTTGATTTTATCCCTTATGAGATTGTTATCTTGACACTCGTGTTTCGAGTTGTTAAGGTTAGAACGACATCTAATCCTGTTTGTGAGAACGTTTATCTAACTCACTACGTCAAAGAGCAGAACGAGATTTGGCGTTCGACAAGGTTTTTATATCCCACCTGCTATCCCGCCTGCGTCAGTTGGTATCAAAGCCTACCTCTGTATCAAACAGAGCTTTCTTGAACCACTAAATACAATCACACTCATAAATACATCCTTTTTACCAAAAAAAAATTCAAAAAAAAAAATAAAATCATGATCTACCATGTTAGGCATGATGCGTTGTTGCTTGACAGAAAATGCAGTTCTAAATTATTTTTGTTTTGATTGGAAGATATTGAAAAATTCTTTGAAGTTGAGAGGATATTTAAAGAAAAATGAATACAATTTGTGACTTGTTTTCTGTTAAAAAGGAGTGCATCATATTGGTGGAATATGTTATAAAGGTCACGATTGGCAAGTTAAGAAGATAAAGTTCGATCATGGGATCAGATGAAGCGATTGATGAGATTACAGCTCATTCCTCTTGATTATTGTTTGACGCATCAAGGTATGAGATCTATTCATTCTTATGCTATGGATTTTGAGAATTTTTATGGATATTCTTTTTTTTTATGAGAGTGAAAAGTTTTTAGTTGAAAGATTTTTGGAAGGGATCAATGCCGATATAAGAGATTGAATGCCGTCATATACTATCTATACACTACCATATGCCATTTTCTTAGTCAAAGAAATCGAAAGGCAACTAAAACTTGACTTTGATAGAGTTATTAGAGATGTTATTGACAATGTAGCTTATAAGATATCTGATAACATAGTTAAAGTTGACCATTGACAGTGTCTGAAGATAAACTTCAAAAGAAAATTGAAAACGTGCCAGAAATTGTACAAGAAGAGGTCTTATGTGATCTTAATTTAAAAATTGAGCATGCACAAGAAATTTAAGTCGAAGATCCGCGTATTATTGACATGGTTCTACCTCTTCATATTGAAGACATAAAGGTTATCCTTGAGGAAGATTTGACCACAAAGATAAATTTAATTGGCGAGTACATTGAGCAAGACTGGAGAAAAGTTATAAGAAATTTGAAAGTACTTTATTATTACAAGTACATATTTTTTCAAGGGGCTATACATAAGTGTAAGAAAAAGATAAAATTTGACTACTTCCGAGTTTCAAAGAAATTTACTAAGAAAAGCTACTATTTTAAGTCAAAGAAGATTTAATGTTGAACTACAAATTTCATCTGTCAGACAAAACAAAACTTGAGGACGAGTTTTTTTAAAGAGCATGGGAATCTGATGTAGGACAATTTTATAATTTAATTAGTTTAGGAAATCTTTTATTTTTACCAATTTAATTTATTATTTAATTCTTAATTTTCTTATTTAAATAGGAGTTATTTTCCTTATTTGAGTTGACTTGTAATGTTGGGTTTTCTCTACTATATATAGAGAACTTATGTTATTGTTTTGGAACAATCTTTTATTCAATAAAATATTCCCCTTTGATTTTATCTCTTATAAGATTATTATTTTGACACTCGTATTTCGAGTCATTAAGGTTAGAACGACATTTAATTCCGTTCGTTAGAACGTTTATCTAACTCATTGCGTCAAAGAGCCGAACGAGATTCGGCGTTTGACAAGATGTTTATATCCTGCGTCAAATTTCTAAAACAATCGTTCTCTTAAGTGTAATAAAACAATCATTGTCTTTTAAAAAATATTTTTTTTGTTAATAATACGAAGAAAAATATGTTAGTTTAAGATATATTATATAAAAGAATCCAAAATTAATATAAGCTAAAAGTTGGAATTACTTTAATATGACAAAGACAAAGTATTACCGATTAATAATAATAAATATTTTAAATACAATTTTTAGTTGAGGCCCTCAACAATATTCTTTTGATTAAAATGTTATGAAAATTGCAGGCATGTTTTACTGTTCTCATCGAATTAGAAGAATTAACACATATTTCCCTTAAAATTTGAAAAACTTACACTTAAACGATAGATTTGAAGAAACCCATACATATTTCCCTTAAAATGTTAGTTAACCACTAGAAGTAAGGATATTTTTAGACATTTTACCAATTTAACCATTTTTAACTTAATACATAATAATACCCATAAAAAATTGTATTATTATTTATTGGTAGAATGTCTAAAAATACCTTTTATTCTAACAGTTAACTAGCAGTTTAGGGAAGTATATGTGAGTTTCTCAAAACCTGCCATTTAATATGAGTTTTCTAAACTAGAGGGGAGGTATGTGTTAATTCCCCAATCCAATTATTCAAAAAAATATTTTATTAAGTAATAATAAATAATTTTTTTTGCAAATATATAATATTATATATTTTTTAATCAGCATATAATATTATATCTTTAAATATTCATAAAAGAGTGCAAATTCTGCAAACCCAAAGGAATATGCTACATCATGTCCCTATGTATATGATCCACCTTGAATAGAATATTATTACAATTAAGGCCACTCAGATCACCCATTAAAATTGCTTTCAGATTCAGAAATCAACCATTCCTATTTGCTTCAGAAAACAGAAAACACAACACTATGCTACTATTTTACTTACATTTCCTAACCCAAAAGGTAAACTAATAATCTTATCTTCTTGAAACGATCACATCAAAAATCAAACCCAATCGAAAAAAAAAAAAAAAAAAAAAAAGGAAAGAAAGAAAACATACCTGTGATCCAAGATATCCAGGCAGAGTCATAGGTTGAAGAAAGGGAGATAGAAATCTGTTCAGGCTCAAAACCTTGAGCAGTTCTCTGAACACGAGGGTCAGTCTCAGGCAAGTCCACGGCGTTTCCCCGGAAAGTGCCGTCCAGAGGCACCGTCACCGGCTTGAACGGCCCGTCGAGCGTCGTCGGAACTGGCTTCCCGTTAGATAACGTTGAACTAATAACTACTACTGAAAGAATTAATAGAGGAAATGGTGAAGCCATTGGTAATGGTGGGAAAGGGTCCTGCATGGAAGGCTCACTGTTACATAAGGGACATATATATATGTATACATATATACCAAAAAAATTATATTTAAATAAATATAAATATTAATGAATTTTTAATAATTAATTAATTAATTATATACTATAATTGGTTCTTAGGAAAATAAGGGTGTTTGACTTTAGAGTTATTTTATTGATTATCTTCTCTCATCTTTATGGTTGGCAAAGAAAAAGGTGGTGTATATATTTGAAATATATTTTGTACACATTATGGTATCTATGAATATAAATTTGTATTTTTTCTGAGATAGTTTAATTAATTTGATCTCTTATGGTAGAAGAAAAAAATGTTAAGATTAATTTATTTAATTTTATAAAAGGTTAAATTATTAGAATTATAGTTATTTTATTTTACGTTAATTAAAATAATTATATAATTAATAAATTTTTATTAAAATCTATTTCAAGAAGTTCTTAAAAGATTATATCAAATGGTCTTAAGGCCTATTCGAAATTGTGATTAAAAACTAGTAAGCAGCTTCCTTTATTTCATTAAAACTCAGTAATCAAATATTTATTCTGTTCATTATACATTGTTACAGCTTTTTAATATTAAAATTTATTAAATATACATATTCTCAACTTTTAAACTGACAAATACTTTTAAGCACAGTTTACCAAATGTTTAACTGTTTTTTCATAAGCCACAACAATCTAAACACTTTTATATAAATTATTTATTCATTATTGAAATTCGCATTGCTACATTAAATTTTATTTTTCTCAAAGTTTAAGGGTATTTGTAATTATTTCATTTGATGGGACCCAATGTCTTTTATTTATTAAACATTTAGCTGTTACGATTTAATTCCCTTTATCTTAAGAGGCACGTGAAATGATGTTTTATTTAATTAATATGAAAGCATGATACATCACTAACTTTTGTATTTGAAATTACTTAATTAATCAATTGCAAGAATCATGAGTTGGTTTATTTATTAATTCTTCTTTCTTTTTGTGCATTTTCATTATCAAATTTAAATTAAAAAAAGTTTACTTTGTATCTACCCCAAATTTGGTTCACATAATTAGCTGTCTTAGCCCACACACATTTATAAAAAATTATTATTTATTTGACGTATTATATCCCCATCTCATGATATTTCTATACTTTATTTTTAATTTTATATGACTTTAATTAAAAATAAAATTATTGAAAATTAAATAAATATTTAATTTTAAATTATCTTTCTAATATTATTGATACAGCCGTTATGTAAAAGTACTCTTTTTCGGCATAACGTACAATTTTAGTTATTTGCATTATCATAACATTCCAATACACTTAAAGTAAATGGATAAATTATATATTATAAAATACATTAATATACATTTAATAATTATATATTATAAAATATATCAATATACATTTAATTAAAATCTATTTAAAAACATGATATCATACAAACCCCAAGAAAATTTATATGAAAAAACAAAAAATTTTAGTTTATTTTATTTTATATTTCTTTTATTGCTAAAAAAGCAATGGAAATTGGATGAAAAATGTTGTGATGATGACCACGAAAAAAACAGAAAATGGCAATAGAAAAATAAGAAAATGTGGGAAATAAAGCAAGAAAAATGGGAATAAAATAAAAAGAGTGATGGCATGATGAAACATGTTGATTTCTTTGTTGCGTGAAAACATTTTTCAAATTATTTATGGTTCTTATTTCTCATGTGAAATAAAAAACGGTTTCAATTTAGGTTTTAAATACTTTTTGACTTTTAAAATTTTTTTTAGGCTTTTACACAACACCGGGGATTAAATGGCTTTTGATTGGTTAGTCCCTCTTGATTTTATTCGAAGGTTTTTTATTTATTTTTTTTTAAAGAACTTTTTAAAAATTTATATACAAAATAAAAAGTTTGTCGAGATTTCTATTATCAATTGTGTAAGAAGTTTACTCATTGTCAATTGCCCATAATATTCTAGAAAATAAACGAGCTCAATGCAACTCAAATTTTTGATCCAACTACTTAATGGTTTGCCTATTTAAAATGACTTGATTCCTCTCAAAAATTTAGAAATATTTGTAATTATTTTATATTTGACTTTAAGAGTCTAGTAATTTAATTGTTTAGTAAATATCATTTTAATTGTAGTTAATGTTTATAATTATCAATTATCTCTACTTATATTTAATAGTTAGTGATTTTGTTTCATAATAGTAGTCGTGGCATCTAAAGTTGAAGCACATTCCTTGTTAATTATGAAATTTTATTGCAATTATAGAATTCATTTATGTTAGAATTCAAATGGAAAAACAACGTCTCCTACTAGCAACAGTATTAGGCATCTCAAATATTTGTCTAAATATATCTCAAGCAATAATATAGTTTTCATTAAGGAGTAATAGTATACATGCAAGTAAATATTCCAAGTTGTATCCTAAGCACTGTAAAGGTCGCTTTCAACAATTGAATGATAAACATTTTAATTTTTCAAAATCATTGGTTTTCTAGTCTCGTTGTTGGATTCATAAAAGTTCGCATATAATTTATGAATACTCGATTGATGTTTGTTTTGTTCTTTTTTTTTTTTAAGTTTGAACATAGTTAAAATTTAAATTTGACTGAAATTTGAATATGATATAATTTTTTTTTTCAAATATCTAAATATAAATATTAAGTTTATTTACACAAAAAAGAAAGATTTAAAACAAGTATTTTGACATATATATGTTTTTTCAAAATATTATATATATTTATAATGATATTTATAAAAAATTAATTATATTAACATAATGGTTTAAGAAGAGAATAATCTCTAATAAAGTATATGAATATGTTTATTATTTTTATTATGTATAATTTTTTCTTTACTTTATCTTGTGAGTAAAGAAAAATTATAGATCAATAATTTAAATGATATAAAAATTAATAATAAATTAAATAAAAAATAAATTATATAGTACTAAGGAGAAACTGCAAAAAAATAAAAAATATTGTATAATATTTAAAATTAAAGTGTTAAATAAATCAATAAACTAAATGTATTATTGAGAAATAAAATATTTAATTTATTTGGCTATTCAAATTCAAATTAATATTTTTAACTTAATTATATTATAACCTTTTTGCAAGCTACAAAATAAATAACTCTTAAATATTTAAATAATTTTATTTAAACTTTAGTTAAAAATAATTAGATATTTGGTTAAGTATCCTTTAGTTTGGGTGGTTGGTACCCTAACTTTTCAAATAAAGAAGAAAGTTTAACTCCTCCCAAGTTCAATAGTGGAAGTCATTTTTCACCCAAAAAGATCGAGGCACATATTTTAGAGCGATGCCGCGATGATATACTAGCATTTGGGAGAACTCTTTATGTGACAAGGGCTATGTTTCCATAAGGAGGCGATGAAAGCTTTGTAATACTTGTCAAATTGGATCCGATAGATTTTTAATACAAAGTTGATAGATTATAGGAATTTTAATATGATATTGATAGATTAGGCATATAATTTGTGATATTCAAAAAAGAAAAAAAAAGGACACTCAGAATAAGGTGTAATATCAATAAATTATACATATAATATATAATATAAAAAAAAAGTAAAAATGCTTAGGATAAAAAGGTGTAATATTGATAATTATGTATAATTTGTCATATTAAAGAAAAAAAAAAACACACTTATGTGGCATTTATTTTTCTGATAAAGTTTAAAAATGACTGAAATTTAAATTTGACTAAAATATAAATTTTAATGATATATTTTCTTTCTTAAGCGTCCGAATATATGTGTTAAATTATTTATTTTACAAAAATAAAAAATTTGAAATTGATATTTTGACACACATATATTTATACTTATATTTTATGAAAAATAAAATTATGTTATCGTAATAGTTCATAAACAAAATAATCTCTAATAATATATATTAATATGTACATTATTCATCATATGATATATGAATTATTATTATTTTATTTTATCTTGTAAATAAAGAAAAATTATAAATTAACAGTTTAAATGATATAAAAATTACTAATAAATTAAATAAAAAACGTAAATAATATTGTAATATATTTTCAAGAAACAAAAATAAAAATATTAGATAAAATTTAAAAGTGTTAAAAAAGAAAATAGGAAATTAAGGATATTACAGAGGGATACAATATTTAATTTATTCAAATATTTAGTTATTAAAATTTAAGTTAAAATATTTAATTTAATTATTTAATAATTTTTAAATATAAATTAAAAAATAAATTTTATTAAATATCTGAACAATTTTATTAATATTTCAGTTCAAAAACAAACATCGGAATGAAAGTTGACTTAAAGAACCTTAAGTATTGCACTAATGGATTCCAATTCAACCAGTGTCTCATGGCGTTCTTGCACACGACTGAATTGAGGCCGGTCCAACATTTCTTGTTGAAGCCCAGGCTCAAATTTGAGCATCCATTTATAGGCCCAGTGTAAGCCCAATCCCGATCCACAACCGTCATTTCTGCTGAAGTCGTCGTGAAGTCAAAAAATAATAATAATAATAAGAAAAGGGAAAACGGACGAAAGATTTTCCATTTTGCTTTTGGATCGACCGGAGATCTGAAATAATATTCGATCTAAAACTTTCTCGGAAAGCACATTACGGTGATCCAAACACTTAGTAACGTTACAAATACATAGACAAATACAGAAAGAAGTAAATACAGAGAGGATAAGATGAATATATTTAGGTTAGCAGGGGACATGACTCATTTGTTCAGCGTCCTTGTTTTGCTTCTCAAGATCCACACCATCAAATCTTGTGCTGGTATGTTTTTTATTCATTTTCTTTATATATATATTTTTTTCGTTTTGAGGTTTTTTTTCTGGGTTTTGTTTAGTAGGTGGAAAAGCTAACGATAGAATAGAATTATGAGATTTAGAATTGTTCGGTAGATGGTTGGATATGGAAGTATTACGAATTTGCTGTTTGAGAAGTAATTTTGTTTGTCTTTGCAAATCAGAGCAGTATATTTTGGTGGGTTTGTGTTTAATTTCAATACTATTGGTTTTCATGTAAGTTTTAGTGCATTTGATGCATGAAAACCTGGCTGGGTGATCTGTGATTTACAGTTTTGAAAATGGACTCTACAAGCTTAATCTTAGCAATGAATTTTTGTTTCATTAGTCAATATGAATTAGTGTACCACCAAACGAGTTATCTGCCTCAAACTAAGCTCAGTCTGAGGGCGTGCTTGAATTATTAGGCCATTACTTGAACTAGGCTAGTAAGTTTGGTGGAAGAGGCTTGTTACATAGCTGATCGACAGTGCACATTCAGATTCGGAGCTGATTACTAGTACTTAACCAGATTTGTTTGCTAGAAGTTGCTGACTGTTGAAATTATGAAGATTAGTTTTAGTTGCCATGGTTAGATACATGGGGGTGCTCAGGTATCATGACTAATCCCAAAGCTTGGGAAGTAATGTGCTTGGTGCACAGTTGTGAGTAAACTACTAAGAACTACACTGATAAAAATACATTTGTTATGCTGTATGAGTTGGCATGCATAGAAATTACATATCACATACGTTAGAACAGTTTTCTCTTCTTCGTGGATGTAATTTAGCTTCTGTTATTATCACCTTCGAAATGACCAAAATATTTCACAAATATTTAGTTACGTCTTGTCTGTTGAAGCTTTTCATAATTTTATTGTGGGGAATGTGTCTTTGTTTATAAATATCTTATTGATATAAGTTGTTTGTAGAAACTCTGATATTCTTTGTCTAGAAAGAGTTATATTCCATTACGAATGGCTTTCTTGTAGTAGTTCTTCTGGAACTGACAAAAACAAGCTTTTACAATTATATTATGAGAGGAATGAGTTGTAGCCAACTTTTTAATTGTCCTGAAGTTCTTTTCGAGTTGCAATCAAATGGCACAAAAATTAATGAAAAAAAGCTTTAACCTTTAAAAAGCACTTTTGACTAGTAGAGAATTCATACTAAACAAACAGTTTAATATGTATAGATACATATATTTGTTTATTTTTGAGATCATTATTCTTTGTTGTCTTGACATCTTTCTTGTAAGATCGTTGGGTCAAAACCAAGTAGATATTATCTGTTTTAAGCATATAATGTATCGCAGGTATGAATCTAAAATGTGTCTATTCAGTTGAAAGAACTCATAGCTTATTACCTAGTCTAGCCTTACTCTTGCTAGGTATGTGGGATGTGACAATTTCCCCTCTTTTGTATCTTTCATCCTCATGAGGAGCCAGAGTGATAGAATTGTAACTTATCATAGAATGTCCACACATTGGGTTCTGTGTCCACTTTGATACCAAATGTAACACCTTAACCCTGAGACAAGGTGATATTGCCTGCTTTGATCACATATCCCATCATTGATGATCCATTTCTAATCACTATGTTGTCTTTAAATTTAAATTGGATTATCTTTGGATCATAACTATACTTACATTTCTGTTTATGTTGGTGCACTCTATAATTTTTGACTTCTATGCTCTATGCAGGCATTTCCTTGAAGACACAAGAACTCTATGCTCTTGTCTTTGCTACTCGCTACTTGGATATATTTACTAATTTTATTTCTCTTTATAATACTTTAATGAAGTTAATATTTCTTGGAAGCTCTTTTTCAATTGTTTGGTACATAAGGCGCCACAAGATCGTTCGTAGATCTTATGATAAGGACCAAGATACCTTTCGCCATTTCTTTCTTGTGCTGCCATGCTTAATTCTGGCTTTGCTTATTAATGAAAGGTTTACCTTTAAAGAGGTATTCTTGCCAGTTTAATTGCTGTTGGATATTTCTGTTAATTCTCTTTACCTGTGGTTGCTGCTCATATTTTTAATTTACTAAACTTTACTGAGATGCAGTGTCAGTAAGTTTATATATATATATATATATATATTATGTGAATTCCTCATTTTGAAGTTGAAGGCTTTAAGCTGTCCTCCTTTCTTTTTATTTTTTTTATTTTTTTATTTTTATTTTTATTTTTTTAATATATTTCTAATATCATTGTTGGGCAGGTAATGTGGACTTTCTCTCTATATCTAGAGGCTGTTGCTATCCTTCCTCAGCTCGTATTGTTGCAGAGAACAAAAAATATTGATAACTTGACAGGACAATACGTTTTTCTCCTCGGGTACGTTGTTCCAAATTCCTTTATTTTTGGATTAATGAGACTACTACCTTTTTTCTCTAGCATAATGTTGCATAATCTGTCTTGATTTCTAGTTTTCACTCCCATCTTGGTGCTATTATTATACTGTACGAATGAAGTTAAATTTTGTGATGTTGCCTTTTTGTTTCTAATTTCTCATTCTCCTTATATATTCCTCTTACTATTTCTTTAGTCCTCTTACTTTTTCAAGCAGAATTCATGTTGTTATTATTCAGGAATGAAGTCTAATTTCAGTGTCTCTAGTTATGGCTGAGTTTTTCCTTTGTTGTTCTTTCTTGGTACTTTTTCAAGCTATCTTACTATGATAATTTACATTCAGAACTATACTTATGATGGCCCCAGCAGATACTTGGCTTCTCCATATGCTTTCAAAATAATTTTCTTCTTCTACATGTATGCACTACTATCAGAAAAGATAGAGAATTTTCCTGGTGAGCAAAATCTTTTGGTGGTGATAAATCTTAGGCAGCATATGGTTCGTTGAGAATGCAAAGTGTTAAAAAAATGCAATCATTTTGTGTTTTAACATCTCACTTTCATTTTAATAGAGCCATGTCAAAGTTTTCTGTGAAAATGTGTTGATGCTCATTTCCTATGTTGAAATTCCTTTATTGTCCTTTGAAATTGTTCAATTAATTAGGAATATAAAATGTCTAACATAAATCGTGCTAACTGATCAGGTCCCATACTACAGTGATCTGGGGCAAGAAAGCATAATGTTGTTCAAAATTTAAGCCAAACTAAGACCATGACAGAATTGTCACTGTCCTACGATTTGCATGTATTTATCAAGAAATGGCCTTCATTTTTGCTTTGGAAATCTTAACCATAAAAATGTTACTTTATATAATGGATATCGTTTAATGGGCCTGTATATTGTTCACTAATACTTTTGGAATGTGCTTAATTTGCATGTCTGCTTAGAGAACCCTGCTTTACGTGTATGAGCACTTTCCTCCTAAATCTTTATATGTGCCAAATAAGGAAAAATTTTGTGGTCATGTTTGGTTCATTTCTTTTCTAGCGACACACTTTTGTCTCCAGCTAAGATGTATGAAGTTTCGAGAGCATGGTGTGGACCAATCATGCAGAACTTCTGAATTACTATACACTTTTTACCCAGTATACAAAATTATTTGTTTTTGTTTGTTAGCTGCTATGGATCAGTTTTTGGGTTTCTCTTGATAGAATATAGTATACTTATTGTGTTTCTTCTTATGTTGCAGTGCATACCGAGCGTTGTACATATTGAACTGGATTTATCGCTATTTTACTGAGGATCACTATGTCCATTGGATAAGTATGATTCTCTCATTCTCTCCCACTATCTCCCTCTGTGTGTTTGTGCATGCCTAACCACATCTACACATTGCCTTTTTGCCGTTATCTGATCGTCTACCACTTCATTTATTTATTATTTTACTTAAGAAGCTGATACTTCTCATACGAACACCTCATTTATTTGATTGTTTCTCTTGCAGCTTGGATATCAGGTCTTGTTCAGACATTGCTCTACGCCGATTTCTTCTACTATTATTTCCAGAGGTCAGTGTTTTATATCTTTGGAAACATAGTTACACTTATACTGATGTTTATATAATTATTGATCTCCCCACTTTACATGGTTTCAGCTGGAAGAACAATGAAAAGCTTCAGTTACCAGCTTGATGCATTATTTAGCCCAAGGTTGCAAGTAGCATACAGGATTATATAGTTGTGTGATTTGAGTTGATGGTTATTTTATTTTATTTTATTTTATTTTATTTTTTGAATACCAATTCTTTTTCATGTGTCCCTAAGAAGATGTTAAAGCAGTCGTTTATTTGTATGGGGTCAAGTAGGGTTTCAACCCTAAATACTGTATCAACTGTAGCAAGCTTCAAAACAAAAAATTGTAGTAACGAGGTACTCTTTTTCATATTCTTTTCAAACTGTGTATTGGAGATTTTTCCGGGCTGAAATTTTGGAATGGACTATTAGTTGATAGATGTCATTAATCAGGACAGCAAATTGCTTGATTATTTTAATCCTTCTGTTTTATATATTTCCTATCATACCATTGCATATGACGTTACATCAGTTGTAGAGCTATGGCAATAAATAATACACTTAGCTTTGGATTTGTTCATTGAAATGGGTCTGAAATCTGACTGAGGGCAATAAACTTTTCACTACTTCGATAGACTTAGGAATTGTCTTTCACGTAAAATCAAATTACAAT
Organism: Azadirachta indica; assembly: GCA_022749755.1. Taxonomy (NCBI): domain Eukaryota; kingdom Viridiplantae; phylum Streptophyta; class Magnoliopsida; order Sapindales; family Meliaceae; genus Azadirachta; species Azadirachta indica. The sequence continues at coordinate 24,899,832 of CM040441.1, read as the reverse complement.
CCGAATATTTGTACAACAGTTTACAAGTCCTCTTCAGAAATTCGGAATTCAGTTGCTTTTTTCGGAACTCAGTTGCTTGTCCTGCGATTTCAACTGATTCTCGGTGCAAGCTTGAGCCCAAACCTTAATAAAATCCGAACGAGACTGAATTAACTGTTCTTTCTTCTCCTGAAGCCGTCTCAATATAACAGGCAATGCAGTTTCAGGATTTCTGTGCAAAAAGTCAATCACATCAAGTCCATAATCCCCATACAAACGCTCTATGTATCTGAAATCTCTAGCACTCAAATGCTCTTTAAGTGAATAAGTCCTATGTTTTTGAATTGTGTTAATCAATTTCCCCACTCTGTTAGCAGCCGAAATCGTGTACTCTAGCAGCATATCAAGCTCAAATCTATCGTCCTCGACCCTGAGCATGATCTCCTCCCGCTGGTTTCTCTGTGTATAACTGCAAGAATAGTTTCCGGAATCCTGACTCACACAAACAAATTCATTATTCAAAACCTGAGACCTTTCCCCACCCAACGACGTCTTGTACTCCTCAGGCAACATCCAGTAGCTTGGAGAAATTCGTATACACTTGGAAAGATCTAGTTCATGAACAGGTTTCTCCATCTGGTTCTGCTGTTTATTAGTCCTGGTAGTAGCAGTACTGGGTTGAAGAGAAACAGAATTCTCCCTTGCAACCCTATCGAACTCCTCAATCAAATCTCCATGCCCATGAAAAAGAGCTTCAACTTTTCTCTTCAGCTCATGCAAAGACTGCCCCTCCTGATGCTTCATGGCATGCAAGAACTCCGCTTGCAACTCTTCATCGTTGCGGAAACGTATCTTCACCTTGTTCATAAAATCTATCGCCGCTTTAAGCTTCCCCCCACCACCGTCTTCTTCCGTAGTGACTTCATCGTCTTCTTCTTCTTCTTCATCATCATCATCATCATCATCATCATCATCCTGAGGGAGAAAGGCATTGAACTTAAGAATCAAATCTTCCTGTCCTGAAAACAATTTCAGGACCTCTACTTGAAGACTTCCAACGTCGATTCTTCTGCTGGCGAAATCATTCAACAGCAAACGGAACCCGGCGAATCTATCTGGCTGGTTTAGAAACCTCTCCTGAACTTCCAGAAGAAGATTTTTTGCTGCTTGCTTCAGGTTTGAAAGGACAAACGCTCTGTACTGTGTGTAAACGTCGTCGTCTCCGATTGATTGCTCCATGGCTTCACTACTCCGTTTCATAGGAAATCTTAAACACGTTATTAATATAAGGAGGTTAAATCCTGCTCCGAGAAGGAAATTAGTGTCTAAGAAGGAAGAATTATATTCAGACTAATTACTATTAATAGTTTGAAAATAAACATTAAAATCCTAATTTACTAAAAAATTACAATTATAATTTTATTTAATAATAATTAATTAAATTTTAAATTTTTAAATAAAATAATATTTATAATAAATATTATTTTGTAACATATTAGTGATTAAATATTAATATATTGTAACCAAAATATAATTTTTTTATCTTACAATAATTAATAATTCAACATTAATTGTATATTAGAAATTAAATAAAACAAAGTATAAATAAATATTACTTTATTAATAAAAATAAAATATATTATCTATAAAATAAAATTTTATAATATATTAATAAATATTATATTTGAATGTGCTATGACATAATATTATTATTTTATTAATGTATTTAAATATATATATATTGTATATTTTGTTAAATTTCAAAGGTTTAATAGTTATTTAACAAAATAACTATTACTGTATAGAAATATAATTTCACTTTATAATTAATTAGGATTGTAGTGGATGTTTTTAAAATTATTGAGATTAATTAATTTAATAAACCAATTTTTAAGGATTTATAAGTTCTTTACAGTATATTTTATTAGTTAATGTTTATTTTTAATAATATATGAATACAAATGACCTCGTTATAAGAATACAGAGTATATTAATGCAAGGAGATAAATCTTGTTCTGAAGAGGAAATTAGGGATTTAAGAAGGATTATAGACCGTTGCCTTTAACTTTTTTTTTTTGTTTTTCTCCTAATACATTTTTAATTAAATATTTATATTCATTAATTATTTATTTCTTTAAGTTTTTAATATTAAAAATTAGAAATAATACTACATGTTTTAAGTAATTATACTTGAGTTTTTAGTTTAAATATATGTCATTTATTAATTAGATGATAAATTTTTATAATTTTTAAAGTAATTTATTATACTATTTTCAATACAACTTATTATATATAACTAGGAAAAAGATGTACAGGTTTTTAAAGTATGGTTTATTGGAGTAATTAATACTAATCCTTTTAAGAATATCCGTAAAAATTCAAATTTACTAAAAAATGATGATTATACCCTTATTTAATGCAGTTAACTAAAAAATTTGTTTTCAAACTTTAGACTGAAAATAAGTATTATTTTATAATATATTAACAAGTTAATGTATTAGTGAATAAATTATAAATAAATATTAATTTATAAATAAATACGGTATAGTAAAATATTTATGATTATTTTATAATTTATATTTATGTCCAATTAAAATATATAAAATAAAATATACAAATTTATAATATATTATATTGTTAACTTAGGTTTGGGTAAATAAAAAAATATCCCTAATATTTGAAAAAAAAATAGATACCCCTAATATTTGGCAAATAGACAGATACCCTTATTGATTTTTAATTCTATGAATTGACATATTAAATTATTATAATTTGTTTCCCTAAACATTTGTAAAATAACATTAGAAGTAAAGATTTAATAATTATTTTTTTCATTAAATAATTATGATTGATAGGGGCATGATTGTTACTTTTTAGTAAATTTAAATTTTAATTGATATTTTTGAAACTATTAAAACTAATTAGTTCAATATATCTAACCTTAGGAATTTATGAATCTTTTATCCTATATAAATAACTTGCAATGTAGAATAAAAAAATAAAATAATAAATTAGAATGTATAATATTATTTTATTGTTTATGATTTTTTAAAATTTAATTTTAGTAATTAATTAGGATCTATAAGTTTTATTCAATATAAAAGTAAGAACCTATTTGAAATTACTATTAGAAGAGGTAAAAATGATTTTGAACTGTTAAAAGCCATTTTAGGTCTTTTGTAAAATTTTTTTAAAATTATTTTTTGCAAAATTGCACTATTTTACAACATATTTTGAGAAGTAAAAGAAGATTTGTTTTTCAAAATCTAATTTTTAAAATTAGTTTCATTGGTAAGTGTAATACCAAATATATCCATTTGAAACTAAAAAAAACCAAAAGTAATCCTACGAATAATTCTTAAATTTCAACTTTAATTAAGAAATAAAATTGTCAAAACCAAATTTCTTTCATTCCTTTTTTACTTTTATTTTTACTTTTGATTTATATTTTTTTTATAAATTATTTTAAGTGAGAACATATTATATTATAATACAAATTATATTATATTATATTATATAATTCACATGTCCTTGCTTCATTAAGTCCAATAATAAGAGCAATGTCATCACCACTTGAAGTACAGTACTTTGATGTATATTAAACACTTAAAATAATTGCTTTTATTACTATTTACCATGTATATTTTAATTATTTTTATTACTATAATATTTTTAATAACAAATACACAAAACTATTTTTAAAAGACACAACACTTTAATAAATAAAATTTATGAAATAATACATTGATTCTCTTTAAAATTAATTATTTTTACAATACAATAGAAGTAGATCATTTCAAAATTTACAACAATCCCAAATTGATTGTAAATAGTTAGAATTTTTATTTTGTCATTCTATGATAATTAATTCTATTAACTAAGGTTAACTTGTTTTTTCCAATATTATACAAATGCAAAATGCCCTTCCTCGATTCTAGTGAATAAGACTCAAATCCCCTATATTTTATTATTGGGAAAAAGACTTACAAATCACTAAAATTTTATTGGATTGATTAGTTTTAATAATTTTAAAAATATCCTTTAAGGTTTTAAGTTACTAAAAAATAATTATTGTACACTTATTTAATAGTAATTAGTTAAGAAAATCACAATTTTTAACACCAAAAAATTCAATTTCAAATTTAAGGTGAACGGTTACTTAAACAGATGTGATAATTGTACTATTACATTGAGCATTCAACAAAAATTCAAATATTATGCACGAGACCCAAACAAGTGACGTTAGACAGTACTCAGTGATAATCGATGTTTGGGTCAACAATTGATTAAATGCTGTAAGTTGTCTAATAATATCATAACATGTATGGGGTTTTAACACATGACTCCCTTAAGCTTTAAAATTTTAGCACTTAAATAAAATGTTTAAGGAAAGGTATACTTACCTCCCTAGAACATTAATTGACCATTCAATTTTATTTCTATAATTATAATACCCTTAATTACTTCAAAGTAAAGTATAAGAAATTTAATTTGTATATAATCAAAAATAATTTTAATTTATATTTATTTAAAAATTAGAAATTTAATTAATGACAATTTAATTTGACAATTTTAGTTTACGTGTATTTAATATTTATTGAAATTAAAAATTTAATTAATGATAATTTAACTTGATAATTTTAGTTTATATTTATTTAATATTTACTCAAAATAGAAATTTAATATTTATTTATATATCATACTTATTCAAATCTCAAATGCTAACATGTAAAGCTATATATTTTTTTACTCCCCTCTTTTACAAATTCTCTAACAATAAACTATATATTTTTTTTATTTTACTAAACAATTTCACAGTCTTATCAATCTCACTCTTCTTACAAAAACATTTTAATACAAGATTTATATCATACACATTCGTATTAAATCTACACTTTAATATCAATCTTATAACTCGTAAAACAAATGTAGACTTTCGGGTTTTTACAAAAAATTTGATAGAATTACGCAATGACAGAAAATTAGAAAAATATCAACATGACTAAATTGCTAATTTTAAATATCATTAAATAAATTTTTAATTTAAATAAATATAAATTATAATTGTCATTAATCAAAATTTTAATTATTTTAATTTTTTGAACATCAAATAAATTAAAATTGAGTTTCTTAAATTTTATTTGAAAGTAATTAAGGGTATTATAATTATTTTAAGCAAAAATACATGGTTAATTGACGGTTCAAGGGAGATAAGTATGTCTTTTTTTAAACTTGTCATTTAAATATTAAAATTTCAAATTCAGGGGAGATATATGTTAAAACCCCTGACATATATTAAAATAGCAAGTACATGTATCAACGAAGTAACTGCCACTTTATAATATATCAATAATTGTAAAAAAAAAATCATTTTGTCTACTTTTTTGCTTCCAAAAAGTTGAAAAGTACTAGACATAGACAACTAGCTTTTTGCTATGTGGATGGAAACATTATTACTACTGCGATGTCTATACGTCTTTGATTATTTTTAGAATATTATATAATTGTAGGACCAAAATAAATTATTCTTTAGGATTAGAAGTGACTCAATAAAACCTCTTATAATTTTTTAATTTAACTGTTGTTTTTTGTAAATTAATTTAATTAATGGCGTATGTTTGATTAGCAGTTTTTTGTTGCTGATTTTTTTAATTATATATTTGATATATATAAATGTTATTGTTAGCTTTTGTGTTTCTTAGTTTAAATCACTTATTTAAAAGAAAACAAAAATTTGAAAAATTTGATTTGTATTCTCTGAGTTTCGTAAAAGAGACATTTATTACATCGCTTTTTGGCAACAATTTTTAAGATTATTGTACTTTTAAAAGCTTTTAAAAACTATAAAAATAATTTTTTGAAAATACTTTTTTTAAAAAAATATTTTTTTAGTATTTATATAAAAATGATTTTGTAAAATTAAACTACAATAAATTAATTTGAGAAAAAAAATAATTGTTTTTCCAAAAATAATCTAAAGCTATTTTTTAAATGGTAAGAAATAACAAGCAGTTTTCTTTTTTTATTTTTATGGTTAAAAATTTAATTCAAAATAAATATACAATATTTTTAAACCATAAATTACTTCTTAACCAAAACATATATTTAAACCGTAAAAAATTAAATATTTATTAATAATATCAAACTACTAACCTTTTACATTATAGTTAAAAAAAAAGATTAAGTTTGTTTTTGTTTGAAAATGAAATTTGACTTTAGTTTAAAAAATTTTATTGTTAAAAGTTAAAATATTTGCTAAAAGAGTAATTTTGTCTAAATAATATAGTTGATAATTTAATTTATGCATAATAGTACATAAATGAATATGATTTTTTTTTTTAATACGGGTTCGCTTAAATATAGAGTTCAAATAATGTCACTTTTTAATTATTTAGCATATATAGCATGTTAAATTCATTTTAATTAAATAAGGTTGTATTTTTCATGAGTAAAATGCTTGTAATTAATGTGTTAAACCACCATACATTTGCATGTCATGACTGATGACTACTTTATATTTAGTTTTATATTGTTTTATAATAATTGATTTGTTTATATATATATATATATATTTGTACATTTGATTTATTCGTTATGGAGTATTGGAGGAAATTAAAGAGTTTAGAAATTGAATTAGTTAATATTAGATTTAAATTTTGTAATAAACGAATATAATTAATACACTTGATAAGAGTGCAGTTGTATTTGTTCATTGAAGACAGATTTTTCATGTTTATGGGATAAATAGTCATATAATTTCATCCGCAATAAATAATCTACTGTGGTTCATATTTTAACAAGATTTGTACTCAAAGTTTCTGCTGGGAATCAGTTCAAGTTAAAGGACAAGCAACAACTTCATTAATTTCAAATTTCAGAAACTCTGATACGGATACGATAAAACTTCAGGAATTATAAATTGTTTCGGAAAATTACTCTTTATCCCTTAAATTTAAAACAATTATTTAAAATATCTCATTAAATCCGTTTGTTATTTGAGTTAACAAAAGAATAATAATTGTAAGGATAAATTTATCCTTTTGATATATAAAATAAATATTAAAAAAATAATTATATAAAAATTATTTTTTTAATTTTATTAATTAAACAAAATAATAAAATAAACCTAAAAAATTTGCAATCGTGGCTTGGCTCCTTACATATAGGCGTAGCAAGTGGCGGAGAAAGTCTTGTAAATTATCTAATTCCAACAGCTTTTTTATCAGAAAATATATTAAAAAAATGAAAATACTTTAAAAGATAAATAAAAAAATAAATCCAAATCTAAAAAATTGTACCAGAATACTGTTTCTGAAGAGGAAATTAGGATTTAAGAAATATTATTAGACCGTTACTTTTAAATTCTTTTTTTTTATTTCTCTTAATAGGTTTTCAATTAATATTTCTATATTATTAAATAATTTTTTATTTTTTACTTTTTCATACTTTTAGATGTTCGGATGAAAGAGACTTGTAGTGTTTTTAATTAATGTTTTAATGTTAGGATTAAATTTTTAACGTAAACAACTTAGTTGAAGCTCAAGCTAAGAAAGCTATAAAACTTGTTATCTGAGCGATTTAGGAACTTTATGTAGTATACAGTGAGATGTAGACAACATCATAAAAAACGAGCCTTTAATTTTATACTTTTGTAAGTAAAATTACAATTAGAATAATGTTTATTACAATTATAATATTAGTCAGGTTATACAAATACATATTCTTGTAACTTGAATAACATTTATATGATCTTTAATGACAATTAATTGATAATGGGGGTAGGTAGGGTTAGTTGTATTGTGTCTGTACAATTAATCGCGTCTCATAATGAGAATTACTTCTTCTTCATACTGAAATTAAGCTTTATCACATGCCAACAGAGAAGTACTAGCTCTCTATTACGATGAATGGTAACATATATCATTAACTCTCCTCTGCAACTCTCTACTTACAGCAGTATACTATACCCTCTTTAATTACATATTATAACTCCTTTCTTTCTACCCACCCAACTTCCCTATGTAATTAATCTTCATATATATTCCAAAACATTTGTATATGTATATATATAACTCCTCTTAGCTTCCTTCCTGCGAGTTAACCAAGCAAGCTTTTGTTGATCTGTGAAGAAGAAAATGTCAAGACAGCAGCAGCAGCAGCAGCTGCGTGCCTTCGTAAATCTCACTGTCAAGAGGCAGCACGTAATTGACTCCATTATTATTGTTCCTTGATTTTGTTAACTAATTTCTTTGAATAATTGAAATGTCTTTTTTAGAATGCTTTTAGCGACAACTTTTAAGTTTGTATTTTAAAAAGTTTTTGAAAACTATAAAAATAATTTTTTGCAAATAGTGTTTTCTAAGAAAAAAATATTATCTTTGTAGTATTTATTAAAAATAATTTCGTGAAATTAAAATATAATAAATTAATTTTAAGAAGATTAAAATAATTGTTTTGAGAAAAAATAATCTAAAAATTAAGCTATTTTTTGAATTGGCAAGAAACAACAAAAAGTTGATTTTTGTTGTAATTTTTTAGTTAAAATTCTAATTCAAAATATACAATATTTTTTGAAAAATGACGTTTTAATCAAAATATACATTTATATAGTGAACACATAAATATTTATTAATAATATCAACCACTAACTTTTAAGTATTATAAAAAAAAGGAATTTAGGATTTCATTTATGTTAGAAAATGAAATTTGATATATATATATATATATATATATAAATAGCATGTGAAATTCATTTTAATTCAATATGTATGCAGTGTTTGAAAAGATGAAGCGCTACATGAGCTTGACTCCTACTCCCAGGCAAATAAAATTCTTGTCCATCTTCTTCATAGTTGTTGTCCTGATCTTGTCATCATCTATAGCCTCTGCTCAAGGTGGTGGACGTGGCCGAGGAGGAGGTGGAGGACCAAGTGGAGGAGGCAGCCGAGGTGCTGTCGGTGGAGGCACAATAAATCGTGGAAGCGGAGCAGGAGAAACCTCCGGTGACGCTCATGTGATCAGAGGCAGCATTAATATTGGATGGCTGAGTTTGTTGTCTACCGTCGCATTAATTAATTTTACTGCATGAATATATATGAATGATGCCATTGCCATGTTAATACATAATGTAGAAAATAATATATATTACTTGAAGCTAGAAATCTGTCTTCTCTTCTGTACGTTGTTTCTTATTTTTTTGATTATATATATATATATATATATCTATATGATATACGACAAGTTGATAAGTACTGCTATTATTCCAAAAAAAATTATCTACTAAACATACTAATAGTAATAGTAAGTAGTTAGAACTTCTAATTTGTCACTTAATGATAATTAATTTTATTGACTAAGGTGCATATGTATTGGTTTTATCATATGAAATCTATTAAACATACTAACTGTCAACTCGATCAACTTAAAACATATACAAAAATTTTAATTGACTGTTATATTTGTTCTCTAGACAGTTAAATAACCAACTTAAGTTGATTTTCCTATGGAAGAAAGAGTTGTGTAATAATAATAATAATAACATCTAAAATTATCAATTGCTATCTGAAAATTGAAATCTTGCATCCTAAGGTAGAACTAAATTATCATGAACTGGGTTAGCTAGGTTAGGTTGGGTTCATTGTATAATATTTTCATCATCATGACAAAAACAATAATAGCTAGCCTTAAACATCAGAACTACATGCAAATTAAGAATGAAACTCACTTAATTGTGTACATTATTTCACATTAAAATGGTCAAGAGTCTATATATATATATATATGTAGCTAAAATGAAAGTGGAAAAATAACAAGGGGAAAACCAACAACTCTTTGATCGATCACCACATAGATTCTAGCCACACTAATTCGTTCTCTGATTTTTCCACTGATTCCTCCTTTACGAGTACTGGTTCCTGAATCTTAGACAAAGCTTTCTCTTTAATTTGCTTAATCTCACATTGCCTCTCATTGCTTGCCATCTCTTCCGTGGTTAAACCAACAAGTCTCTCTGGCTTCGCCTCTCCAGCGGGAATCTTCGTTCTCAAATTTCGATCCTTTTGGTCCTTCACATTGAACATTATCGATATGTACTTAAATTTCTTGGACCATTGAACCGCCCCTATTTCTTGAACATCACAGACTCAACTGATACAGCAACAGCAACTCGGTCACAAGCTCTTACTTTCTCCTTCATCTCTTCCTTATCTTCACCAGCAACCCCCCCTCCAACTTTCCTTAATGCTTCCACAAGAATTTCTCGAACCTTGTTACGGGAAGCATCCGAAGACTTGATCAATACGGTCACCGTTTGTTCAGAAACATTAGGTTCTCTTGATGGTTTCTTGACATAACTAAAAGCTCGTCCCTCTTTCTCGATTCCATCTTCTTCCTTGTCACGTTTTCTCTTATTTCTCGACTCAGCTGATTCAACTGCGATTACATTTACACCTCTCTTCTGATTTCTTGATAAACCGTGTTTGATTGTTGAACTCCAAATCTCAAGCAGCCATTTAGCTATTAATCGAACCTTCTTTTTGTTGTTATTTGTGAGATGTCGAATCCTTATCAACTTGAGTTGAAACCAGAACATCATAGCTCACCGGAAACTCTTTGAGCTTCTTCAACAATGCAATGCACCGGCAAGTTTCGGGGCGTTTGTTGACAGAGATTCCGTTGGCGACATTGGCAGCACTCTCTGCAGCTTTCAGGACTTCCTCAGCATGACGAAGCAAAACTTTCTCCATTTGGGCACTCGATTTCTCAATTTCTCTTCTGGTTTGTTTCTGAATTGATTTCACTGAACGAACAGAGGAAGAGAAAGAGGAATCGCAAACATAAACAACTTAGATGAAGCTCAAGCCAAGAAAGAAGGCATGTTACCTGAGCGATTTAGGGAAGGTTATGTAGTGGACGGAGAGATAGAGAGAACAAAAGATATGTATTTATAAGCTATGCGTTTTAAAGAAATACAATTTCAGAGTGAATTAAATTCCTGTTATTTGGCAGTTTGGATATCTGTAATAAGTTTCCTACTTCAATCTAAATGAGCTCAAGATTTTGGCGCCAAGAGACGTTACTCTTATCAAGACTTGGAATTGAGTCTTCTCTCACAGTACTATAAGGAGAGAATTGATTGATTTTTCTTGTAAGAGTTCCGATTTTTTACGATTTTTTATATTTGCACACCATTTAATACAATTTTTTCAATATCAGCCATCGAAAAATGTATAGATCGAAAACAAATTAATCCTAAAATCAAGGTTCTAAAAACTGTTAAACAAAGAACAAATACATATACACTGAAAACATAATAACAAGTTAGCCTTTAATTGTATGGGAATTCTTTGTGTTGTCACTTCAACTTATTCTCAGTACAGACCTGAGCCCAAACGTGGTTGAACTCCGGACGACACCGGATTAGTTCTTCTTTCTTCTCCTGGAGCTGACTTAATATAACAGGCAATGCAGTTTTCGGATCCCTATACAAATATTCGATCACATCAAGTCCATAATCCCCGTACAAACGCTCAATGCATCTCAAATCTTTAACATTCAATTGCTCTTTAACTGAACAATTACTATGCTTTTGAATTGTGTTCATCAATTCCCGCACGCTGTTAGTAGCCGAAATGACGTACCCCAGAAGCATATCAAACTCAAATCTACCGTCCTCGATCCTGAACATGATCTCTTCCCGCTGGTTTATCTGTCTATGATTGCAAGAATAGTTGCCGGAATCCTGACCCACACAAACAAGTTCATTATTCAAAACCTCAGACCTTTCCCCACCCAACGACGTCCTGTACTCCTCGGGCAACATCCAGTAGCTTGGAGAAATTCGTATGCACTTGGATAGATCGAGTTCATGAACAGATTTCTCCGTCTGCTTCTGATTTTTATTAATCCTGGTAGTAGCAGTTCTCGGCTGAAGAGAAACAGAATCCTCCCTTGTAACCCTATCGAACTCCTCAATCAAATCTCCATGCCCATGGAAAAGAGCTTCAACTTTTCTCTTCAGCTCATGCAACGACCGCTTCTCCTGACGCTTCATGACATGCAAGAACTCCGCTTGCACCTCTTCATCGTTCCGGAAACGTATCGTCACCTTGTTCATGAAATCAATCGCCGCTTTAAGCTTCCCCCCACCACCGTCTTCTTCCGCAGTGGCTTCATCGTCGTCGTCTTCTTCTTCATCGCGAGGGAGAAAGGCGTTGAACCTCAGAATCAAGTCATCCTGTCCTGAAAATAATTTCAGGACCTCCACTTGAAGACTTCCAACGTCGATTCTTCTTCTGGCGAAATCATTCAACAGCAAACGGAACCTCGCGAATTTATCAGGCTGGTTTAGAAACCTCTCCTGAACTTCCAGCAGAAGAGTTTCCGCTGCTTGCTTCAGGTTTGAAAGAACAAACGCTCTGCACTGTATATAAACGTCGTCGTCTCCGATTGATTGCTTCATGGCTTCGCTACTGCGTTTCATGGGAAATCTTAAACAGGTTATAATAATAAGATTTTAGAGAATATAAATATGAGTAGGTTGACGATAAATCCTAATCTGAACAGGAAACTAAGTTGACAATAAATCCTTTTCTCCTAATACGTTCCTAATTAATATTTCTATATTATTAATTAATTTCTTATTATTAACTTTTTCATACCTTTAGATGTTAGAATTAGGGAGATTTTAGTGTTTTTAAGTTTTCAATATAAAAAATTTAGAGTAATGCTCCGTGTTTTAAGTAATTATCTTAAAGTTTTAAATTAAATATGTATATAATTTATCAATTAAATAATAAATTTTTAAAATAACAAAATTAATATTTTTGTAGGTACTAATTAGTTTAACTTGCTATATTTTTTATTTGGGCTTCAGTCTTCTCTCCTAAAATTTTAGAAAGAGAATTGATTGATTTTGCTTGTAAGAGTACGGATTAGCGACAAATTCTATATAATTTTTTAGTTATTTATACATCATTAAATAATAATTTTTAATGATCAAAATTAAATCTAAAACACTTATTTAATGTATAATTTATATTTTATAATTAATATACGTGTAAGATACAATATCAACCATTAAAATATATATAAACTAAAAGAATTATAAATGATAAAAGTTACGTAAAATTAAGTAACTATCAATCCTTCTCCATTTTCTAATAAAGTTAATAATATTTATTATTGCAAACTCAAAAATACTTTTGCATTATTGATAATTAAATGAAAGAAAGAAATAGTTGAGCATTTGTGTTAAATTTTTTAAATAAAAATAATATTAATAATATACATTTTTTAGTACATTCCTAATTAATATTTGAATAAACTTCCAATTAGTGCTAATAAGTTTAAAAATATTCTTAAAATTTAATTTATTAAAAATAATAATATATCCATATATAAAATAGTCATTTAAAAAATATCAAATAAATTTCTAAAATTTAAGAAAATACAATATATTTATGTAAGTTATATTAATTAATTAAATATTAATAATAATATTATTATTATAATATATTACATTGATAATATAAATATTTATTAATGTATTATAATTTTATTATTTTATTTATATTTAAATATATATTATTTGAATTACATATAATCATAATTATTTAATATAAATATATTGTAAAATAAGTGAATTTACAAATCTATATTTTGTTATTAAATTAATATTTATTTTATTTTATTTTATTTTATTTCTAAAAATTAAGAATGTGTAATTTATTTTTTATTTAATTTCTTATAAATAACTATAATACAATTATTTTAGTAATAAAATAATATTTTTATTGATTACATTACTACAATTTACATAAATATATTGTTTTTTCTCAAATTTTAGAGATTTACTTGTTATTTTTTCTTAAATAACTATTATTATATATGAGTATAATTGCCATTTTTTAATACATTGAGATTTTTAAAATAATATGTTATCCTTCCTCTTATAGCTTGATAGATAAGTGGCTATAATATAAAAATGAAATAAAATAAAATAATAATTAAATGTGAAGTATTACTCTATCAAATTTAAAATTAGTAATTAATATCATTTTTAATGTGTCGTTTTACTATAGTGAATTTAATAGTTAACGTTAACTTTTTCTTAATATTATAAAATAAAAATTACCCCTCAAATTTATATAGTGAGTATGATTGGAATCTGGAACTTTTTTCTTTGGCTATATTATTAGAGTTTCTCAAGTTATATGTCAGCTTTCAATTTAAATAGTGATGTGTCTTGATCAATTGAATAATGAGATGGGTTATTAGTCATTTTAAAAATTCAAATTTCATATCTAATTGTTAAAAGTCACATCATCATTTGGATATATACAACTTGAAATAATTACTCAAAAATAATGTATAACTTTTGTTATATTATTCCAAGAAATTTTATCTGTTAAACTTACTAATCATCAACTCGATCAATTTAAAACATGTACAAAAGTTTTAATATTTGTTATTTATTGACAATATGAGCTCATTAAAAATCACAACATTTGAATATCAAGAATTTATAAATGATAAGAGATTATATAAAGTTAAGCGGTTGTCCATTCTTCCCCATCTCATAAATTCATAATGAATATCTGAATCAGAATGCACCCAATGGGAATTAGTTCTTCTCTTTCTTCTTCTTTCTGTCTCCAAGACTGAAAGCATTATTAGAAGCCAATGGAAAATTACTAGCTCTCTGTTACGATGATGGAAACTTCATTAACTCTCCTCTGCAACTCTACTTAGTACTTACAGTTGTATATAATACTATACCCTCTTTAATTTTTATAACTTACTTTAATTCTACCCACCCACTCTCCCTCCCTCCCCATGTAATTAATCTTCATATATATTCTGCAATATACTTATGTACATAACTCCTCTTAGCTTCCTTCCCGCTAGTTAACCAAGCAAGCTTTTGTTGATCTGTGAAGAAGAAAATGTCAAGACAGCAGCAGCCTGCCTTCGTAAATCTCACTGTCAAGAGCCAGAAGGTAATTAACTCCATTATTATTGTTCCTTGATTTTGTTTAACTAATTTCTTTGAATAATTGAAATGTCTTTGATCGTTTTTGGAATATTAATATTCGTAGGATCAAAGCAAGTTATTCTTCAGGATCAGACGTGACTCAGAACTAAAGAAGCTGTTGATTGCCTACTGTGATTAAAAGTTTCTTCCATATGGATCCTGCCATTTCCTCATCAATGGAGACCGTTTTGCTCACTATAAAACCCCCGATCAAGTAACAAATTAATATCATTAGGTAGCTAAGCTAGGGTTCTTGCTTTATTTTGCCTTGATCTGTTAATTATCATTTCAATGTTTCCTTATGTGATGTAAGGGTTAATTTCTTGCACTTGGATTGGAGAATGGAGATGAAATAGAGGCTTTTGTACCAACAGATGGAGGTGGTGGAGGTGGCGGAGGTGGCAGCATCTGATCTGATCGTATATGCTAGCTAGCTTATTATTATTGTTAGCAAGAAGCCTTTTTTTTTTCTTGGAACAAATTAATTAGCAAGAAGTTGAGTACTTATAATTTCTTAATTAATGGTGTATGTTTGATTAGATATAATTTCTTTGTTGCTGCTGATATTTTCTTAATTATATATTTGATATTGTTTGATTAGAAAACAATTTTTCTTGCAGTGTGTTTTCTAAGAAAAAAAAAATTATCTTTGTAGTTATTAAAATAATTTTGTAAAATTAAAATATATATGGGACAAGATCAGCAGTGTTAAAGAAAACATATGTATTTTAATTTCAACAAAACATAATGTATTTATAAACTATGCGTGTTAAAGAAATACAATTTCAGAGTGAATTAAATTCCTGTTATCTGGCAGTTTGGATATCTGTAATAAGTTTCCTACTTCAATCTAAATGAGCTCAAGATTTTGGCGCCAAGAGACGTTACTCTTATCAAGACTTGGAATTGAGTCTTCTCTCACAGTACTACTCTAAGGAGAGAATTGATTGATTTTTCTTGTAAGAGTTCCGATTTTTTACGATTTTTTATATTTGCACACCATTTAATACAATTTTTTCAATATCAGCCGTTGAAAAGTGTATAGATCTAAAACAAATTAATCCTAAAATCAAGGTTCTAAAAACTGTTAAACAAAGAACAAATACATATACACTGAAAACATAATAACAAGTTAGCCTTTAATTGCATAGGAATTCTTGGTGTTGTCACTTCAACTTATTCTCAGTACAGACCTGAGCCCAAACGTGGTTGAACTCCGGACGACACCGGATTAGTTCTTCTTTCTTCTCCTGGAGCTGACTTAATATAACAGGCAATGCAGTTTTCGGATCCCTATACAAATATTCGATCACATCAAGTCCATAATCCCCGTACAAACGCTCAATGCATCTCAAATCTTTAACACTCAATTGCTCTTTAACTGAACAATTACAATGCTTTTGAATTGTGTTCCTCAATTCCCGCACGCTGTTAGTAGCCGAAATGACGTACCCCAGAAGCATGTCAAACTCAAATCTAACGTCCTCGATCCTGAACATGATCTCTTCCCGCTGGTTTATCTGTCTATGATTGCAAGAATAGTTCCCGGAATCCTGACCCACACAAACAAGTTCATTATTCAAAACCTCAGACCTTTCCCCACCCAACGACGTCCTGTACTCCTCGTGCAACATCCAGTAGCTTGGAGAAATTCGTATACACTTGGATAGATCGAGTTCATGAACAGATTTCTCCGTCTGCTTCTGATTTTTATTAATCCTGGTAGTAGCAGTTCTCGGCTGAAGAGAAACAGAATCCTCCCTTGTAACCCTATCGAACTCCTCAATCAAATCTCCATGCCCATGGAAAAGAGCTTCAACTTTTCTCTTCAGCTCATGCAACGACCGCTTCTCCTGACGCTTCATGACATGCAAGAACTCCGCTTGCACCTCTTCATCGTTCCGGAAACGTATCGTCACCTTGTTCATGAAATCAATCGCCGCTTTAAGCTTCCCCCCACCACCGTCTTCTTCCGCAGTGGCTTCATCGTCGTCGTCTTCTTCTTTATCGGGAGGGAGAAAGGCGTTGAACCTCAGAATCAAGTCATCGTGTCCTGAAAATAATTTCAGGACCTCCACTTGAAGACTTCCAACGTCGATTCTTCTTCTGGCGAAATCATTCAACAGCAAACGGAACCTCGCGAATTTATCAGGCTGGTTTAGAAACCTCTCCTGAACTTCCAGCAGAAGAGTTTCCGCTGCTTGCTTCAGGTTTGAAAGAACAAACGCTCTGCACTGTGTATAAACGTCGTCGTCTCCGATTGATTGCTTCATGGCTTCGCTACTGCGTTACATTGGAAATCTTAAACAGGTTATAATTATAAGATTTTAGAGAATATAAATATGAGGAGGTTGACGATAAATCCTAATCTGAACAGGAAACTAAGTTGACAATAAATCCTTTTCTCCTAATACGTTCCTAATTAATATTTCTATATTATTGATTAATTTCTTATTATTAACTTTTTTATACCTTTAGACGTTAGAATTAAGGAAATTTTAGTGTTTTTAAGTTTTCAATATAAAAAAGTTAGAGTAATGCTTGGTGTTTTAAGTAATTATCTTAAAGTTTTAATATTTTTGTAGGTACTAATTAGTTTAACTAGCTGTATTTTTTATTCGGGCTTCAGTCTTCTCTCCTAAAATTTTAGAAAGAGAATTGATTGACTTTGCTTGTAAGAGTACGGATCAGCTACTTTGTAATTTTACATAATTTTTTAGTTATTTACACATCATTTAATAATAATTTTTAATGATCAAAATTAAATGTAAAACACTTATTTAATGTACAGTTTATATTTTATAATTAATATACGTGTAAGATACAATATCAACCATTAAAATATATACAAACCAAAAGAATTATAAATGATAAAAATTATGTAAAATTAAGCAACTATCAATCCTTTTCTTTTTTATAATAAACTTAATAGTATTTATTATTGCAAACTCAGAAATATTTTTACAATATTGATAATTAAGTGAAAGAAAGAAATAGTTGAGCATTTGTGTTAAAATTTTAAAAAAAATAATATTAATATATATATTTTTTTAGTACATTCCTAATTAATATTTGAATAAACTTTGAATTAGTGCTAATAAGTTTAAAAATATTTTTAAAATTTAATTTATTAAAAATAATAATATATCCATATATAAAATAGTCATTTAAAATATCAAATAAATTTCTAAATTTTAAAAAAATACAATATATTTATGTAAAATATATTAATTAATTAAATATTATTATAATATAGTACATTGATAATATAAATATTTATTAATATATTATTATTTTATTATTTTATTTATATTTAAATATATATTATTTAAATTACATATAATCATAATTATTGAATATAAATAGGTTGTAAAATAAGTGAATTTATAAATCTATATTTTGTTATTAAATTAATATTTATTTATATTTTATTTTATTTTATTTCTAATAATTAAGAATGTGTAATTTATTTTTATTTAATTTCTTACAAATAATTATAATACAATTATTTTATTCATAAAAAAATAATTTTATTGATTACATTAATATGTTTTACATAAGTATATTTTTTTAAAAAAAAATTTTAGAGATTTACTTGTTATTTTTCTTAAATAACTATTAATATATATATGAGTATAATTGTCATTTTTTAATACATTGAGATTTTTAAAGATATTTTTGAAATCACCAAGACCAACACGAGCATCAGATCAAGTCTTTGGGAATAAAAATTTTTTTACCTTTAATATTTCTATATTAATAATTAATTCATTTTTTTTTATAAATTATTTCTTACCTTTAGATTTTGGGATTCATAAGGAGACTTTTAATGTTTTTAAGACTTTAATATTAAGAATTAAGAGTAATAATACATATTTTAAGCAATTATTTTGTTTTTTTAGTTTAAATATATGTAATTCATCAATTAGATAATAACGTTTTACAATTTTTAAAATAATATGTTATCCTTCCTGTTATAACTTGATAAATCTTGTTCTGAAGAGGAAATTAGGGATTTAAGAAGGATTATAAACCGTTGCCTTTAATTTTTTTTTGTTTTTCTCCTAATACATTTTTAATTACTATTTCTATTTATTAATTATTTATTTCTTTAAATTTTTAATATTAAAAATTAAAAGTAATACTACATGTTTTAAGTAATTATACTTCACTTTTTAGTTTAAATATATGGTTTATTGGAGTATGGTTTATTGGAGTAATTAACACTAATTATTATTTTTAAAATATTCATAAAAGTTCAAATTTACTGAAAAATGATGATTATGCCCTTATTTAATAGTAGTTAACTAAAAAATTTGTTTTCAAACTTTAGATTGAAAATAAGTATTATTTTATAATATATTAACAATTTAATATATTAGTGAATTAATCATAAACAAATATTAATTTATAAATAAATATATTATAGTAAAATATTTATGATTATTTTATAATTGATATTTATGTTCAATTAAAATATATAAAATAAAATATACAAATTTATAATATATTATATTGTTAACTTAGGTTTGGGTAAATAATAAGATATCTCTAATATTTAAAAAAAATAGATAGCCGTAATATTTGGCAAATAGATAGATACCCTCGTTGATTTTTAATTCTGTGAACTGACATGTTAAGTTATTATAATTTGTCTCCCTAAACATTTGTAAAATAACAATAGAAGTAAAGATTTAATAATTATTTTTTTGTTAAATAATTACAATTGATAGGGGCATGATTGTTACTTGTTAATAAATTTAAATTTTAATTGATATTTTTAAAACTATTAAGACTAGTTAGTTCAATATACCAAACCTTATAAATAACTTGCAATGTGGTATGAAAAAAAAGATTAAATTAGAATGTACAATATTATTTTATTATTTATGATTTTTTAAAATTTAATTTTAGTAATTAATTAGGATCTATATTTTTTATTCGATTTAAAAGTACGAACCCATTTAAGATTACTGTTAAAAGAGGTAAAGTGATTTTGAACTGCTCAAAGTCATTTTAGGTCATTTGTAAAATTTTGTTAAAATTACTTTTTACAAAATTATACTATCCTATAACAGATTTTGAGAAGTAGAAGAAAATTTGTTTTTTGGAATCTAATTTTCGAAAGTAATTTTATTTGTAAGTGTAATATCAAATATATCCATTTGAAATTAAAAAAAGCCAAAAGTAATCCTATAAATAATTCTTAAATTTCAACTTTAATTAAGAAATAAAATTGTTAAAACCAAATTTTTTTCATTGGTTTTTTCATTACTTTTTTACTTTTATTTTCACTTTTAATTTGTATATTTTTTATAAATTATTTTAAGTGAGCACATATTATATTATAATCAAATTATATTATATTATATAATTCACCTTTCATTATTTCATTAAGTCTAATAATAAGAGCAATATCATCACCACTTGAAGTATAGTACTTAGATGTATATTAGACATTTAAAATAATTTTTTTATCACTATTTACTATATATATTTTAATTATTTGTATTATTATAATATTTTTAACAATAAATTTTTGCCAAACACACAAACTGTTTTTAAAATGCACAACACTTTAATAAATAAAATTTATGAAATATTAAATTGATTATCTTTAAAGCTGATTGTTTTTACAGCATAATAGAAGTAGATCATTTCAAAATTTATAACAATTCCAAACTGGCTCTAAATAGTTAGAATTTTTAGTTTGTCATTCTATGATAATTAATTCTATTAACTAAGGTTAACTTTTTTTTTCCCAATATTATACAAATGTAAACTGCCCTTCCTCAATTCTAATGACTAAGATTCAAATCTCCTATATTTTATTATTGGGAAAAAGACTTACAAATCACTAAGATTTTATTGGATTGATTAGTTTTAGTAATTTTAAAAATATCCTTTAAGGTTTTAATTACTAAAAAATATTAATTGTACACTTATTTAATAGTAATTAGTTAAAAAAATTATAATTTTTAACACTAAAAAATTCAACTTCAAATTTACAGTGAACGGTTACTTAAATAGATGTGATAATGGTACTATTACATTAAATATTCAACAAATATTCGAATAATATACATAAGACTCAAAAAAGTGACATTAGACAATACTCAATGACAATCAATATGTTTGAGATAACAATTGATTAAATGTTATAAATTGTCTAATAACATTATAACATATATTAAAATGGCACGTACAAGTATCAATGAGTTGACTGTCACTTTATAATATATCAATAATTGTCAAAAAAAAAAAAACTATTTTGTCTACTTTTTGCTTCCAAAATGTTGAAAAGTACTAGACATAGACAACTAGCTTTTTTCCATTACTACTGCGATGTATATACCTCTTTGATTGTTTTTAGAATATTATATAATTCTAGGACCAAAATAAATTATTCTCTAGGATTAGAAGTGACTCCAAATAAAACCTCTTATAATTTCTTAATTTAACTGTTATTTTTTTAAAATTAATTTAACTAATGGCGTATGTTTGATTATAAGTTCTTTGTTACTGATTTTTTTTTAATTATATATTTGATATATATAAATGTTCTTGTTAGCCTTTGTGTTTCTTAAATTAAATCACTTATTTAAAAGAAAACAAAAATTTGAAAAATTTGATTTGTCTTTTCTGAGTTTGGTAAAAGAGACATTTATTACAACGCTTTTAGGCAACAATTTTTAAGATTATTGTACTTTTAAAAGTTTTTAAAAACTTTTAAAATAATTTTTTTTAAAATACTTTTTTTTAGTATTTATATAAAAATGATTTTGTAAAAATAAATTATAATAAGTTAATTTAAAAAAAATAATTGTTTTCCCAAAAATAATCTAAAGCTATTTTTTAAATGGTAAGAAACAACAAGAAGTCTTCTTTTTTTTTTATAGTTAAAAATTTAATTCAAAATAAACATACAATATTTTTAAAACATAAATTACTTCTTAACCAAAATATATATTTAAACCGTAAAAAATTATATATTTATTAATAATATCAAACTACTAACCTTTTAAGTTTACAGTTAATAAAAAGGGATTAAGTTTGTTTATATTTGAAAATGAAATTTGAATTTAATTTAAAAAATTTTATTGTCAAAAATTTAAAATATTTGCTAAAAGAGTATCTTTTTTTAAATAATATAGTTGATAATTCAATTTATACATAATAAATAGAACATAAATGAACATGATTTTTTTTTTTTGGTTTTTAATATGGGGTTCGCTTAAATATAAAATTCAAATAATGTCATCACTTTTTAATTATTTAACATATATAGCATGTTAAATTCATTTTAATTAAATAAGGTTGTAATTTTTATGAGTAAAATGCTTCTAATTAATGTGTTAAACCACCATACATTTGCATGAATGTCATGACTGATGACTACTTTATATTTAGGTTTGTATTGTTTTATAATAATTGATTTGTTTATATATATATATATATTTGTACATTTGATTTATTTGTTGTGGAGTATTGGAGGAAATTAAAGAGTTTAAAAATTGAGGTAGTTAATATTAGATTTAAATTTTATAGTAAACAAATAAAAATAATACCCTTGATAAGAGTGCAGTTGGCTTTGTTCATTGAAGACAGATTTTTCGTGCTTATAGGATAAAGAGTCATATAATTGCATCGGCAACAAATAATCAACTGTGATTTATATTTTAACAAGATTTGGACTTAAGTTTCTGTTGAGAATCAGTTCAAGTCGAAGGACAACCAACAACTTGATTAATTTCGAATTTCGGATCTGTGATACGGAAATGATAAATCTTCAGCAATTATAAATTGTCTCGAAAAATTGCTCTCATTAAATCCATTTGTTATTTGAGTTAACAAAAAAATAATAGTTGTAAGGATAAATTTATCCTTTGATATATAAAAAAAATTATATAAAAAATTATTTTTTTTTTAATTTTATTAATTAAACAAAATAATAAATAAAACTAAAAAATTTGCAAGCGTGGCTTGGCTCCTTACATATAGGCGCAGCAAGTGGCGGAGAGAGTCTCGTAGATTATCTAACTCCAACAGCTTTTTTATCAGAAAATATATTAAAAAAATGAAAATACTTTAAAAGATAAATAAAAAAATAAATCACAAAAAATAAATCCAAATCTCAACAACTGTACCACAATACTGTTTCTGAAGAGGAAATTAGGATTTAAGAAAGATTATTAGGCCGTTGCTTTTAATTTTTTTTTTTAATTTCTCTTAATAGGTTTTCAATTAATATCTCTATATTATTAATTAATTTTTTATTTTTTACTTTTTCATACTTTTAGATGTTGGGATGAAGGAGACTTGTAGTGTTTTTAATTAATGTTTTAATGGTAGGATTAAATTTTTAATGTAAACAATTTAGTTGAAGCTCAAGCTAAGAAAGTTATAAAACTTGTTATCTGAGCGATTTAGGAAGGTTATGTAATATACAACGAGATGGGGAGAACATCATAAAAAATGAGCCTTTAATTTTATATTTTTGTAAGTAAAATTACAATTAGAATAATATTTATTATAATTGTAATATTAATCCGGTTATACAAATACATATTCTTGTAACTTGAATAACATTTATATGATCTTTAATTACAACTAATTGATAATGAGGGTAGGTAGGGACAGTTGTATTGTGTCTGTACAATTAATCGCGTCTCATAATGAGAATTACTTCTTCTTCAGACTGAAATTAAGCTTTATCACATGCCAACGGAGAATTACTAGCTCTCTATTACGATGAATGGAAACATATGTCATTAACTCTCCTCTGCAACTCTCTAGTTACAGCAGTATACTATACCCTCTTTAATTACATATTATAACTCCTTTCTTTCTACCCACATACCCTACCCATGTAATTAATCTTCATATATATTCTAAAACATTTATATATGTACATACGTAACTCCTCTAAGCTTCCTTCCTGCTAGTTAACCAAGCAAGGTTTTGTTGATCTGTGAAGAAGAAAATGTCGAGACCACAGCAGCAGCAGCAGCAGCCTTCTTTCGTAAATCTCACTGTCAAGAACCATAAGGTAACTTGATTCATTATATAATATTATTCCTTAACCTAGTTCTCTTCCTTATGGATCGTTTTGCTGACCATAAAACCCCTGATGATAATTTAGAAATATCATTATAAGCTAGCTAGGGTTCTTGCTTTATTTTGCCTTCATCTGTAAATTATCATTTCAATGTTTCCTTATGTGATCTGTGGGTTAATTTGTTGCAACTAGATGCGTTTGTGCCAACAGATGGAGGAGGTGGAGGTAATTAGGCAGGATCTAATCATGCTATCTTAATTAATTAGCAATAAGTTTTATTATTATTATTTTTGAAAAAATTAATTAGCAAGAATTATTGAGTACTTATAATTTCTTAATTTGTTGCTTTTCTAAAACTAATTAAATTAATGGTGTATGTTTCATGATAATTTCTTTGCTGCTGCTGATATTATCTTAATTATATATTTGATATAAATGTTATTATTAGTCTTCGTGCATGTTTGTTATTTTTAATCACTTTTTCAAAAGAAAACGAAAATGAAAAGTTGGATTGGCATTTTCTGAGTTTGGTAAAAGAGACATTTAAAATGCTTTTAGCGACAATTTTTAAGATTGTATTTTAAAAAGCTTTTGAAAACTATAAAAATATTTTTTTGCAAATACTGTTTTCTAAGAAAAAAATATTATCTTTGTAGTATTTGTTAAAATAATATTGTAAAATAAAAAATATAATAAATTAATTTAAAAATGATTAAAATAATTTTATAAAATTAAAATATATATGGGACAAGATCAGCAGTGTTAAAGAAAACATATGTATTTTAATCTCAACAAAACATATGTATTTATAAGCTATGGGTTTTAAAGAAATACAATTTCAGAGTGAATTAAATTCCTGTTATTTGGCAGTTTGGATATCTGTAATAAGTTTCCTACTTCAATCTAACTGAGCTCAAGATTTTGGCGCCAGGAGACGTTACTCTTATCAAGAGTTGGAATTGAGTCTTCTCTCACAGTACTACTCTAAGGAGAGAATTGATTGATTTTTCTTGTAAGAGTTCCGATTTTTTACGATTTTTTATATTTGCACACCATTTAATACAATTTTTTCAATATCAGCCGTTGAAAAGTGTATAGATCTAAAACAAATTAATCCTAAAATCAAGGTTCTAACAACTGTTAAACAAAGAACAAGTTAGCTTTTAATTGTATGGGAATTCTGTGTTGTCACTTCAACTTATTCTCAGTACAGACCTGAGCCCAAACGTGGTTGAACTCCGGACGACACCGGATTAGTTCTTCTTTCTTCTCCTGGAGCTGACTTAATACAACAGGCAATGCAGTTTTCGGATCCCTATACAAATATTCGATCACATCAAGTCCATAATCCCCGTACAAACGCTCAATGCATCTCAAATCTTTAACACTCAATTGCTCTTTAACTGAACAATTACCATGCTTTTGAATTGTGTTCATCAATTCCCGCACGCTGTTAGTAGCCGAAATCACGTACCCCAGAAGCATATCAAACTCAAATCTACCGTCCTCGATCCTGAACATGATCTCTTCCCGCTGGTTTATCTGTCTATGATTGCAAGAATAGTTCCCGGAATCCTGACCCACACAAACAAGTTCATTATTCAAAACCTCAGACCTTTCCCCACCCAACGACGTCCTGTACTCCTCGTGCAACATCCAGTAGCTTGGAGAAATTCGTATACACTTGGATAGATCGAGTTCATGAACAGATTTCTCCGTCTGCTTCTGATTTTTATTAATCCTGGTAGTAGCAGTTCTCGGCTGAAGAGAAACAGAATCCTCCCTTGTAACCCTATCGAACTCCTCAATCAAATCTCCATGCCCATGGAAAAGAGCTTCAACTTTTCTCTTCAGCTCATGCAACGACCGCTTCTCCTGACGCTTCATGACATGCAAGAACTCCGCTTGCACCTCTTCATCGTTCCGGAAACGTATCGTCACCTTGTTCATGAAATCAATCGCCGCTTTAAGCTTCCCCCCACCACCGTCTTCTTCCGCAGTGGCTTCATCGTCGTCGTCTTCTTCTTCATCGCGAGGGAGAAAGGCGTTGAACCTCAGAATCAAGTCATCCTGTCCTGAAAATAATTTCAGGACCTCCACTTGAAGACTTCCAACGTCGATTCTTCTTCTGGCGAAATCATTCAACAGCAAACGGAACCTGGCGAATCTATCAGGCTGGTTTAGAAACCTCTCCTGAACTTCCAGCAGAAGAGTTTCCGCTGCTTGCTTCAGGTTTGAAAGAACAAACGCTCTGTACTTTGTATAAACGTCGTCGTCTCCGATTGATTGCTTCATGGCTTCGCTACTGCGTTTCATGGGAAATCTTAAACAGGTTATAATAATAAGATTTTAGAGAATATAAATATGAGGAGGTTGACGATAAATCCTAATCTGAACAGGGAACTAAGTTGACAATAAATCCTTTTCTCCTAATACGTTCCTAATTAATATTTCTATATTATTGATTAATTTCTTATTGTTAACTTTTTCATAACTTGAGATGTTAGAATTAAGGAGATTTTAGTGTTTTTAAGTTTTCAATATAAAAAATTTAGAGTAATGCTCGTTGTTTTAAGTAATTATCTTAAAGTAAATTAAATATATATATAATTTATCAATTAAATAATAAATTTTTAAATAAAAAATTAATAATTTTGTAAGTACTAATTAGTTTAACTAGCTATATTTTTTATTTGGGCTTCAGTCTTCTCTCCTAAAATTTTAGAAAGAGAATTGATTGATTTTACTTGTAAGAGTACGGATTAGCTACTTTGTAATTTTACATAATTTTTTAATTATATATACGCCATTAAATAATATTTTAATGATCAAAATTAAATCTAAAATATTTATTAAATATACAGTTTATATATTATAATTAATAAACATATAAAATACAATATCAATTATTAAAATATATATAAATCAAAAGAATTATAAATGATAAAAATTACGTAAAATTAAGTGGGTATCAATTCTTCTTTTTTTATAGTAAAGTTAATAATATTATTATTGCAAACTCAAAAATATTTTTGTATTATTGATAATTAAGTGAAAGAAAGAAATAGTTGAGCATTTGTGTTAAAATTTTAAATAAAAAGATAATTAAGTTGAAGTCAATTAATCCTAAAATCAATTAAGATTATAAAAACTGCTAATTGAACAAATTTAAATACGCGTACACTGAAAACATGATACCAAATGAGGCTTTAATTTTATATTTTTGTAAATAAAATGACAATTATAATGAATTGTAATATTTAAATAACGTTTAATGACAGTGATATGAGGGTAGGTAGGGTTAGTTTTATGGTATATATCTCTGCAATTAATGAATGAATTGAATCAGAATGTATGCAATAAGAATTAATTACTTTTTCTTCTTCACCTTGTTCTTTTTCCAAGATTGAAAGCTTATTTATCAGAATTCAGAAGCCAATAGAAAAGTACACAGAGTATTCAGCAACAAATGAAGCTAGCTCTCTCTGTTACGTTGAATGGAAACATATCATTAACTCTCTTTCTCTGCAACTCTACTTACCACTACCAGTACTTACTGTAGTATACTATACTCTCCTTAATTACTGTAACCTCTTATCTACCCAACCACCCGCCCTCCCCATATCGTTAATATTCATATTTATTCTGCAACATATACATAATATATGTAGCTCCACTTAGCTTCCTTCCTGCTAGGCAGCCAAGCAAGTTTTAGTTAACAAACCAAGCTTTTGTTGATCTGTGAAGAAGAAAATGTCAAAGCAGCAGGCTTCTTTCATAAATCTCACTGTCAAGAGCCAGCAGGTAACTCGTTCCATTAGATATTCCTCACCATAGATCTTCTCTCCTACATACAAATTCATATATATATATATGTGTGTGTGTGTGTGTGTTTTAATTTTGGAATATTAATGTCCGCAGGATCAAAGCAAGTTGTTCTTCAGGATCAGACGTGACTCAGAACTAAAGAGGCTGCTGAATGCTTACTGTGATAAAAAGTTTCTTCCATATGGATCTTGCCATTTCCTCATCGGTGGAGATCGTTTTGCTCACCATAAAACCCCTGATGAAGTAAGAAATTAATATCATTAGCTAGCTAAGCTAGGGTTCTTGCTTTATTTTTCCTTAATCTGTAAATTATTATTTGAATGTAATTCCTTATTATGTGATTTGTGGGTTAATTTCTTGCAGCTTGGATTGGAGAATGGAGATGAAATAGATGCCTTTGTGCCAACAGATGGAGGTGGTGGAGGTAGCAGGATCTGATCTGATCTGATCATGCTAGAGCTAGCTTATTATTATTAGCAAGAAGTTTTAATTTCTTTTTTCTCATGGAACAAATTAATTAGCAAGAATAAGTTGAGTACTTATAATAATTTCATGATTGTTGCTTTTCTGAAACTAATTTAATTAATGGTGTATGTTTGATTATATATAATTTCTTTGTTGCTGCTGATATTTTCTTAATTATTTCATATAAATATTATTATTAGTCTTTGTGTTTCTTAGGTTTAATCACTTATTTAAAAGAAAAAAAAAAAAAATTGAAAAATTGGAT
This sequence comes from Azadirachta indica, assembly GCA_022749755.1. Classification (NCBI taxonomy): domain Eukaryota; kingdom Viridiplantae; phylum Streptophyta; class Magnoliopsida; order Sapindales; family Meliaceae; genus Azadirachta; species Azadirachta indica. The sequence goes on along the minus strand of CM040441.1, from coordinate 24,871,203 downwards.
TTGCATTTTCTGAGTTTGGTAAAAGAGACATTTAGAATGCTTTCAGCATCAACTTTTAAGATTGTATGAATTTTTAAAAGTTTTTAAAAACAACAAATTATTTATTTGAAAATATTGTTTCTTTAAAAAAATATTGTTTTTTAGTATTTATTAAAAATGATTTTGTAAAATTAAAATATAATAAATTAATTTGAAAAAAAAGTAAAATAATTATTTTAAGAAAAATAATCTAAAATTAATTTTAAAAAGCTACTTTGTGAAATAGTAAGAAACAACAAAAAGTTGATTTTTTTATATTTTAGCTAAAATTTTAATTCAAAATATACAATATCTTTTTGACACATAACGTTTTAATCAAAATATACATTATATAGTGAAAACTTAAATATTTATTAATAATATCAACTAATAACTTTTTGGGATTATATTAAAAAAAAAATTTAGGCTTATATTTATTTAAGGAGAATGCTCATTACCCTCTCCTTTTTCAACCAATACCCCATTATCTCCCAATATTTTTCGTAATATTTCATCACCCCCTTAAATTCCGATTTTACCTTTTAATATTTTTAATATTTTCAATTTTACTATTTATAAATTAATTAAATTAAAGAGTAAAATAAAAAAAAAGATATAAGGGGCTGATGGGGTATTATGAAAAATATAGAAGATAATGGGGTATTGGTTGAAAAAACAGGAAGTAATGGGCATTCGTCCATTTATTTATATTTAAAAATGAAATTTGAAATTAATTTAAGAACGTTTTATTGTGAAAAATTTAAAATATATGCTGAAAGAGTATCTTTGTCTAAATAATATATAATTGATAATTTAATTTATATAATGGAAATTTAGAAATGAAGTTAATAGTGAAATAGTACATAAATTAATGAACATGCATGATTTTATCTAGGAGTGACAATTCATTTTTTCTCAGTTTTAATTTATTCTTTTATTTTTAAATAAAGTATATATACAAATACATGCTATATATATAATACATATATATATATATATATATAACATGTCAAATTCATTTTAATATAATAAAGTTGTATTTTTTCATGAGTAAAATTGTAAAACGCTTGTAATTGATGTGTTAAACTAATCATACATTTGTATGTCATGACTGACGACTACTTTACATTTAGTTGTATTATATTGTTTTATAAGTAATAATTAATGAGTTTATATATATTCATATATTTGATTTATTATTTTATGGAGTATTGGAGGAAATTAAAAAGGATTAAAAATTAAAATGAATTAGTAAATACTATATTTAAATTTTATAATATTTTTGAAAGATTTTGCTTATTTTTTGATTTAATGGAGTGTTTGGTTGTTGTATTAAATTATTTTCTTTTACATACAACTTTAATAGTTAAAATTAAAATTAATTAATTAATTTATGTTTTAAATTTTAAAATATTTTTGATAGATAGCATTAAGGTGAATGAAGGATGTTATCATGAAAACTTCACCTCATTAATATATTGACTTACTGGTTATTGCAAAAGTTTATTGATTTTATTGATTGTAAAAAAATTTTGAATGAAAACAAGTGACAACATTTTTAATTGAATATTTCTGAATCCATCATTACCCGGAAATCAGAAAATGTTGTTGCGTGATGTTGAAACTTTATTTTCAAAATAAATAAATAATTGTAATTGCAATGACATCTTTAACTGGGAAGTCGAATGAAAATTGGATACATTCAACTTTCAACTCCAAGGAATGTACACAAATGAATGGTGATGATTATTAAGAAATATAGGAACTGCTTGATAAAATTATTAAAAAATATATCTACTTGTAATATTATAGAAACTACGATAAACTAAAAATTTTTCACCCTTAAAACAAATTTTTATAATTAATAGCACCTTTACTCATTCCAAATTTTTGTCTAATTATAAATTATAGTTTTTCAAATTTATGTTAACGTTCTTAATTAAAAAAAATGATTATAAGCATATAGTAATATGATAATTATCTTAATAAAAACAATTAAAACTCATTTTCCATTTGCATTTTCTTAATAAAAAATAATTATCTTAAAATTCATTTTCTTAATAAAAAAAGATTAAAATATTATATGATTTTACTTTTCCATTTGCATTTTATAATTATCTTCATTGTTCCTAATTTTACAATTTTTTTTCTCTATCGTAGTTGCTAGAAACCCCATGGGAGGAATGCCTAATACTCCGTTAATTATTCAATTCTTTTTTTTAATCAAAAGCCCTCTAAATAAGAGGATTCATTAAAAATCAAGGAAAAACATAATACAGAGATAAAGGGGGACGTGAACCTTACTCCAAAAGGCAAAATCTAAAGAAAAAACAAAAATAAATATAAATGAAGTAATATAGGTTAATGAAACCTGTAATTAAGAAGACCCTTTGGAGGGTCAGACCACCAGTAAAAAGAAGAAAACACAAGACTCATATTAGCAAGTTTGTCTGCAACTGCATTGCCCTCTCGAAATATACAAAGTATATATAGTGAATACACATGGAATCCATCATTCTTCTGCAATAAAAGTAAAGAGAGCGGAGCTGCCAAGGTGGGAATAAAATGCATTCTGAACACAAGAGCTGAGCTGGAATCACTTTCAATCCACAGAGCAAACTCAACAGCTTTAAGAATCGCTTGTATCTCAGCAAAGAAACTGTTCTGATGACCTAATAGGAGGGAAAAGGCACCACAAAAATTGTAATTGTGATCCCTAAATACACCAGCAGCAACAGAAAGGCCAGGATTACCTTTAGAGAGTCAGTCCATCTGTATTGACCTTTATCCAAGAAACCAAAAACCGAAGAGGTTCTAGGAGCTCGACAATGGCGTGGTTTAATACCCAAAGATCTGAGAATTGCAAGATCTGATATCTATTAAGAACAAAGCCAGGGCAAATAGAACTTAGAATCTGCACCTAAGCACAACAAGAAGCAGTCATGGAATGGAAAGAGACACAAGTCGATTCAAAAATCAAGCTATTTCGAGACTTCCAATTAGAGTGTAAAATGAATAAAGCACCCCAAAGACCAAATATTAAAAAACCAAAGAAGAAAAGCATTGAGAGACAATTATTCCCCAAAGATTAGTGATAGAATCTAAACTCAAATATTAAGATACTCGAAAAACTAAAAAACAGTTCTTAGTCGTTTTCAAATATTATTAATTATTTTGTTTCCAGTTATTATTGTAACTTCTATTTCAAATATTTTCAAAAACTAGGTCAGAAACCCTAACCAAACATCATGGTAAGAAAATTAGAATAATCTTCTCGTCTACATGTTATTAATTATTCAATTACTAATATATTCCTTTTCCAATATTCCTTGCTTATTTTGTTTCCAGTTCTTATTGTAACTTCTTTTTCTTTTCTTTGTAGATACTATTTTTCTTCCTTTTTCTTTCCCTTTTGTTAGATCTTTCTAACGATTTTCTTTTGGGGATCATTTAAAGAAGGGAAAATGGAAAATGGACATATACTCTTCTAAAATTTGAAAAAAGAGCATGTAACTCTTTAAAATTTAGGGGTATTGGCATATCCTAAAATTTAAAAATATAAATAAATATCGCCTTTAATTTATATGTCTATTTGATGATCTGTTATATTATTATTATTTTTGTGTGTTTAAAATTTAATAAAATAACAAATAATATATAATATTTAACTATGATGGTTGAGTCCCTTTTATTTATAACATATAAAAGACTAAATGTTAAAATTAAAAAAATTCTAATGCATTATTTTAATAAAATTTTAAAAAATAGTATTTTCAAAAAATTCTATCAACAAGTTATAACAATAGGTTATATATAATTATCAATATATATATATATATATATATGAAACATTTTTAACATTTTATTTTTATATATAATACAACTATTTAAAAAAATTATATCAAATTCATTATATTTTTTTAAAAAAAATTATAAAACCTCTAATTAATATAAACAAATGATATAAGAAATAAATATATATTGTATTTATCACAAATAAAAATCATCAAAATTCTCTTCTTTTTTATGTTATTATTTAAAATTAAAATTAAATTAAATTATTTAATAAAAATATAAAATATATCTAATTATTAATTTTATTAACTCATGATACTAAATTTAAATTTAAATATTATAATTTATTAATTCTGTTTTATTTAAAATATTTTTTAAATATTTTCAGAAAATAAGATAATTATTAGTATTTATAAAATATTTAAAAGAAAAATAATAAAATTATGTATAAACACCGTTATTCTTTTTTTTGTATACATATATACGTACATGTGTTTGTATATTATTTTATAATTTTAATTTACTAATTTCAAATTTCAAACTCTACCAACTTCATACACTAACTTGCAATTAATAACAAGGAACGTTCATTATCCATGTCAAAAAAATATTTTTTTAAAAAAATTCTTTGTACACGTTTTGATTGCATAATAGTTGGCTTTTTTAAAATAATTAAGGAATATAAAAATATTACAATTATTTTTTTGTCTATTCATTTATAATTTTGTACATTATTAGATAAAAAATATAAAAAATTAAAAAAGGATATTCACACATCTTTTGTTCTAAAAAAAAGGGAAAAAGGAGATATCTATTGTGTTTGGTAAGATTTTTAAATTAATATATTTTTTAAAATCACAAAAGTAATAGAACTTAACATTTATTCTATTCGTATTATTTTTGTTATGTTCCGTTATATTTTTAACGAGCAGAATGCTTGTAAATAACATGTTTTATATATATACATTATTTTAAAAACTTGCCAATGTTTACATTGTTATAAAGGTAATTAATATATTTGATTTATCATGAAGTTTCATGCATTTGATTTATCATGAAATATTGGAGGATATTAAAAAGTTTAAAATTATAACTAATTTGAGTTCAAAATTTTATAATATTTTTGAGAGATTTTGCCAAACTTTATTTTCTTAATAAGATTTGGGTTGAATAATTTAATTTAACGTTTGAAATTTAAAGTATTCAATCAAAAGATTCAAACACAGCAAAATTAAAATAAATAAACTAATACATACTTTAAAGTATTTTAAAATGTCACTAGTTAGCATATTTGATATATTATGTTAAATTATTTTAAATATTTTTAAAAATTATTATTTTATTTTAAAAAGTTTGTTAAATATATCGTGGTTGTTTCAGAATTCAAATCTCGATCAAACTATCATTGTTAGCGAAGAGGTTTAAGTCATTTAAATAAATTGTAATTATACACCAAATCTGACATCAATAAAAAAAAAAGAGTAATTATTTTTTTAATTTCTTTTCTGAATTTTAAGTAATGTTGGTAACAGGGAGTTTGTTTCTTAGAATCTGAAACAGTTACGAAGATGGTAGATAACTTTTAAAATCTTATTTATTAAAAAAAATAGTATTTACATGAACAAAGTGATATCTAAAAAATATATTTGATAATATTTTTTAAATGATGTTTTTAAAAATTATTAAAGATATTTGTAATAACAAAAAATATTTAATAATATATATTACAAATATTTTTAGATGAAAAATAATGAGAATCTTTTTTTATTTTTTTGAAATGATGTTTTTAAAAATTATTAAAAAATATTTATAATAACAAAAAAATATTTAATAATATATATTCCAAATAATTTTTAGATGAAAAATAATGAGAATCTGTTTTTTTTTTTTGAAAATATAAATTTTATGAAACATGCAATCAATATTTTTTTATTTTTATTTTTAAATAAAAAAATTTGAAGATATAATCAAACCTTTTAGATTCTATTAATTTTAAAAATATTCATTTAAATTTCTATCTCTTATTAAATAATTTTAAATATATTATTTACATTAGTTCATAAATTAAACATCTTATTATTATACAACTTGATTATGATTATTTTTGTTATCATTCTTAGTATATAAAATATATTTATTCATAATTAATGTAACTAATTATAATTATAATTTCAATTTATCATACAATGAAGTATAAATAATTATTGATCTAATATTTTTGCTTTCCAATTTATATCCATATATATACAATAGCATAAGAGATGCATTTTGTTATTAAGATTTTATATCACATATAAAATATATTTTAATCAAAATATAAATTTACACAGTAAAAACCTAATATTTGTTAATGACATTAATTATTAAATATTTTTAATCAAAAATTTTCCAATAATATTGACTTGTGGGAGAATTTTAATACTTAATCGAATTATAGTTGATAATTTTATGTTAATTTAGGTTTTATATTACTGAATTCAGTTGTATAATATTAATAATTAATAAAATAAATTTTAAACTATCTATTATTATTAATAATATCATATCACCAAAATTTTATGAGTTTAATTAATTAACACAAAATTCAAGAAGAGATTTTGTTTCATTTGTGTCTCTTTCAACAATATAAAGAGATTATTTTGTTAAAATATTATATAAATATAAATTTGTTTTTAAAATAATTTTTTTAGCGCGAGTAAAATATAAAAAAATTTAGTTTTGTTACCTATTCCTCTCAATTTTATGAGTTATATTAGAAGTAACAATTCTTTTTTTAAAATTATAATATATGGCTTAAAAATTAATGAATCGGTTAAATAATGTCATCACTTTTAATTATTTTCTTCAAAAAAATAAATAAATATACATGTATATAAATACATCGTAATTCAATGTTTTAATGCATACATTTTTTTGCAAACATGCCAAATTTATTTCAATTTTACAGAGTTACATTTTTCATGAATAAAATGCTTCTAGTTAACGTGTTAATTGACTATACGTTAATTAAAAAATTAACAAATGTTATGATTAATCCATATATATTTAGTTTTACATTATTTTTATAGGTAATAGTTATTAATAATTAATTTATTTATATTTTTGTATATTGCTAAATTATGGGTATTGGAGAAAATTAAAATCCATAAAAATTAAGTTCGACAACGCAAATTAAATTTTAAATTTTGAAGTATTTCTCATAAGCCTACATCACAATCACTGCTGTAAAAAATTAGCAAATACTCTCTACTTAGAGAGTTGGTTTGTTATTGATTGAAAGTTGATATAAATAATTTAATTTTTAAGTTTTGAGCTTAGTGTCACGCGCCCAGCGGAAAGGCACGTGTGGCACCCTCGTAGACCCCTATGTCGAGGGTAAGCCTTGTTAGCGCATCGCACATTTAACTGGTTTCGGCCTACCTTGGC